>JAQMYF010000002.1:2855320-2868869 GCA_030014195.1 Neosilurus mollespiculum | reverse complement strand
GACAGGGAAGTGAGCGTATGCCATCCCTCCCTCCCGTGAGAGCTCAGCCAATTAGCTCCCATGGACTCCCGGTCACGCATGGCTGTGGCATCAAGTCGGAATTGATCTCCAGGTTGATAGTTAGTTTTAAAGCAGCTTATTTATTTTAGTTATTTGTTTTATTTATTTTAGCCAAACTGCCTTGGAGATGAATGTATCCGGTAATATTATGTATGGTTTTGGCACACAGTCATTCATTTGCTCAACCGCTTAATCCTCCTAGGGTCGTGGGGAGGCTGGTGCCTACCTTGGCTGACACTGGGCAAAGGCGGGGTACATCCTGAACAGCTTTCCACACCATCTCGGAACCAACACACACACAACCATTCACACTCACACCTATGGTGAATTTGGAACAGCCAGTTAGCCTAATGTGCATGTCTTTGGACTGTGGGAGGTAAAGAGTACCTGGAGGAAACCCATACACGCTTGGGGAGAACATGCAAACTCCACACGGATACGCTCTCACCGAGCCTGGGATTCAAACCCAGGACCTTCTTGCTGTGAGGCGTACCACTACACTACACCGTAACCACTTACACCATCATGCTGCCTGCATTTGTATAGCTGATTATTTGAACTTGTTTTAATGTGTTTCTGCTGCTGGATGGTCTTTTGTCTCATACTCCGTTTTCTCATGTCTCCTGTGCAGAGTCTTATCTTGTCTCTTAACATTTCAAAGATTGCTGTTTTATTTAAGCTTCATCCTTCTTGCTCTGAGCAGATTCCCAGTCCATGCTGATGCAAAGCATTTCCACTTTATGACGCTCCCACCACCATGCTTCACTCTGATGATGGTGTCCTTGGGAGGATGAGTAATGATGGAGTTATGTTTTGGCTCTTCTCATCACTGTTGATGAGATTATTGTTGTTCTGTGAGCAGCTTTTCCTGTTCGAGCTGTGGCTCTCTCCAGCTTCTACACAGTTACTCCTGGCTTCTTAATTGTTTCTCTGGCTAAAACCTTCATTACCTGGTCATTGAGTATTAGTGGACCTCCTTCGTTAGAAAGGGGTCATGCTTGTGCCGTATTCCTTAAATAATGGATTGTATGGTGCTTCATGGGATCCAAGTAGCACTGCCTTGTCAAATCCCAAATTCTGCTTCTGTTTAAACTTTTATGGAAAATAGATCTCTTCTGGGTTTCTCTGTATCACGGCCAACCCTGGGGGCAGCTTGCCATTCCATCACTGGGCCAATATACACGCATCCATTCACACTTACACCTAGGGGCAATTTGGAGCAGCCAGTTAGTACTCCAGTGTGGGCGTGTGTGTGTGTGTGTGTGTGTATACTGTTTTCAGTGCATTCTTGGGGTGTTAACAGATTCAACCATTCATTTATTTGCCGAACCGCTTAATCCCACTAGGGTCACGCGGAGGCTGAAGCTTATCTCGGCCAACTTTAGGTGAAGGCGAGATACACCCTGAACAGGTCGCCAGTCCAGTGCAGAGTCAATACACACACAATCATTCACACTCGCACCCAGGGGCAGTTTGGAACAGCCAATTAATGTGCCTAATGTGCATGTCTTTGGTCTGTGGGAGAAAACCGGAGTGCCCAGAGGAAACCCATGCAAGCATGAGGAGAACATGCAAACTCTACCTGGAAACGCTCTTGTTGATCCCGGGACTCGAATCCTAGAACCTTTTTTTTTGCCGTGAGGTAGAAGTGCTAACCACTGCGCCACCGTGCCGCCTAATACCAAAATCAACTACTTAACTGTATTATTTATTTGAATTTTATTGAATAGGAGTGCTCTTTAGTGGTGAAAACTGGCTGAGAGATGGAGAGGCGTAAAAAAGCACTCGAGCGCTTTAAAACAAATACACAGGGATGATGTTTATATAGCGAGTCTGTAGTGCATGCCATTAGCAATTATTTGTGACAGGAAATACTTCAGCTTATAAAGAAGCAATAAACAGGACACTTGGTCCCACTGAGTCACTTGGGGACCGTCACCCCATCACACACACTTCCCCACACACGACTCGGTTCAACCACAAGTCCACTGAGGATTTAACTTATTCACTCAAACACACACGCACACACTCACACACTCATGAAAAGTTAGCGTTCTCTCCGGGGGTCTGGCCTCCAGGCCTCAAACACACGACTGTCTGGAACATCACTGGGATGAAACTTTTTTTTCTTTGATCCTTTCTTTTTCTTGCAGTCTGTCAGTGTGATTTTGGGGCAGGGGGTTGGACGGACCTGGATTTTATCTGATGACTGATAGCTGCAGTACTTTACAGTCAGACCTGCAGGTTGTGGTTATATACGGCATCTGTGAGTGCTTGCTTTTTACTACTTTGCTCTTCTGCCCTTCTGAAATGTACTTCTTTGTTTAATTCCCTCAGCGACTATTACGACACCGATGTGAACCCTTTCTACCCCGTAACCCCCTCACCTATTTTATTAGCGAGTTTTATGTCCACTACATCTCTCTGATTTGTGCAGCGTGTTGTTCTCTACAGCTTGTTATACTCATCACTCTTCTTTTTCATCCTTCGGATTTCTTTTAACACATGCTGTAAATGTAACCTTTTCATAACATGTACGTCAGTGCTCTCTTTTCAGATCCAAGTCTTTAGTTATAACAAGTTGTACATGTAAAACAATTCTAAGTGTGTGTGTGTGTGTGTGTGTGTGTGTGTGTGTGTGTGTGTGTGTGTATGTTCGTCAGTGCTGGACTCCAGATGGAAGGCCTCCCGATGTTCAGCACTGGCCAGGCCATTTCCTGTTTGGAGGTCTGGTGTTAATCAAGGCCTGAGCCGGGGGAACGGCCCCGCTGCTCTCTCTCCCTACTCTGCTCCACGCCTCCCATCTTCACTTCTTATGTTGTATTCTTTTTTTTTTTTTTTTTTTTTTTTGGTCCTTGTTCACCAACTTTTGTTTCTTTTTTTCCTGCACTGCTCCTGCATGTCCTCCTAAAGTCTAATTTCAACAGAAATGTTTCTGAGGCATTTTTTTTCTTGTCTTCCATCTGACAGCCATCTTTTACTCCAGACAGAATTGCATTGTGATCATTGCAGCATTTTGTCGCCAGGAACATTTTATGCAACGAGAACGAAGACTGTAAAAGGGAGACAGGAGTTTATTTTTTATGCTTCGTGTCTATTTTTTAGCAAGTTTCTCACATGTATACACACACACACACAGAGCGGCATGTTGGCGGAGTATTTAGCACATTCGCCTCACAGTAAGAAGGGCCTGCTGGGTTCGACTCCCAGGCTTGGCCATTTCTGTGTGAAGTTTACATGTTCTCCCTGTGCTTCCATGGGTTTTCTCCGGGTACTCCGGTTTCCTCCCACAGTCCAAAGGCATACACATTATCTTGACTGGCTGCTCCAAATTGCCCCTGAGTGTGAGTGTGTGTGTTCACGCAGTGTTAGCTGAGATAGGCTCCAGCCTCTACATGACCAAAGTGAGATTACCCGGATCGGCAAATGAGTAAGATGAGAATGAGACACACACACACACACACACATACAGAGGAACCAATGTAACCGGATGTTTATTAGCACTCCATTTACACCAAAACTGCACATAACCCTCATATATTATATATGTTTATGGTTCATCAGTTCACGGTTCAAAGGGGTAAAAAGGTTAATAGAGGTGGTAATAATGCAGCACATCTTTAAAGGTGATTATATAATTGTTATGAGAGGTGAGCATGTATGCAAACCTGGGAATAGATATAATCACTTTTAACGGGTATGAAATCTGAACACCTCCCCCTATCATCACTCAGCATGGGATTGTGATATTCATAGGAAAGATGTATAAAGGAACAGTTCTATTGCTATCAGGTAGCACTTACAGTACCATCTATTTATTATTTATAGATCTATTTATTATCGCTCAACATTAACGCCAGATATTAATCTATACAGTCATTCGGAAACGTGGCAGCCGACATTGCATAGGGACGCGGCTACTGAGAGGAGTACTTACATGTCAGATAAGGAAGCATGATATTATTAGAGTCTATTAATTGTACAAAGGGAATTTATCTACCGTTTCAGTTTATTTTGGCGCTCACAACAATGTGAGCTGACGGTGTGGCACGCATTAAAAGCTCTGCACGCTCTGTTACAGCACGAACAGTGCGGAAAAATCCTTACCGGTGTGCCAACGGTGCAGTCAGATTGTCAGAGCAGGCGATTTTAAAAATGAAAATATATGAAAAAACAAACATAAGTGATAAACTACATGTATCATGTGAGGTCATGATTGTTATGAGGTAAACTTTTCATCCACACTCCGCACTAATGTCCAGATATTTTATATTTTTATAGCCACTTCTGTGTAGTATTTATTTATTTGGATCCATCCTGTTCTTTTTTTATTTCTACTCATATTTATCCACACTGCTCACCATGTGTGCACTACGATTATTACAAATAAGGTGTATTTAGCCATGTTTAGTTGTTTGTTTGTTTATTTATTTGTTTATTATATTCGATTCTAAATTTTTTCCATCGTTGCTATTGATGTTTGATTGACACTTAGACATTTTTCCTCCTCTTCCTCACACTTGTGCTGCTGTGATTTGTGGAAAAAAAATATTTTTTCCGGTGTGGGAGTATTAAAATTGACCTCAATTGATCTTATTTTACTGCATCTTATAATAGACATGCTGAAGAGCTAGCTTCTCACTCAGTATCATTAACGTAAAGACAAACAGATGTAAAGAAACTACTTAAAATTAAAGTTGTCTGACTAAACTCGCTGCACAGGTTATATTAGATCTAAAAGACCTGCTGCTTTGTAGCTGAACTCTCACTTCGGTTACCGTGGCAGTGTTTAGTGGGGTACGGACCTGCTGTTATATTCAGGAATTATGCTTCGGTAAGGGAAGCAGCGTCAGTTGCAAGTTTTTACACATTGCTGTCCTCCTGCTCACTCCTCGCACTTGCTTACGTCTGAAGATGCAGCCACACAGCAGGAGAAGAGCAACAAGCGGCCATCCAAAGAACATGCACGGAACGTGCAATGAGAGGCGAAATTTTGTCAAGAATTTGTCGTTCGGCTGAGCTGAACTTTCACGCGACGGGATTCGAACTTAATGATACGGTTGATTGACAGATGACGCCAAACAGAGAGTTCGCCAAAACCTTTTCGTCGAGAAACATCAAATACAAGTTTAATTGTTCCGATCACAACAACTGCACACTAAACATTTTTAAAAGATAATAACCAGATACGCCACACGTGGATCCTTTACTAAACAGTCAGCATTTCCTGTGAGTTAATATTCATATACGTTTATATATTTATTTATGTTTACGTGTGTGTGTGTCTATATATATGTATATATATCCCCGTTCAGGATGCACAAGATTCTCTTTTCTATACCTGCTACCGAATAATGATGATGATGATTATAAGCTATCTATGATGATAAAATGAGCTAAAGTAAACTCATGTAAGCTGACGATAATAAAAGCTTTTACGGACCTGCTGTAGGGAACTAGTGCGATGCTGCTCACAGTTTTACATTGAAAGATTAATAATCAGGAAACATGTCAGGGAGTTACCTAGACAACAAGAGCTGAGTGGTGAAGTGATTCGCTTTTCTCGCCAGGCGACGTCGTGTGTCGCTTAGCGGCGAAGCCATTCGCGTGTTGCTTGTCTCTTCCTGTGTGAATGTGGCTTGAGTTTGTGAGCTCTTTCTCCAGCATTTCTCTTCCTGTCTAATCCTTTCCTCTTCTGCTTATCTCTTATTCTTTTGATTTAATTGCTTTGTGTTGGCACTTCTCAGAGAGCAGGTTATTAAATGCAGTACATTACTACTACTCTTCTTTAATGGATTTACTAGGAGCTCAAATCTGGTCAGGATTACTGTCCTCCCTTTTTATTCTCTTTCTCCCACCTGTACACTCTAACGTCTTTCTACTCGCAAAGATATTACAGTGTTTCATTTCCGTCTAACACACAGGTCTTATACCAATCACTTTTTATCTCTCTCTCTCTCTCTCTCTCTCTCTCTCTCTCTCTCTCTCTCTCCATCTTCTCTTTTATCATTCCCTCTCTGTCTGTTTCTCTTCCCCCTTCATTCTTATCTTATATGCAGCACATATATCCCTGGGAGAGACAGTACGTCTTGCCTTTTGATGCTGAGAGCTGCTTTCCATCACATGGACATGGTGTGTGAACTCACTCACTTTATACCTGTCTAAACTCTGTGTGTGTGTGTGTGTGTGTGTGTGTGTGTGTGTGTGTGTGTGTCTGTATAATACATGGCTCTTCGAGCAATCCCATGTGCCAGTATAAGACCGCTTTTATTCACCCGAACCTAAAACCATGGATCTCTATTTGTTGACTCAAAATGATACCCTGGACTCAGGAGTTTGGCAGATGTTTGGTTTTGGTTTGTTTTAACCTTCCTCATTTTAATTGTTATAATGGGATACAGTGGTCCTTAATTTGACTATTATTGCATTAAAACAGTTGTATATTGAATATATATATGCCTTTTTCCACCCATGCGCCCCACACCATTGTACCTTAGCTTAATTTCAGCACTTACACAAAACCCAAGAATCACACACACCACATGGACATCATTCAAGTACCACTCCAGATACAACTGGGGAGGCACTCCGTGATGCAGCATGGATAATGTAGTAAATAGACCCTATATGGGTTCTGGTTTTAATTCCTCGTGTGCCTGTCTGAAGGATTTTCAAGATGGCTGGGGTTTAACCTTTTAAGGTCACTCAAGGTCAAAGGTAAATATCTCATTTTAAAGTCAAAGTATATTTTCCGTATAGGCATGTTGGCGCTCATTTCAGAGTTATAACCAATCTATCTCTAAAACTTTGCGACCTTGCTCCGACCTTCACCTTTGACCCAGATATTCTGTAATCAAATAATCTTTGGGATTCAGGTAGGGTAGTATTCCCACCAAGTTTGATTAAAATCCATGTACAGGTGTGGTCAGGATTTCGTTCACAGACAAACCGAAAAACAAACGCCGGTGATTATAATACTGTCAACAAAACTTGCAATTTTTCTTCCCTAATTTAGTCATCGGTAATTCCAACTGGTCAGGTAGGGCTTCATTATCAAGAAGTAAACAAAGAGCTGCTAAACTGACAATAAAGATATCTTTATCTCTTATCTCTGTATCACCCGACCACCGCCATCCACGGAGGTGAGTAAGCTATTAGGAGCCCCCTCCATGCTGCCACCAATATCTTTATGAACTGTTTGCTCATGCGCGTTCAGGGGCGATGGAACACACCTGGAGGGAAAGCGCTATCCACTCCCTTGTATGCATGAGCTCACAGAGGTCCATGATGGTCCCATAAGAGCTTGGCCGATTAGCTCCCATGGACGTCCATTAACCTGGATTGAGATCTCCAGGTTGATGGTCGTACACCTTGTCGGTGTGAGGTAGTTATTTCAGTAAAGGAACCAAAGGGCATGGTGGTATGTACAGTACGGCCGACATCCAAAACTCATTTCATTAATTAGTCGCAAATACAGTGATCGTCCGCCCTGCGATGGCCTGGCGAGCTGTCCAGGGTGTACTCTGCCCTCGCCCAGAGTCGGCTGAGATGGGCGCCAGCCTCCCCGCGACCCTAATTAGGAATAAGCGGTTCAGAAAATGACATGACATGACATGACAGTGATCGTCCAGGTGTGGAAAAGAAAACACCTGCACTTATTAGATAATCAAATAACTTGTTCTATTTAGAAATCCTAACAGAAATCCTAGAACGCTACAGCTCTGACCTTTGGCTCAGTGGGAGGCTTGTGGGTCAGGAAATCAGATCATGTCTCCAAAAAAAGACTTACCTGGAACCCAAAATACACAGCACCTTCATTTCATTTCCAACTATCGAGTCAGTTCAGACTCTAAACGCTTTCACAGACCACTGGAACCGGACCAAGACACTTGGCAGTGGTTTTGGTCCGCACCCGAGTGAGCTAAGTCTCTTTCATTTAGATCATTCCTTACCCTTACATTTTATATTCCACTGTTTTTTAATCCATTCTGGAGGATTCCACGGTTTCAGGTACCCATGTACCAAGTTGTGGAATATGGAATTCAATGACCATGGGGTTCCATGGCACAAAGCCATTCCCTTCTTGCATTGAATTAGGTATGCATTTATTGGCACTCTGTTGTTCTCTACATCAACAGACTTGCATCCAAAATCACAACACAGAAGTCTGTAAAAAGGTCTCAAAATACTTTCACCCTTAACTGGGGTTCTTCTCAGTAATGTTCATGGTCCAGATACAGTGGGGAAAATAAGTACATCGTTGATACACCACTGATTTTGCAAGTTTTCCCAAGTTTTGGAGAGGTCTGTAATTTTCATTGTAGGTACACTTCAACTGTGAGAGAGAGAACCAAAAGAAAAATCCAGAAAATCACACTGTATGATTTTTAAATAATTAATTTGCATTTTATTGCATGAAATAAGTGTTTGATCACGTACCAACCAGCAAGAATTCTGGCTCTCACAGACCTGGTAGCTCGTCTTTCAGAAGCCCTCCTATTTTCCACTCATTACCTGTATTATTTGCACCTGTTTGAATTTGTTACCTGTATTAAAGACACCTGTCCACACACTCAATCAATCAGACTCCAACCTCTCCACCATGGGCAAGACCAAATAGCAGTCTGAGGACACCAGGGACAAAATTGTAGCCCTGTACAAGGCTTGGATGGGCTACTGGACAATAGGCAAGCTTGGTGAGAAAGCAACAACTGTTGGCGCAATTATTAGAAAATGGAAGAAACTTAAGATGACTGTCAATCTCCCTCGGACTGGGGCTCCATGCAAGATCTCACCTCTTGGAGTATCAGTGATCATGAGAAAGGTGAGGGATCAGCCTAGAACTACACGGGGGGACCTGGTTAATGGCCTGAAGAGAACTGGCACCACAGTCTCAAAGGTTACCATTAGTAACACACTACGCCGCCAAGTCCTGCAAGGTCCCCCTGCTCAAGCCAGCACATGTCCAGGCCTGTCTGAAGTTTTCCAATGATCCAGAGGAGGCATGGGAGAAGGTCATGTGGTCAGATGAGACCAAAATAGAACTTTTTGTTATAAACTCCACTTGCCGTGTTTGGAGGAAGAAGAAGGATGAGTGCAATCCCAAGGACACCATTCCAACCGTGAAGTATGGGGGGTGGAAACATCATGCTTTGGGGGTGCTTTCCTGTAAAGGGGAGAGGACGACCATATTGAGGATGGATGGGGCCGTGTATCGCAAGATTGTGGGCAACGACCTCCTTCCCTCAGTAAGAGCATTGAAGATGGGTCGTGGCTGGGTCTTCCAGCATGACAGTGACCCGAAACGCTCCGTAAGAAACATTTTAAGGTCCTGGAGTGGCCTAGCCACTCTCCAGTCCTGAACCCAATAGAAAATCTTTGGAGGGAGCTGAAACTCTGTGTTGTCCCACGACATCCCCGAAACCTGAAAGACCTGGAGATCTGTATGAAGGAGTGGCCCAAAATCCCGGCTGCAGTGTGTGCAAACCTGGTCAAGAACTACAGGAAACGTCTGAGGTTTCTTTACCAAGCGGTGTATCAAATACTTATTTTCCGCACTGTACATGATTATTTCGTTTCATTGGTTTTTCCCTTTTTCTACCACCACCGCGGGGGCCTTTTACTTTCAGTAAGAAAAAGTGCTGCTTGTATAAGTACTTAAACCCCTTCAGACTAGTTGTTGGTCGAGCCACCTCTTGCTGCAGTAGCAGCTTAATTTCTGTCTTGGTATGTTGTATTGTTAGCAAAGTAGTGCTGTGAACCCCACACGTGGGAGACGGAACCGAGGCCACCCCAGCTCAACCGTGGTCGATGTCCTGATGCAGGACGCTGGTGCAGCAGGCCCAGAGGAGCTAGCCAGGTGTATGATGGAGCGGAAGGATTCGGAGTTAAGGAGGGATGTCCATCTGTGGACGATCTGAGAGAGACGGTGTTTGTTAGCTCAGTGCTTTGCCTGTTTTTCCTTCGCATTTGCAATCAACCTGAATTTGCTCTTCTAATTGGTCGGGACATGCTTTTGGTCCACGATTTTTAAATAGTGCCACAGATTCTTGATCAAATTGATACCAGGACTTTGACTTTCACCTTCTTGTTAGAGTGAAAGACTATTGTCTTTATTGTTTAGCAGGCTGAAGCAAGTCTTTCAGTTTTAGTATCATACCTCATCCTCACTGTGGAGAATCCTCACGACATGATACTGCCACCCCATACTTTATTGTTAGGGTTTTTGCTGAGTAGCATGCAATGTGTGTTTGTGCCACGTTTATCATTGGGAATTTTTACCAAAAAGCGTAATTTTTTTTTGTCTCACTTTGCCACAAAACGTTATCCCAAAATTTAACAGGGTCACTCTGATGCTTTCTGGCAAACTCCATACATGCTTTGGTTTGTTTCTTCAGTAATGGCCACATTTCAGCCGGTTGTATTCAGAGCTTGTGATATCGTTGATTGATGCACATTAACTCCAGTCTCAAGTGCAGAACTCAGTAACTCCTTTAGAGTGAATGTTAACCTGTCTGTGGCGTCCCTCACTTTACAAAGTACCGTCTTTGTGCTGAGCTCTGAATGATGTGAGCCAGTCTACCTTGTACTGTGATCTATCGGTGCCTCCAGGAATTTGTAATGTCACGATTGCATCAAATCATACGAATTCTACCAATCATTTGAATTCTACGCGACCTTACAATCACTACTTTTTTTTTTTTTTTTAAATTTGTCTTATCACTGTTTTATACCATGAGTTTCACCAATCGTATAGCGGAACTATTTTACCAACTTACACATAATCTGAACACTAAAGCCTAAAAACATTGCAACAGACATCGCAATTAAAAATTTAAATTTGCCTTAAAATTTGTAATTTTAGTCCACAACAACTGCATATTGCTAAAGTGCAAATTCTATCCCGCAAACTCTATGATGGAGAGTTCTACACTAGCTATATGATAAATCAGTTTGAAATGAATTTATGTGTTTCCCCAAAGCTATACTCACCTTGAAGACCAGTATTAATAAGCTAGAATCCTAGCTTTAGCAAGCTCGTCGCCATTTCGTGTTACTTTTACGACATTCAGGGTGTCGTTTCTATTTCTATCTACGCAGAAAACGCAATCCTGTTTTCATCTGCCCAGCAGTCATTGTGTGAAAGTAATTTTTTTTTTTTCCCACCGGACATCGATAATATAGATTGTAAAATTGTAAGGGCTGAACAGCTTGAGAGTTGGGTAACAGAACAATCCCAACATGTGCATAATTGCCACGTCTTTTCCAACCCAATACCCCTGAAACACTGCTGACCGTGAATCACTGTTACGGGTATTTCAGCAGCTCAGGAAGGAGACTCCTGACTCAGTAGTGAATTCAGTGCACTGTCTCTTTAAGTGTGTAAAACTTTCTGAAAGAAGGTTGGAAAATAATCAAATGTGAGACGAATGGGAATAAGGGAAGAAACATGTTTCCCGTTAAACACGCAGGGACTGAAGCTAGGAATGAGAAAGTCACTGGAAATGGACTGAGGAGGAAAACCACAAGCATCAAGACATGATAAGACCATATCGTCTGTACAAGAAAATGAATCATTTAGTTTATCACTTTTGAGTAAACTCATCATTGAGTGTCTGGGATTTTCTGAAAGTCATAGTGAAAGTGATTTAAACGGAGATAAGAAGTGGAGTTGATTCGGGTTCTTACCCTGTTACTTCATTCACCTCGAAGTTTCTATTTCTGCTCAAATTTACAATTAGAATCTATTTCCATTTCACTCTTACAGAAATAGTGTAATTTTAATCCTGATGCAATGTTTGTACCCCAAACAGCAACCAAAATCCCTCCCTGGCAAACCAGGCCACATTATTGCTATCGTGAGGCACCGAAAACTTGAACGTTTCAGTCGTAGTCAGTCAGTTTTGCCTTGTTCTTCCAGGGTGCCAATAATTCCCAGAATTCTTTGTAAGCCTACATTGTTGCTCTTCTCCTTCACGTCTGGTGGCAGGTGTAAATTCATACTTACTGAAATGTTCAAGAGGCTGGAGAGTAAACCACTCCTCGTAAGCACACACTCCATACACACTCCATACACACTCAGTCCCATCTTTCGAATACAGATAACCCCAAAATAATCCAAAAAATCTCTCTGGCGCAATCCAATGTTGTATCCTTCTTTATTCGACTGTCAAACAATGATAGTGAAGCCGCTCTCTCTAAATGTTTTTGAGTGAATGGGAGAAAAAGAGAGAGAGAGAGACAGAGAGAGAGAGAAAGAATGAGTTTGTGTATACTATGTGGTTAACCAGCTTTAAGGATCTCCACCCCCCACCCCTCTGTCTACCCAGCAGTACCTGGGAAGGTAACCTGTGATAGACTTGCGTCCCATCCAGGAGGAGTTGATCTCCTAGTCGCTTCACACTACAGAAACCGGGGATAAGATCCGGCTCTGATGAGCCAGTAGGGCTGGGTGTAAAAAGTCTTTACCTTTACCACTTTAAGAGATCAGTGGCCTGAGAGTGATACTTTGGTATATCTTTTTATGTTCTTGTAATTAAAATATTTAAAGTCGTTTTTGTAGGTTTGCCTGAGGTGGATTTACAAGTTTCGTAGTATTATGTGTTCAAATAATATATAGATTTAGGCACTGCCTAAAAGCCTAAAACTGCCTAAAAGAGGAGCTTCCTTTAAATATTTCCATTAATAGGTGTCTGTGGAGCTGTTATAAGAGTTGCACTGCTCCATAAAGTAAGAAATTTAGTTTCCTGAATTCTTTCTGAAGCGAAAGAATGAAAAGTTAACACTGAGTTTTCTGTTCGCCGCCTTTTACTCACTGATTTCAGAGGTCATTTGTATCACCTGTCTTGTTAGTTTAATTATCTGTTTAACAAGTTCATGTTCTGTGTTGCTGCAAAGATTGTGTGTGTGTGTGTGTGTGTGTGTGTGTGTGTGTGTGTGTGTGTGTGTGTGTGTGAGAAAAATTTTTTGGTTTTAGAAAAAAATGGCATCATTCCCGAGAACGTCGTGATGTACTATTTTTACCCTGTGCTTCTTTTCTCGTATCACTTTCACGACTAGCATTTTAAAATATTTGTGATTTGACTTAATACCCAAACACAGAGCTGTTTGTTGCCCTACTAAGAAAAATAGAGTGATATAGAAAATAATAATAAATAAAAATAGAGAGAAATAAAGTCTCCACGTGCTACAGTATCGCTTTCACAAGCATGCTGCCATCAGGGAAATCAGAACGCACGACTGCGGGAAAGCCGGTTCTTTTAAATAGAATATAAAATACTATTATTCAACTGTGTGAGCCTTACAGCTTCTGATAATACATCATACATCAGATATTGTTATGTCTTTAGGTGACGTATCCAGTCCAATCAGCTTTCCCAAAGCGTTTCACAGCGTATGGGTTGGTAATGAATCTGTGTGTGTGTGTGTGTGTGTGTGTGTGTGTGTGTGTGTGTGTGTCTGTGTCTGTCTGTCCGAGTGCATAAGTGTA
>JAQMYF010000002.1:2831473-2843376 GCA_030014195.1 Neosilurus mollespiculum | reverse complement strand
TATATAGAGGGCTCTCTCTCTCTCTCTCTCTCTCTCTCTCTCTCTCTCTCTCTCTCTCTCTCTCTCACACACACACACACACACGTGCGGTTTTTATCAGTCCCCATGATGCCGTAAAAACATTCCACGATATGCTTAGACTAATAACATGGTTAGTATACTTCATGCCTTGTCCTCTGTGTAATGACTTTCTTTTATCCACAAAAACCCTGTTTGTTGATTCATTTTGTCCAGCAGGCCGGAGCTCTGCAGAGTTCTAATCAGTTATGGAATTATTAACTTTATTTTATTATCTCGACTTTATAACAGTAATCAGTAGTTTGAACAAAGTCAGGATCCTTAAAAAGAATCCATTTCCTGAAGATGCAGCCTGGGGGCAGTGCTGCTCCTTAATTTCTTTTAAACTTCTTTTTTTTTTTTTTTTTTTCGTTGCACAACACCCTGAGCTGTCTAGAGCTCTTCCTGCTGCTGCACATGAATCCATCTTCATGTAAAGTTTTCAAGGCATGAAGAAATTTTTGTAGAAAGGTAAATGCTACAGGGCGGCATGGTGGCACTGTCGTTAGCACGTCCACGTCATGGCAAGAAGGTCCTGGGATCGAGTCCCAGCCTTGGGTGTTTCTGTGTGGAGTTTCAGTGTTCTCCCCGTGCTTGCATGGGTTTCCTTTCTGTACTCCAGTTTTCTCCCACAGTCCAAAGATATGCACATATTATCAACTAATTATGTGTTCCAAAATATTGCCCCTAGGCGTGTATGTGTGAGTGTGAATTGTTGTGTGTGTGTGTGTGTGTGTGTGTGTGTGTTGCCCTGCGATGGCCTGGTGAGCTGTTCAGGGTGTACCCTGTCTTCGCCCAGTGTTGGCTGTGATAGGCTCCACCCTCCCCGAGACCCAGATAGCGGTTTGATAAATGAGTGAGTGGTGTTTGATTAAATGCTACAAACACTAATCCAGTTTGTGTCTTAATGCTTACAGACTGTTTTGAGTTCTCACTAACAAGGTTCTCTGTGTCTGTTTATATAGATATTAGTAACTTCTAATTTTAGACAGACAGTATTCTGATTCTATCTATGTAAAGTTAGTAATATCTATATAAACAGGTCCAGAATGAATGGTGTCGGTGAGTAATATGTTCAGTATTATCAATATGATGAACAGTAGAATGTAGATGTATAACAGTGGATGTTGTTGCTATATGGAGGAGTTGTACAGTTTAATGGCCACAGGTAGGAATGGTTTCCTGTGTGGTTCAGTGGTACATTTAGGTGGTACCAGTCTCTCACTGAACGTCCTCCTGTGACTGATCAGCAGGTTGTGAAGCGGGTGGGAGGTATTGTTCAATATTGGTTTTGGACAACATTCGCCTCTCCAACACTACCGTCAGAGAGTCCAGCTCCATCCCCACAACGTTACTGGCCTTGAGGATCAGTTTGTTCGGTCTGTTTACATCTGCAGCCCCAGCATGCAACAGGATAGAGAATAGTAGTAATAATAATAATAAAATTGTGGGAAAATACACTAACAAAATCCCTGGTAACAAAGAAATATATAAAGTATATAATAATGATGGATATAATAAGATATAATAATAATAAGAAGAAGAAGAAGAAGAAGACCAAGCAGCATAGTGGCGTAGTGGGTAGGTCCTGGGTCCTGGTTCTGGGACTCAACGAGGGCAACTCTGTGTGTTTGCATGTTCTCCCTGTGCTTTCTTTCTGGTACTCTGGTTTCCTCCCATGGTCCAAAGACTTGTGCATTAGGCTAATTGTTTCAGATTGCCCCTAGGTGTGAATGTCAGTGGTTGTGGGCCTGCAATGGAAAGGGCAACTGTTCAGGCTGTACTCTGCCTTCTCCAAGAGCTGAATTAATGAATAATCAGAGCATCATGGCCAGATTTGTTTAGCTTCCTCAGTGGAATGCACCAGTATGGAATTCATTCAAAGTGTGCGTCTCTTTTCTCTACAAATCCCACACAGTTCAGCATTAAACGCGCTGAACGCCTTCAGTGCGTAGCTTTTCCCCCTTACTTCACACAGAGTGCTTTCTGTCAAAAAGAGCTCGACTTTTTGGAACATCACAAGCTCGTCACTTCCTTTGTCACATGTCAACCAATCAGAGTCAAGGAGGGGGCGGGACTTATAAAAAACATCACTGGATGCAATTTATTTTGAATATTTTACCTAACCTTTCAAAAGTAAATAGCGACTTATAACAACATTGGGGTAGTGCTAGAACTTTCACTAGATGGTTTGTATTTGAGAGAAGCCCTCTGGAAGCACCCTGAATTTAGGTTGTGGAAAAAATGCATCTGGAGTGGCACAGGCCCTGAACCTGAACCTACAGGTTCTTTTATTTCACCAATCCATATAAGCACTACGCCTACTTACTGCTATGCTCTCAAACTGTAGCCATTGTAGGAAGGCAGCGAATATAACGCTGTATATTCACCGTACCACCACATCCATGACAATCTCTTTAGAAAACAACAATCAGAAAAGGCATCCTGCTGCCCACTCATCGGAAGAACAAGAACCTGGTCATGAACTCAAAGTACAGATGTTATGTAATTTTAATAGACTGCTTTGAAGATCAGCCACACGCATGCTTTCACACAAGTGTCAAAATACCACCATTCCTGATAGTGATGGCATTCGCTTGGCTTGTGTGAGGCAGAAGGAAAAATGCCTGCATTCTTCACAAACCCGCTGACCGGACTGCTGAGGACTAAAAATAGACCCTGTGATATTTGCTGTGAATATTAACCGAAGTTCTTCACATGTATCTGTGTGAGTTTATACATGGTGCTGCTGTCATGTGATTGGCTCATTAGATAACTCCATGAAAGTGTTATGAATCTGCCTTGGTGATTACAATGGTATACACGTGTTTAGAAGTTGTCTGCTTCAGAAACTAAATGTGCTGTTTATTATGGATTTTGGTGTGTGAAATTTAAATATCAGAATTTTGTCAAGAGTAGGCTGCATAGCCGTCAGCGTGTTTCTGCCCTGCGATGGCCTGGCGAGCTGTCCAGGGTGTACTCTGCCCTCGCCCAGAGTCAGTTGAGATGGGCGCCATGCTCCCTGTGACCCTGATTAGGAATAAGCGCGTCAGAAAATGAATGAATTATTGAATGAATTAATTTAAATATCACAATGAAAATGGCTAATTGGCTTCTGTTTTTTTTACATTCGACAATTGCATAATTATATAGATCATGAAACTACATGGTTTATAGAGTTGATATAGAGCAATCTGTTCAGCAAAGTGATGGAAGTCGAGTTAACGGTGTTAAACGTTGCACCTTTCATGACTTCTAGGGACGATATGAAAAGAAGCGTCAGTGATACATTATTAGCTCCCCATGGTTTTACTCGGAAACAGAAAATGTTTCTGTGTGAAGAGTCTGTATTACGCAAATCTGGTGCGAGTTGTTTGTGTTTGATAAATTTGTTTTAACGTTATACTGTGTATGTGGTATCAGTACAAAGATCTTAAAACCTGCAAAATGATTCAGAGGGCTGTTATGTTATTCAGGCTTGAATCCACTGTGAAAACCTTCATCGCTCAACAGCACTGACAGGATCATATCAGGAATACCCACTAGATGGAGTCATGTTACGTGTTCGCAAATTACTAAGTGAGGTCAACACTATCTCCAACCCCTACCTTCTCACCCCTTAATCATCCAAGCAACTGTTACTCCAGTGAAATTATAATAGGCCTCAATGTGAAACAGCAAGTAAACACCTATTACCCATTTACACTTCATTTCAAATCAGCAAAGTCTCAAAATCATCAAAATATGTTTCCTGTCAAACCGACAGTGTGTTTAATCAGAACTGTACCTACAATTTATAAATACAACTGATTTATTTATTTATTTGCTTGTTTGTTTGTTTGTTTGTTTGTTTGTTTGTTTGTTTAGAGGTAGGTTTTTAAACAATGACACGGTCACTATCACAAACTAAACCCTGACAGGGGGATCAGGACCCTGACACCGAGCTCCTGCTGTATCACACTGACTGGGTTTGTTTGATAATTATACTTTTTGAATTAAAAAGATGGTTTTACTGAATTAAAATTGATTTAATTGTTTCCACTGAGGGGCAGATGTAGCCCGGTGGAAGGGCGCTGGCTTACTGATCCGAAGGTCGGGGGTTCAAGCCCCACTATCACGAAGTTGTCACTGTTGCCGCTCCCTCCAAGTGCAGCTAACTGGGTTATCAAATGCCGGCCACATCTCTTACTGTCTGTGGTGAGAAGCATGTAAAAGTACCACTGCTGTCGTTCGTAAAGAGTAGGCCATTGGGTTGTTGCCGTCAGCGTGTTTCTGCCCTGCGATGGCCTGGCGAGCTGTCCAGGGTGTACTCTGCCCTCACCCAGAGTCGGCTGAGATGGGCGCCAGCCTCCCTGCGACCCTAATTAGGATTAAGCGCTAATTAGGCGCTTTACTAGCAACAGTCTAACAGACAGCTAATTATTGTAGTTAGACCACCTATTTTGGACCAGTTAATCTACTAGGGGTAAGGGGGGGCTGGAGCCTATCTTAGCCATCTCTGGGAGAAGGCAGGGTGCACCCTGAACAGTTTGCAAGTCCACTGAAGGGCCAACACACACACAACCATTTACACACCTTCACACCTAGGGGCAATTTGGAACTGTCAGCTAGCCTAACGTGTATGTCTTTGGACTGTGGGAGGAAACAGGAGTATCTGGAGCTCTGGATTCGAACGCAGGACCTTTTTGCTGTGAGGCAGATGTGCCACCATGCCCCCCATTAGAACCAAGTAATTAAATTAACTGAATGAAGTAATTTTTATGCTTTTTATTGTGAATTAGTGCCTGGCAGCACAACTGTATAGACCATATGAAGAGTCATTCAGTTGTGTAAATAGATTCCCAGCAGCAGAAATGTTCCTTCATTTTTTTTTTTAAATACTGCCCTGTGATGGGGCTTAAGAGGAACACCAAAGACGCAGTCTCGCTGTACTCAAAGGAGAACTGCGTAAGGGGACTGAATACAAGTAGCCTGTTATGTAACCGGATAGATGAATAACAACATAAGAAAAATACAGCCTCCGAAAGTGTTTTGCTGACTGAGATCTGAATACGTGAGAGCTCTGGGTTTTGTAAATAAGGCACACGTCATCGTCGGGTGACTTTGTTTGGATGATGGTGCGTAGATTTGCACGGCACCACTAAACTCTCCAAAATGCGCAAAGTGACACATCTGTACCACTGAGCTTTCCAAACCCTTAAATTCCTAAATGTTATATACTGCAGATTTGAGTAAAGCTGGAATGCATTACTACATATTACTGCACTGCACGCAAACAGTTGGCTAGCATGAGTCGCTCCAATTGCAGCGTCAAGACTGTTTGATTAGCTCGGATTCAAATCACTGCCGTTCTCTCTGTTCCGCACTTCCCCAGAGAGCCTGGACTGAGCTTTACAGTACGACACACAAGCCCAATTTCAAAAATGAGCCTCAGCTGTTGGGATTGCTCAACTAAATCCAAATAAGAAGTGGAAAAGTAACGGGATACGATCTCGAGATGAAGTGGAGAATGAGGCCAGCTTTGATTCAGAAATGTAAGTGTTTCAATCACAGGCTCAACCCTGAGCTCTTGTTTCTGCCTGTCTACAAGTTCTGTGCACGTTTCCTCCCATGTCCATGTGGGTTTTCTTCAGGGTTCTCTGGTTTCATCCCATCTCCCTAAAACATGTCAGTACATGCACAGGCTAAGAAATATTAGCCCTAGATAAAGTTCCCAAGTGGCACAGCGGTAAGGTGCACCACTATCATCAGAAGATTTAGTGTTCTAATCCAGGTTGACGCACACATGTAGATACCCACAGCCACCCCTGGCCGGGCACTCATGAGAGCTAATTGGCCAAGCTCTCAGAAAGTGGTAGCATACGCTCACTTCCCTGTCACTCAAAGTAATCCCTAGCCAATCATGATTGTTTGTGAGCTTGCATTCAAAGGGGTGGATAGCGCTTTCCTCTGAAATGTGTTACGCCTCCTCTGAATATGCATGCTGGAAAAATTACAAGTGGCAGGCTGACATTACATGTCATGGAGGAAGCATGTGCTTGCCCTCACCCCTCCCTGTTTGGTGGTGTTCGCATGATGGGACCAAGGGATGGGAATTGGGTGTTACAAAATATAATTACACTTAGATATGAATGAGACTGCGAATGCGTATGTGTGCAGATGTGTACGCGCATGGTGCACTGCCATGATAGTGTTCCATCCAGGGTGTATTTCCACCTCACGTCCACTGTTCCCTGGTAGACTCTGGATCCACCATGACCCCGACTATGATACAGTGATTACTGAAAGCGACCGGGGCGGCACAGTGGTATAGTGGTTAGCACAGCCACCTCACAGCAATAAGGTACTGTGTTCGAGTCCCGGGCTCACTGGGGGTGCTTCCGTGTGAAGTTTGCAAATTCTTCCTGTGCTTCCTGTTGCATCTGGGTACTCTGATTTCCTCCTACAGTCCTAAGAAATGCACATTAGGATAATTGACTGTTCCGAATTGTCCCAAGGTGTGAGTGTGAATGGTTGCATGTTTGTTGCCCTGTGATGGCATGGAGAGCTGTTCAGGGTGTACCCTGCCTTTGCACGATGTTTGCTGAGAAAGGCTCCAGTCTCTCCGCAACCCTAGTAGGATTAAGCAGTTCAGCAAATAGTTGAAAAAAACCAAAAAAAAAAAAAAGGTAATTAAAACTTATTCTTGTTCTTATGTTAAGAAAACATTATGAACCCCTAACCTAAACCAGAGACTGCTATAAGTGACCTCATTATAGGTGGAGATATGGAAAAATGCTTTAAAAATGTAATAAAGGCTGGCCATAACTGATTGCAGTGAGGCAGCACTTCCCCAGACTGTTCTTCTTCATTGTATGCCACAATTAAACATGACCTATATTTCAATTTCTACCTGTGATGTCTCTTTCAACACCATTTATCAGTTATTAACATAGATTATATGTATAGTCGCCTACACACCATTGTGTCTGACCTGTTTGGAACATTGTCTCATTGTCTTAATGTGTTTTGCCATAAATGAATGTCCCATTTTCCCTTTTTTATGTTATATGAGGAACAATCAAAAAGTTCTGCGACTGTTCCTGTTGAAAATGGATGACACGGTCCCCCACCTGCAGCAGGAGCAAGCAGTATGTTTCATGAGTTCATATATCGTGTATATTGTGTTTGTCCTTAAATCTGAACAAAGAATAAACATCAAATTCAATGTGAAACTAAAGAATATAGAAATGCTTTACAAGCACAACCCCTGACAATGCCTGAGAAATAGAGTGCGTTATGTGGCATGATTGACAAATCAGCCCTGACCTCTCGTTATCCACCAGGGATGATCTCCTCCTCTCGAAGTAGAAATGCCACTCAAAAAAAAAAACGTTCCATGTTTGACAGGTTGAGCTCAATAAAATCATGACAGGAACAGTGTTTTATCTTACTACAACCCATGACCTTTTAAGTGGCATATCTATCTATCCATTATCATTTATGCCCCCTCATCCATCAGGGTCATGGGGAAGTTGGAGCCAATCCCAGCTGGCTTCAGGTGAGAGGCGGAGTTACACCCTGAAAAAGTTTCCAGTCTATTGCAGGACTAACACAGACACAAACAACCATTCACACTTACATTCACACCTATTGACAATTCAGAGTAGACAGCTGATCCTAACTGGTGGGAGGAAACTGAAGCACCCGGAGGAAACCCATGCAAGTCCTGCATCACCCTGTCAGGGTTAGTTTTGAGAAAATAACCTCCTTGTTGTATATCCCTTACATAACACTTTAACAGCTTGCAAACATTAGTACATGTTTATGTAATGTAATTATTTATCATTCACTCATTCTTTCTTTAATTTGGGGGGGGGGTATTTTCAAATTCTTAAAAATAAAATGTTCTGACAATAAAGTACTTTAATTCCCTATTTTGTTGCTTTTCATGAAGCTAGCTGCTGAGCTGGAGGCTTGATTAAAGTCATGTTTGGTGAGAAAACTGTCTAATTTTTTAAAAAGAAAAACATTATTATTATCAAATACTTTACTTCTATATTTTGATGCTTTTTGTGGAAAAAAATCTAAACTGAAAAAACTTGGTTTGCTAGCAGAACTAGCAGAAGTTGTTGTTACGTCACTTCCTGTTTACAAAAAAAGCTGCATTTGATGAAAAAAAATTAGATGAAAAGTTTCTAATTTCGAAAAATTCAAAAAATTTTATTTTCATGAAATAATTTAACTTTGAACGAGTCACTTTTGCAGAATTGGCACAGTATTGTTAATAATTAATGTCCTAGGACAGAATAAAAGTCTGCCCCCCCCTTCTCTCTCTCTCTCTTTCTCTCTCTCTCTCTCTCTGCCGCATTTCCTTTTATTTATACTGAATGAAGTTCATTCTTTTCTTTTAAGTCTGTTTAACCTCATTCATGGCTCATTTCATTTTATGCTGTGCAATTTAGGTCCTTAGATGTCGGATTTGGACCAAAAACAAATGAATCACACTCTTGCTTCCGATTATGATCACCTGATCCTGAGTCTTGTGATCTGCATTTACCAAGCTATTTTTCCCTGTTAATTCCTTATTACATCCTGTCCTACATACTTATAGGGATTTTTGGTCTCCACCAAGGTATAAAAATCGAATTAATTCAAAGCCATTTTTGTGGCTTTTGTAGCTGCACAACACGAAAGGACAGAAAAATCTGGATGCATTTTCTGAATATTGACACCAATCAAATCAGTCTACAAACAATTTTTTGCAGAAATCACACAAGGAAGAAGTACAGCAACTTCCTACAATAAAAGTAACCTGATACAACATCTTTATAACCTTCATTAAAGAGCATGAAGTGCGGAACAGTGTTAGGAGTGATTGCTTCGACTGAGTGTGAGGTGCTGTGAATTACAATCTCGCAGAAAGATGTTTCACCCCGAGCAGTGAAGGGAGTTTGCAGGAAAAACCATTATACAAAGCAGTGTTTAAGTTCTCTACTTCAGCATAAAGCACTGAGACATGCTTATTTCCAGGGTCAATACTTTGCTTTTGAGTTAAAGTGTACTTCATACCAGGGGAAAATGAAATGCAAAAGAACACGATGCAGTGCGTCACTTGGTATGCCTCTACCGTAAACTTATTTAGTGAGTGTTTGAACTGTGGCCCTGAAATGTGTCCAATGTTCTTAAAACCTGCCCTGCGATGGCCTGGCAAGCTGTTCAGGGTGTACTCTGCCCTCCCCCAGAGTTGGCTGAGATGGGCGCCAGCCTCCACGTGACCCTAAATAGGATTAAGCGGTTCAGAAAATGAATGAATGAATGAATGTTCTTAAAACCTGTGCCAGATTGTGTGCGTTTAGTAACAATGAAAAGCATTTAGTTTTTCCCAAACACATGTAGGCATTCTGCCTGCAGAGTGTGCAAAATGTTTCTATGATGACCTTGACCTTTGACCTATAACTGCAGAACCTGTACCAGTTCAGGAGACTTTAGTAAAAAGTAATTGGTGATAGTTTGGTTAAAAAAGGCTTATGTTTCTCACTCTTGTGGGAGTGCAAAATCGCGAGGGCATGAGTCCATCACTTCATATAAGGCAGGTTAATGGCAATAATAACAGTATACAGACACACTGGTCTATAGCCAAAATGCTTCTAAAATAAATATAGTTAGTCTTCCTAATTTTGGGCAGGTGGGAATGAAAGTGATGTTTAAAATTGTTGAATGGCTCTAGTTTTTGAGATATGGAGCAGGGTCAGCATATCCCAGCCTGCTTTAGGAATCAGGAGTTCTAAAGGGAAGGGATCTGAATTTAAATCAGAATTCACTAAATACATCTTTGACTGAATGTAGGAATAAACTTTAGGTAAATAGGTTTATGCCAGAACATTTACTTCAGGTGCAGTAGGTCATGGGTTCAACACCTGGATATGGTTGAAGTTTGAGATGCGCTGAATTTTCCACCCAAATTTTCAGTGTTTTATTAACAACTATTTGTCAATGTATTGAAGTATGATGATAATCACCAGTGACTGGATTTGAAAATTACTTTTATTCTTTCTTTTTAGGCAAAACAATAAATGATGCAATCTGAAGCTGTTATTGCATCATAAATGATATGGATTACATCATATCGTCCCTAGAAGTCATGAATAATGCAACGTTAACTCTGTTTACTCGACTTCCATCACTTTGCAGAACAGATTGCTCTATATCAACTCTAGAAACCATATACATGTAGTTTCATGTTTGATATAATAATATACATGTTAAATGTAAAAAACTTAAAAAACAGTAGCCAATCAGACATTTTTATTGTTACATTTGACTTCAGCTTATTAAATCCATAATAACTAGCACAGTTTATTTCTCAAGCAGTCAACTTCTAAAAGTTTGTATACTAGTGATATTAAACTAACTAATCAGATACAAACTAGTGAACTTCTTCATAAAACAACACAGTGCATTTACTACTTAGCCATTGTAAACATGTTATGGAATGTAATTTGTTACACCGCAGTGGCACGTGTCTCAAGCTGAAAGCTCACTTGAGCTTCACACCGGAGGGATATCTGCGACATTCAGATCCAGGTACATAGCTGGTAACGCCAATAATTCTGTTTCTGGTTTGAAAAATGTAAATCACACTCTATATAATTGTTCATCAGGGCGTCTAGTATAAGCCTGTAAAGTTTTGTGTGATTCCAGTCAGTTATAACAGACTTTGAAATTTCATGACCGTGACGTCATGATTCTACATTTGGGTTGAAAAGTGAAAACCCCACAGAATTGTTGGCATTGTCGCAAAGTCACATGTTGCCAAATTTCATTCTGTCCACACATTATGGAACAGTTTTTTAATTATGATGTCATAATTCTGTTCATAGTTCTGAAAATCCACAATTGGGCTTCATGGAATTCTAGTTATTGTCACCAAGAACATGGCTGCCAAGTTTGATGTGACTGTGATCAGTAATAACAAAGGAGTGCGACTTTTAGAGCCACTTGTGCACAGCAGCAGCAACACCAATAACAACAACAACAACAGCACGAATTACAACAAGGTGACAAGGTGTATAAATAACATTTTGCATTTTGGCTTTTGCACATCTGTTATTAAATCCTGATGATCCTCTTTTAAGACAAGAACAAAAAAAGTTCTTCCAAACCCGACTTCTAAAAACCTCTAAATGTGTAACTGTATATTCACGTGTTGCCATCTTCCTCGTGTTGTTTATTCATGCTGCTAGGTGTTCTTCTTCTTCTTCCTTTGGCATTTAACATCAGACTGGACTACTTGCTGGCCTCAGACAAGTCTAGAAGAATTGTATTTCTAGTTCCTCTGGTAAAATCCAGTACTGCCATGTTTTCAGAATTGTGCCATCAACTTGATACCAAAGTATTGGTTCTCATTACGTCCGTATCACAGGGCAAAGGGGCCTCTGCACAAGCCCTGGAAATGCGGGTGGTGTGTCTCAGCTTAACAGGCAAAACCTGTTGGTTTCATGGAAGCAAATTCCACTAACTACTGCGCTTTATTTAGAATAAACTATGCAACATTTTAAAGAAGAAGCTTAGTTTCCTGAGTGCATGGGCATCCTTTTCATGGCCACTATATTATCCATAGAGAGTTAAATAACGTGTTCCGTGATGATGCCCTGATTGATTAATACCAAGAAGGTCTGGAAAAATAGTATGTATGATATACTGTGTGTGTGTGTGTGTGTGTATATATATATATGTATATGTGTGTGTGTGTGTGTGTGTGTGTATATATATATATGTATATGTATATGTGTGTGTGTGTGTGTGTGTATATATATATATATGTCATGTCATGTCATTTTCTGAACCGCTTAATCCTAATTAGG
>JAQMYF010000002.1:2715514-2727488 GCA_030014195.1 Neosilurus mollespiculum | reverse complement strand
ACAACCCCTGGCAAAAAGTATAGAATCACCACTCTTGGAAGATGTTCGTTCAACAAAGTACTAGTGGTGTTTTTGTTTGGTGATTCCATAATATTTTCCTTAAAAATAGAGTAATTCCATATTTTTTCCATCTGTTTGATTTGTAAAAACAGTTAAATTTACTACAATTTCTATTCTTTTTTATTTTTGTAAGTGTTTCATGAAGCCAGAAAGTTAGAATGTTAAATGAAAATAGTTTGATAAATGATTGTTTTTTTCTACACAATTAAAGAGTCAGCCGCATGTATTCGCAGTCTCGTTCTTTCGGTCACTACCCAAAGCTCGTGACTATAGGTGAGGGTAGGAACGTAAATCGACTGGTAAATTGAAAGCTTTGCCTTCCAGCTCAGCTCCCTTTTCACCACAATGAACTGGTAAAAGCTCCACTTTACAGCAGAGGCTGCACCGATCTGCCTGTCGATCTCCGTTCCATCCTTCCCTCACTTGTGAACAAGACCCCGAGATACTTAAACTCCTCCACTTGGGGCAGGACCTCATTCCAGACCCGGAGGGTGCATTCCACCCTTTACTGGTTGAGAACCATGGCCTCGGACTTGGAGGTGCTGATTCTCATCCCGGCCGCTTTACACTCAGATGCGAATCACTCCAGCGAGAGCTGAAGGTCGCGGCTCAATGAAGCCAAAAAGACATCATCTGCAAAAAAGCAGAGATGAGATCCTATGGCCACCAAACCAGAACCCCCTCAACACCTTGGCTGTGCCTAGAAATTCTGTACATAAACATTATGAACAGAACCAGTGACAAAGGACAGCCTTGGCGGAGTCCAACTCCTACTGGAAAAGAATTCGACATGCTGTACCCAATGCAGACCAAGCTCTGGCTCTGGCAATACAGAGACCGAACGGCCAATAGCAATACAATATTCCCGGAGCACACCCACAGTCAAAAAAAGCCTTCTCCAAGTCCACAAAACACGTGGACAGGTTGGGCAAACTCCCATGCCCCCTCCAGGATCTTGTAGAGTGTGTTGAGCTGGTCGAGAGTGCTGCGGCCAGGGTGAAAACCAAAGTTCAGTTCATCCCGAATTCAAGGTTCAACCATCGGTCTGATCCTCCTCTCCAGTACTCCTGAATAGACTTTCCCGGCTTTTCTAGGCTTAGAAGTGTGACTGCACGATACTTGGAACACACCCTCCGGGCCCCCCTTTTTAAAAAGGGGAACTACCACCCCGATTTGCCAATCTTGAGGTACAGCCCTGCATGACTATGCGATTTTTCAAAGACAAGTCCTACAATAGTACTACAACATCCAGTGCCTTGAGGTATTCAGGGCAGATCTTGTCCACCCCTGGAGCCCGACCACTGAGAAGCTTTTTAACTACCTCAGTGGTCTCCACCCCTGAGATGAGCAGACCCCCTCCCGAACCCCCAGGCTCTTCCTCTTCCACAGTGGGTGTGTTGGTGGAATTGAGGAGGTCCTTGAAGTATTCCTTCCACCTCCTAAAAACATCCCCAGTTAAGGTGAGCAGCTCCCCACTTCCACTGTATACAGCGTTTGTGGAGTACTGCTTCCCCCATCCTGAGGTGTTGGATGGTGGTCCAGAACCTTTTCGAGGCCAACTGAACTCCTCCCACACCCAAGATTTTGCGTCAGCGACAGCCCGAGCAGCAGCATGTCTGGTCTGTCGGTACCCCTTCACTGCCTCGGGAGTCCCACAGGCCACAAGGACCCAATAGGCCTCCTTCTTCAGCTTGACGTCCCCCCCTCACCTCAGGTGTCCACCCCCACGACAAGCACTGATGACTTTCCGGCTACAGCTCGGGGCTGCCGCCTCAAACATGGAGACATGGAACATGGCCCATTCGGACTTTATGTTCTGGAACCATTTGGATGTGGTCCATGAAGGCCCTTCTAAAAGGAACATTCCCAGGAGACCCTGACTACACGCTTGGGTCTCCCAGGTCTGGATGGCATCCTCCCCTGCCATCTGAGCCAGCTCACCACCAGGTGATCTGTTGACAGCTCAGCTCCTCTCTTCACCCAAGTGTCCAGAACATGTGGTCGCAAGTCCGATGACACGATTACAATCGATTATCGAACTGTGGCTTAGGGTGTCCTGGTGCCCTTATGGACACCCTTATGTTTGAACATGGTGTTCGTGATGAACAAACTGTGACGAGCACAGAAGTCCAACAACGAAACACCATTTGGGTTCAGATCGGAGCCGTACCTAGTAATCACACCCTTCCAGGTCACACTGTCATTGCCCTCATGGGCGATGAAGTCTCCCAGGACAACAAGGGAGTCCCCAGGGGGAGCGCCCTCTAGTACACCCCCTAGGGACTCCAAAAAGGGTGGGTACTCTGAAATGTCATTTGGTGCATAAGCACAAAAAAACAGTCAGGACCCATCCCTCCACCTTTTGTCATCCAGGGAGAACCCCAACATGTGGGTACAGAGAAGGGGGTCAAAAAGTATGCCTACACCAGCTCACCGTCTCTCCTTATGAGCAACTCCAGAATGAAACAAGGTTCAGCCCCTCTCGGGATGGGAGGTTCCAGAGCCCCAGCACCTGTGTTGAGGTGTATTTAACTAGTCGATATCTCTCAACCTCGCGCACCAGCTCAGGCTCCTTCCCCGCAAGAGAGGTCACATTCCATGTTCCAAAAGCCAGAGTCAGTAGCGAAGGATCAGTCCGGCAGAACCCATAACTTCAGCTGCCACCCGGCTCACGTTGCACCCGACCCCTATATCCCCTCCCACAGGTGGTGGGTCCATGGGAGGGCGGACCCATGTCTTCTCTTTGGGCTGAGCAAAAGCCCAACCACCAGACGCTCGCCTTCGAGCCCCTCCACCAGGCCTGGCCCCAGGAGGGTTCCCCGGTAACCAAGTCTGGGAAAGGAAACTGAGTCCTTGCCTTTTTTTTCACTCATAGGGGTCTTCTGAATCACACTTAGCCTGGACCTTCACCTAGGACCTGTTTGCTTTGGGTAACCCTACCAGGGGCATAATGCCCCCGACAACATAGCTCCCAGGATAATTAGAATACACAAACCCCTCCACCACGAAAAGGTGGTGTTTCACATATCACATTCTGCTAATCTTTAATGAATGAAAAATAAACCATGCAGTGGAAAACATCCTCTGAAACCTGATGATGGATGTTATTTCTGTAAAAAGAGCAAACTCAAACAATGGGATCGTTTTCCTTCTGTATTTGTTGGGAAAGATAAAAACATCTGCAGTGAGGATGAGCCACAATAAGGTTCTGATCAGAATCAGGGCGGTGTCCTGCTGACAGGACATTAATTATGGTGGACCGGAAGGAGAATGTTCCGTTTGTAGACGCAGGTATCAGAAAGTCATGTCTTTGTGTGAAATGTCTTATTCTCCAACGTTTTCCATTTAAGCTTTATTCCTTAAAAGATTGAAGATCCTTCGAAGTGTATAGAACTTTAATCCATAGATTCAGATAGATTCATAAAAATGCTTAAAATCCTACTGCTTAGGCCAGGGTTTCTTGGATCATCTGATGGGAATTATATTCAGAAAATTCAGCAAAATTCGGCTGACATTAGAACCCATACCACCCCCCCCCCCCAAAAAAAACAAAAAACAAAACACAGTCATCAATTCTCTGCCATCTGTGCAGCTGTGAATCAGACATAAAATGTAAACTGACCCATGTGTCTGTCTCAAATCTTAGATAAACCAACTTTCGGATTCAAATTCCAAACCAGTTTAATCTGCTTTTATCCAGTTCACTCGTTTTATTTTGAGCCTTCCTCTAAAGGACAACTGTAGCAACGATGTTCACCAAAACACATTCGCAGACAAACCTCGGGTAGTGTGTGTGTTCCATCATGAGGGTGCTGTTTATATTGTCCATGCCAGCACACACACTGTTAAAGCAGTGTGCAGCAGGTCAGTCAGTAAGAACAGATGCTACCTTATGTAGTGATCATATTTTGTCTCATTCTCATAAACACTGCAGAGGTGTTTGTGTGGATGAATATTATGGCAAGTGGAAACTTCATGTCTGTCCAAACAGAAACTGTACATATGAAATGAGAAACTAGTTTCTGTCCAGTCTTATTGTAAATGTCAGCATCACAGGGAGGAAAGGTAAAATCTGTTGGGCTTTTAACACGAGTCTAGGGGATCATCAGGCCGAAGCTCATCCCGGTTTCTGTAGCGCAAATTGACTAGTAGTTCAACTCCTCCTGGATGGGACGTTAGTCCATCAAAGGTTACTCTTCCAGTATTTATACTGGTACCAATTTTTTACTGCTGGGTGGACAGAGGCACACTTTGCCCAGGAGTCATAGTATGGTGGGGTTCTGATAAAATTTGAACTCACAACCTCTCATTCATGAGCCCTAACCACTAACATTATGGAAGAGCCAGTCATAATAGATTCCGAAGACTTTTTTATTCAAGATTATTAGCCAAATCATTTGCTTATTCTCCACATTCAGCTAAGGCCGAGTGAATTTTTAAACCCTTGTGAAATATTAAGGCTAAAAAAAGAATAAATAAAATAACTTGGCTGTAAAAAAAACAAACTAGAAAGAAAGTCTTTCAAATTCTACAAGAAAGTGTTTAATCTGGTCTTCGGATGATCAGGTCTCCTGTGTATGTTATTTAAAGGCAAAATAGGTCATTTTCTGGGAAACTAGCAAGACTAAGGTAGATTTTGTATCCAAAGTATCTAAGTGGAAAACTCTCCCTACAAAGCCACGCCTCCAACAGAAGAACACACACGGGCTGACTACTGCTGGAGAAAGAGTCATGTCTCATTTAACTCACTGGCTTTAGAAACAAACATCTGTCTCATCTTACAGCAGATTCAGATATACATGCAGCAGGTACACAACCGGAGGGATGCAGGTAGGCAGGACCAAACAAAATGATTGCAGCGAGTGCCACAGACAACACATTAACATCTTTTTATTGTCAGAACATTTATTTATTCACTGATCTTTGGATATAAAACAACAGAACAATACAGGACAGCACATATTGTTACCCACATCATTGTTCCTTATTTGCTTGACAGAAAAGACCAGACAATTTTACAACTTGGTAAAGAAACTGTAGTAAACAGCAAAAATGATGGAATGAGGACACTTAGGATCTATATCATTTTCTTTCTCTCTTTTTTTAACTGTGCAAAGAAGTCACAGATATGATAAACCATTCATTGATTCATTTTTAAGCTGCTTAATCCTAATTAGGATCGTGGGGAGGCTGGTGCCCTCAGCTGACTCTGGGCAAGACAGGGTACACCCTGAACAGCTCGCCAAGCCTATAATGAACCAATTTTTGCTTAATATCTGACTTTGGCTACATGAAAAAACAAATTCAAAACAACTATTTTAATTATATTATTTCTCCACCAGAATAATAGCGGGAAAAAACTATGGGATACATTTTAAAAGAAAAGGAAATTATGAAAGTCACCCTTTAATTTGCATTTCTAAAACTACCAGCACCAGTATGAAAAGGCAAACTAGCCTACAGTTAAAGCAAGTATCTCACAGAGCAGCGAATGATGAACATAAATGTTAACAGCTCCAGCAAAATGGCAATTAAGTAGGAAATTTTACATACTGAGCTATTCATATATTTGGAAAGAGAATTTAATAAGCTTCATAATGAGGTATAACACCTGAGTATAGCATGAAAATGGAGTTACATCACTGAGTGTTATTAATCCGAAAAATGCTACCTCTGAGAAAAAAGCAATTAAAGTTAAAGAACCAGTTTCTGAATCTCTGCTTTAGAAACACCATAGCAACCACACATTAAACGACTAGGTATCACAACCAAATTTGGCATGGTGATAGTTGTAACATCTATCCTTAAGAAAACATCAAAAATTGGGTGATAGTACACAGCGTTCATGTACAGTAATTCATCTGCAGTATGCATGTCAGTTTGCGCCTCAATCACTACTACAAGACCACTATCGATCCCCCGAAATAATCATACACTAGTGCTTGCAGTGCATTTTTACCTACAGAGTTAATGTTGCTATCCGCGATGCTATTAAGCAGGTGTGTGGCTTCAGAATCACTCTGAAGGGTCAGAATACATTAGGAACCGTCACAATATTGTTATAAATCCTCTCTACTACTTTAGCCTAGACAAAAAAGCTCGAAATACGATTTATCCTGAGAAAAAAAACAAAAACAAATTTACCACACTTATGCTTGACACTTTCCTGACTATACTGCCCACAATGTGCAATGAATCCAGCTCTCGACCAATCAGCACGTCTTCCTAGCAACAAAGGAGTTTTGTTTACCCTTGTAGAAATGACGTAGAGTATTCTGGTACCAAAATGGATTATAGGGTAATACCCTGAGCAGGCACAAGAGCGGTTTGAAAATCGGCTAAATACATGCATTTTTTCATGGTTTTACAACAACTTGTACATAGAACCCTTTTAGCATGGATAGATTGCGTTTATGGATATTTGAACTTGGTCATGTTGAAGATTATGCTTTATAGGATGTATTTTTGGCGATATCGCATTTCCGTTCAGGTAAGCCATTTCCAACTTCTTTTGGCTTTTACTCAAAACACTACCTTGCAACTTAATCTGCATTTTGCTGGAGCGGGCCATAAATTTTGGGTTTAATCAGGGTTTGTAAAAGGTTGCTAAACAGTTTTTCTTGTTGCAAAGAAATTTTAAACATACGCAATACAGTTTTGACATAACAGTTGTCAGTGTTTGCAAACGGCTGTACATGGGTCCCTAAAGTTAAAGTTTGATTCGCCAAGTAGTGACTTCAATACTGGGGAGGGTTTGCTCAACCTTTTTTTAGGTTTGGTTCCCAGATACACCTGACATTTGCCTGGTTTTGTACCAGGAGTTGGCAAACGGTCGCAAACAGTGGAAATAGTTGCTAAAACGACCATCGCTAAAATTTGCCAACAGTCAGTAAAGGCCTGATCTCATTTGGGTGATTCTTTGGCAACTACCCATGATTTTTTTAAGTTGGCGACTGTCTCAGACCAACCACAACTGTGTATGTGATGTCGTAAATGACTCAAATAAAGTAATGCTCAGATGAAAATCTCTGATGGTCGGCAACTAGGTCTGAGACTGTCTGCAACCAAGTACCCAACTGACCACAACAGTCTCAGATCGTCAGCAATATAATGGCGGCTAGTTTGCGACAGTCACTAATTAGTAGACTATCGTGTGTAATCGCACAACACTTGGAAACAGGTTTTCCAAATAAATAAATAAATGTTTTTGGTTTTTTTTTCGATTATCCACAACAGGTGGATTCCACGCTGACAGCCAGGGATATGCTCCCGACCTTAAAACTGACCATTATCAGGCGTTATCGCTCAAATGAGATCGGGGCTAAATGTATGCAAATCGAGCCCTAAACGAAAAAGGCTTACTGACTAAGTTGTTGGACTTGGATTATTGCAAGGATATACTGCCCAAATAAGAGCTGTCAACTGAAACAATGAAAAAGATTATACATTTCCTTCAAAAAGGGAAATCCAACACAGATTGTGACAAAAAAAAATGATGATAGGTACTAGTCAGCTGTGTCCAAAATGTACTGCAAATAAAAATAAAGTGTGAAGGTTATTAATGTAAGAGGAGGTTAAATTGTGTCTGTGCTGAACTTGGACATGCTTCTTGTCTGGACTTCAGGACAGCATTGTAACACCTGGTGAGAAAGATGTGGAAACATTGAGCAATCAGTAAACAGAACTGCCTTCTTGCTTATTAGGTTATAAAAAAAAGCAACTCACAGCCTTAAATTCCCAGATAAGATTAAATTCCTGTTTAACATTAGGGTTCTAATTATTACTTATGATGGTGCTAAATAAAGACTTGTCTGTTCTTGCACAGGATCCAGGTACATGCAGAAGCCCTTTGACCTGGGATTTTGCAAGAGGTTCCTCTACCCCCTGTTATGGCCACTAGAGATAACAATTTATAGGGACACGCATCACAGAATTTTACCTGTTAGGTAAAATTTTTTTTATACCTAAAAGAAAGAAACTGGGGAAAATATGCCAAGATCTGTGAGAATAGATGTGAACAGAAGGATGCATGGAGCTGACCACTATAATGGCCCACTGAGCTCTATCAGATATTTATCTATCTAAACAATCAAAACTGGTCAAGAAATAAGGGATAAGAATAATTTTGAAATTTGGAGCCGTCTTGGCACCCATGTGTAGGGGTTCTCCCTAGTTGATGAAAGGGTAGCCTCCCTCCGCCTTTGGGTGGGGGATGGGTCCTGACTGTTTGTGCTTATGCTCCAAAATGATGGTTCATGGTACCCACCCTTTTTTGGAGTCCTTAGGGGGTGTTCTAGAGAGCTCCGCCCTGGAAACTCCCTCGTCGTCCTGGGAGACTTCAAAGCCCATGTGGGTAACAACAATGCGAACTGGCAGGGAGTGATTGCTAGGTACGGCCTCTCTGATCTGAACCCAAATCGGGTAGGGGTCTGCCCATTACTGGGGCTGAAGCCGACGAGGTAGTCAAAAGGTTCAACGGTGGCTGGGCGTGGATAAGATCTGCCCTAAATATCTCAGGGCTCTGGATGTTGTAGGACTGTCTTGGTTGACACGTCTCTGCGACATTGCGTGGTCATCGGGAGCCGTACCTCTTGATTGGCAAACTGGGGTGGTAGTTCCCCTTTTTAAAAAGAGGGACCGGAGGGTGAGTTCCAACTATAGTGGAATCACACTCCTCAGCCTACCCAGGAAAGTCTATGCAGGAGTACTGGAGAAGAGGATCCGACCGATGGTTGAACCTCGGATTCAAAAGGAACAATGTGGTTTTCATCCTCACCACAGCACTCTTGACCAGCTCTATACACTTTTTTGCATCATCTGTCTACTGTCTGTTGTGGATTTAGAGAAGGCTTTCAACCGTGTCCCTTGGGCTGCATTCTGAGTACGGTGTACTGGACTCGCTTCTATGGGCCATTAGGTCTCTGTACCACCGAAGCCAGAGCTTGGTCTGCATTGGAAACAAGTTTAATTCATTTCCGGTGAAGGTTGGAGTCCACTAAGACTCTCCTTTGTCACCGGTTCTATTCATAATTATTATAGACAGAATTTCTAGACGCAGCCGAAGTGTTGAGTGGTTCTGGTTTGGTGGCCATAGGATCTCATCTCTGCTTTTTTGCAGATGTTGTCCTTTGGGCTTCATCAAACCAGGACCTCCAGCTTTCGCTAGAGTGATTCGCAGATGAGTGTGAAGCGGGTGAAATGAGAATCAGCACCTCCAAGTCCGAGGCCATGGTTCTCAGCCGGAAAAGGGTGGAATGCACCCTCCGGGTCTGGAATGAGGTCCCGTCCCAAATGGGGGAGTTTAAGTATCTCGGGGTCTTGTTCACAAGTGAGGGAAGGATGGAGTGCAAGATCGACAGACGGATCGATGAAGCCTCTGCTGTAAAGCAGAGCTTCTACTGGTCCGTCGTGGTGAAGAGGCAGCTGAGCCAAAAGGCAAAGCTCTCACTTTACCAGTCGATCTACATTCCGACCCTCACAAGCTTTGGGTAGTGACCGAAAGAACAAGAGCGTGGATACAGGAGGCTTCCTTCATAGGGTGGCGGGGCTCTCCCTCAGAGATAGGGTGAGAAGCTGAGCCTAGAACCGTTGCTCCTCCGCATTGAGAGGAGCCAGTTGAGGTGGCTTGGGCCATTAGAATGCCTACCTGGTGTGGTGTTTCGGGCATGACCAACCAGGAAGAAACCCCGGGGTCGTCACAGAACACGCTGGAAGGACTACATCTCTCGGCTGGTCTGGGAACACCTTGGTGTCCCCCCGGAAGAGCTGGAGGAAGTGGCTGGGGAGAGGGACTTCTAGACCTCACTGCTTAGGCTTGTTTAAACTTCCATTCAAGTTTAATCTTTTAAAAACGATTTTAAAAAATTATTGCCAACCTAAATAACATTTATACAAGAATTTCCAACCATAAACATTACAGGAAGAGATTTATTGTTATCCTTTTAATCTCAGACCCAACTGCATGTTAATTAAACAAGTATTGGTGAGCTTAAAAGGTTAAAAGTTCCCAAGAAATAAAAATTAAGTCGAAAACATTCTACGCAAAGGGTGCCAATAATTCTGGAAGTATTGAGCATGCTCACCTGGGTATTTATCATGGCATATTATCTAATTTTCACAGCTTGTGTGTCTATTTCATCTCCTGTGGAAAAGCAGACAAGGTTTTTTCCCTGTAAATCATGTGACCGAACACGAGGAATAAGATTCAAGGAAAGATTTGTTTCTCCCGACAGGATCCGTAGTAAGGAAAAAATAGCCTTTACTTCAGGTTTTTTGAGAGAATTTTTCTTCCCCCCTGTGTTAATCATTTAGACATAAGCAGTCTTAAATGGGCAATAAAAGGGGTCATGGGAAAAAAAATTGACAAAGAGCAAATGATTCTCCATGAAATGCTAGTCATTTAAGATGCTCACCAGCTGAGGCTTTAATCCTCTTCTGTAACCTGGGACACGCCTCACCTACAAACACAGTATTATTTACATCAATTGATATTTAACACAATTCTCAATAAAGAAAAAGTTTAAAAGGTTCTTAAGGTGCACTCACACAATAATGATCATGATACCAATTTGCCCCGATCATACTCCGATGTTACACAAGAAGGAATCAGACAACATGGTACAATTTTAGGGAAAACTTCGGGGAAGAGTAAAAAATTCTCAGTGTTGAAAAATTGTAGGGTTTTTTTTGGTTTTTCGGTGAAACATGATCAAAAATTAAACTTGTATTCACATGAACAATTTTTCATTCATATCTTCATCCCTTTTCTGATTTTTCAAGTTCTGACAACCATAGCCTTCAGGACAATGGCCCGAGATATAAATCTATATTTTTGGAAAGCTTGAAAACTTATCTCGTGAGCACCGTTGATGAAAAGACACATGTGTAAGCCCACTGCAAGCCCAGGAATGTCGTTTGCGTCAAAAGTTGAGTTTTGAAACCTGCCCTCCAATAGAACAATGAGTCTCATTCATGAGTCGCTCATAGAAACAAATTCGTTCTGAAGTCTCATGGTCGCACTTTTCTGGCATACGCCAATATTTTATCATCTGGGATTGGTTACAGCTTGTGCACTTAGGAGAGCGCACATCTTCACAGCCCCAGATTCATCATCTGAGAAAGACTTCTAAGCCATTTTTTGACAAGAGCTTTTCTCCTGGAGCTATGCAACACCTACACTCATACCCAACACTCCAACCAGATGTTCAGGTACTGACTGCCCTGGGCTTTTTTGGCCACAGGAACATTTCAGAGGGAGCTTGTAGACCGTGGCGGTATAATATCACAGGCATCAGCCACGCTCTGCTGTGAGCGCTGGTAAATATAAATCTACCAATGTATTAGATTCCCCTATACTGAGCATAACTTCTAATCAAGAAATGTTATTCTGTTGCTACTCCAACCAACATTATGTACACACACTACTGATCCATTCCCAGACCTTAACTGTACACAGTACAACTCAATATCCACCTCATGTGTGACTGAATATAATATATGGAATTTATGAGCCAGAGCAGAATTTCCACTTCAGAGGAAATAAATTTTTCTTCATCCTAAAATTTGTCACTTCTGACTTCATGAACATGTACGCACACACTCTTGTGTCCATTTATGTGGATTTAGAAGCCATCACCTCTGCTAATTAGAGAAACTAGCATATGCTTTCAACTTAAAATAAAAACCATTTTAAGAACACAGCTGTAAGCAAATCAGAGGTTTAAGAACACGTCATGAAACCGACGTAGACGTTTCTTAAGAATATTATCAAGAGCTAATTTCACACTGCTCTTTCTGAGACAAAAACCAAGCGAATCCACTTACAGGCTCATCGACTTTGAATGTCGGTAGAGTTTAAACGCATCCCCGTGTTTCAGTCCCCTCACATCTCGACTACAAGGTTCAGTGAAATACC
>JAQMYF010000002.1:2670119-2680809 GCA_030014195.1 Neosilurus mollespiculum | reverse complement strand
TATCAAACTGGTAGCCCTTCGTATGACTCAGTACCCATGAAGTAGCCCTCAGTTTCAAAAAGGTTGGTGACCCCTGGTTTAAACAATCTTATGGGGTGTTTCTTGCATACAGAGGTAAGTACCTACCAAAACAGGTCCAAGCAAAAACAACCAGGGAACAGCCAAGAGTGTCATGCGTTCCCAACAGGGTCAGTGTGGGTCCAGCTGCAAACCAGTCAGGTGGTGTTAATGTTATGGCTAATCGTGTATTATAACTCGATTTCTGTGTACAAGCTACAGGGTTATGATAAAGTTTCAATTGTAAATTACATACTTATTATTATTATTATTATTATTATTATTCATAACTAATAAAATAAAACTTTTATAACAATATGCTGTAATAAAAGTTAGATGAATGTGGGTCTCTCTCTCTCTCTCTCTCTCTCTCTCTCTCTCTCTGTTTGGTTTGCTTTGTGATGTTTCAGGTTCTGTCTGGAGGACTATTCCGTGATATCCACCATGCCTGGGGCAAATAATTGCTTTATCATATACTACATTTTTTATATCCACAGTGATTGTGTCTCTATTTGTAATTAATTTGTGTTCGATTCCTGGGCTCGGGGTGTTTCTGTGTGGAGTTTGCATGTTCTCCCCGTGCTTGCGTGGGTTTCCTGCAGGTACTCCGGTTTCCTCCCACAGTCCAAAAACATGCACAGTAGGCTAATTGGCTGTTCCAAATTGCTCCTAGGTGTGAGTGTCAGTGGTTGTATGTATGTTGGCCCTGCAATGGTCTCGCGAGCTGTCCTGGGTGTACCCCGCCTTCGCCCAGAGTCGGCTGAGATGGGCGCCAGCCTCCCCGCGACCCTAATTAGGATTAAGCAGCTTAGAAAATGGATGGATGGGCTTGATACCTACATCATGTGGAATTGATTAAAAGGGGACGCTTTTATCAAGAAAACAATTGTCCGCCTATCAAAAATATCAACAAAACTTTATATCTTGCTTAAACACATGACGCAGATAGACAGTATGTACTGGTTTATACTGGTATAAACTGGATGGATAGGTCCAGTTAAACTGGTATACTGGCACATGATTGGGTGTGTTTTCAGACAGACATGGTCCACTTCTGTGCGTGGAGCATACAAAGACCCAGCAGGACAGAAATGAAATAGAGCTGGTCTGGGTTGAAACCTTCACTAAGACGGTCAACTGAAAACACTTCCGATGTAAAGTGCTCGTTTGGAGCTAATAGAAGGGTTATCGTATATACATAGAAGGTTACCATTAAGCAGGGCCAAGTCTAGCAGACAGAAATGTATGTGGAAGCCAAGGTTGTAATTTCTGTATTGCCACATGATTCAATTATACACAGTGTAGCGTAATCACAGGCTACAACTCTTGCTCCGAGGTCTACGAAGGTGGTGTGAGCACAAATCCTAGCACTAGTACTGAACTACATGAAGTGTGTATCCATGCATTGTTTTGTGTAGAAAAATTGGGAGTAACGATAAAAGAAAAGTAGCAGAATGGTTCTAGCGTTATGTCTGTAGACGTCCCGGTAATGAATTTGCACCTGACCTTTACATACAAACAGTACGCCTTTGTGTAGTATTGTGTATCTGCGGAATGTGGAACAGGTGGGGTGTGTCTCTGTGTGTGAGGGGTATGAAAAGAAGCTTGTTCTGCTCCGTCGTTGGATCGCTCTCAAAAAATGAATAATACTGGCCTCTGTCAGAGGAGAATCAGTCAGCTGACTACACACACACACACACACACACACACACACACACCAATGGATAGGTCCAGTTATAACACTCACTCATTTTCTGAGCCGCTTAATCCTACTAGCATCACGGGGACCCTGGTGCCTATTTCAGCCCGACACTGGGTGAACCCTGAACACCCTGAACAGCTCACCAGACCATCGCAGGGCAACACACTCAAACCATTTGTACTCACACCTAGGGGTTATTTGGAACAGACACTTAGCCTAATGTGCATGTCTTTGGACTGTGGGAGGCAACCGGAGTACCCAGAGTAAACCGATGTAAGCACAGGGAGAACATTCAGACTCCACACAGAAATGCCTGAGCCTGGGAATCAAATCCAGGACCTTCTTGCTGTGAGGCGGACGTGCTAACCACTAACACCTCTGTGCCACCCGTGTTTTAACACTGACACTACAATACTGTAGTCAAAATAAAATAACATTATAACACAAGTTAGGTTATTAATTAAATTCTTTCATCTTCATTCTAAATAAATTAATCACAGTACTGTAAAGAACTGTCACCCGTAATTGTTACCATGGTTTTGAGTCACCCTGCACTCACAGAGCTTGCATGGACATATGCGTAACATGGATAGACAGTATGCACATCTAATCATTTTCAGAAAATACACTTCTCTCTGTCTCCCCCTACAGACCTGTTTGATAACTACATGCAGCAGGATGCTCACGAGTTCCTTAACTACCTGCTGAACACTGTGGCAGACATCCTGCAGGAGGAGAAGAAACAGGAGAAACAAAATGGACGGCTGAAGAACAATGGAAGCGCCCTCAACGCCGAAACTGAGACAGAGAACAAGACAGAATCCACCTGGGTGCACGACATCTTCCAGGGTACGCTGACCAATGAGACACGCTGCCTCAACTGTGAGACGGTGAGCACTTCATCTTAACTGGATGTGTTGTTTTTGACATCTTGAGTGTTTTGGAGAGATGTAGGGATATGCAGTGTAGGGTCACGTGTAATAAATCACTGTTAAATTTCTGGAATTGTAGTGTGGCAACACCTCAACCACCACTTACCAACGCTTAGCAACAGCCAAGCAAGCACCTTCACATACCTTAATGATCACTTAGCAAACACCTAGCCTCACCACCTTATTAACCACCTAGCAACACTGTAGCAACCATGTAGTAAAACCTTAGCAATACATCACCAACCACTATTAACACACTTGCAAACACCCACCAACAACTTTTAAAACCATCTTGCACTCAAGAAACTACCTAGCAATACCCCAGCGAACCACGTAGCAACACCTACCAGTATCTTACTAGCCACCTAGCAACACCCCAGCAAGCAACTACCAACACCTTAGTAAACACCTAGCTGCACTGTAGTAACAGCTTAGCAACACCCCACCAACCAGCTATTAACATCCTAACATGTACCAGCACCTCTGTAACCATCTAGTGACACTCAAGCAATCACCTATCACCACCTCAGCAACCACCTAGCAACACCTTAGTAACCACCAAGCAAACACCTACCTGTACCTTAATAACCACCTAGCAACACCACTGCAAGCACCTACCACCATCTTAGCAACCACCTAACAAAACCTACCAGCACCCCACCAACCACCTAGCCACACAGGGGCAAACACTTACCAAACTGTAGTAAGGAAATAGCAATACATTTGTAACACCCCAACAAACTCTTAGCATTACATAAGTAACCAGCTAGCAACACTCTAGCAACCACCTAACAACACCTAAGTAATCACCTTAGCAGCCACCTGGTAACACCTTAGTAACCATCTAGCAACACCCGAGTGACCACCTACCACCGCCTTAGTAACACCCTAGCAACTACCTTGCAACACTTGCATGACCTTTAAACTCATTTAAAGGTAAGATGTGCTTTTGTGCTTATTGATTTGGTGTCATTTGCTTGATGATTATTAATAATGTGAGTTGATGTTTAACAGTATAAGAGGGGATTGTCGGTCTGGAATAAATTTACTTGAATGAAAAAGGCACCCCCTGAACTCAAGCTCACCAGATTAAAGTGTTTGGGTTTTTTACTAATTCCGTTCACAGGTAAGCAGTAAAGACGAGGACTTCCTGGATTTGTCCGTGGATGTTGAGCAAAACACTTCAATAACACATTGTCTCAGGTATTACCATTCACCAGAAATCAGATACCAAGCCATGACACTGTTGCTGAGATTTCAGTGAGGAGGCATTTCTTGTTGTGATGTGTTGTGTCTGTGTGTACAGGGACTTCAGTAATACAGAGACGCTGTGCAGCGAGTATAAGTACTACTGTGAAACCTGCTGCAGCAAACAAGAGGCCCAGAAACGGTCAGTGGGATTCTTCTGCGTTTTACTCACTCACTCACTCATTTGCCGAACCACTTAATCCTTTTAGGGTCACGGGGAGGCTGGAGCCTATCTCAGCCGACACTGGACAAAGGCAGGGTACACCTTGAACAGCTTCTCAACCATTGCAGGGCCAACACACACACAACCATTCACACTCATTGTCACACCTAGGGGCAATTTGGAACAGCCAGTTAGCCTAATGTCCATGTCTTTAGACTGTGGGGGGAAACCCACACAAGCACAGGGAGAACATGCAAACTCCACACAGAAACACCCAGAATCGTCCTGCTGTGAGGCGGATGTGCTAACAACCACGCCACCGTGCCGACCCTCCTCAATTTTTTACGCCTCACTGATTTCATTTGCATTCACAATATGAATGAATCTGTGATCACGCGCTTCAACAGCTGATGGTGCTGCTGCTAGGTAGGCCTGACTGTGAGGGTGTGTTTATTCAGTATACAGAGTTAAGAAGCAAGGGATTGTGGGATAGCTGTTATGTTTGTTTGGTTTTTTTTGTGCAGAATAGGAAGTAAGGAAATAAGGTTTTGCTTTAATTTTTATTTATTATATAAATATCAAATATGTCAAAATTATATTTAAAATAATAATTAAATTATATCAAAATAAAAATGTTTCATTATGAGTATGTGTTTTGTGTCCAGCATGCGAGTGAAGAAGTTGCCGATGATTTTGGCCCTGCACCTGAAGCGCTTTAAGTACATGGAGCAGTTGCAGCGCTACACTAAGCTAAGCTACCGCGTAGTCTTTCCGCTCGAGCTGCGCCTCTTCAACACGTCTGCCGACGCCGTCAACCTCGACCGCATGTATGACCTAGTGGCTGTGGTGGTGCACTGTGGCAGGTGCGCAAATCAAATAACACAAACCCTTAAGAAATGTCTGTTGCTGATGACATTCTTAAAGCCACAGAACACAGGATGTGTAACTGATGAACGAATTCATGAACGAATGTAACGTGAACCTGGATAGTTACCCAGTCAAGAGAGAGAGAGAGATAGAGAGAGAGGGAGATAGAGAGGGTCCGATAAAGAGAGAGAGATCGAGAGAGATGGAGAAACATGGACAGCAAGATAGAGAGAGAGACATAGAGATGAAGGTAGAGAGATGGAGATGATGAGGGACAGAGAGAGAGATGGAGAGAGACAAAGAAAGACAGAGAGAGAGATACAGGTAGGGAGAAAGATTGAGAGAGATTGATATAATTAAAGATGGAGAGAGAACCAGGGACAGAGAGACAGATCGAGAGAAAGATGGAGATAATGAGAGAGAGAGAGAGAGTCAGAGAGACCCGAGAGATATTGATGGAAAGACCGGATATAAAATAATTCATATTTATAAATATATATGTATATATAAAACATTTAATTAAACTAAAATAAATAACATCATTCATAAATTATATCTTTTCATAAATTCTATAATAAATGAATCTTTGTTAAATTGCTGAGTGCAGTTACACACTCTGGACGCGCACACACACACACACACACACGCACGCACACATCCACACACACACACACGCATGTACATCACCTTGTTGTGTGTTTTGTAACAGTGGGCCGAACAGAGGACACTACATAACGATAGTGAAGAGTCATGGCTTCTGGCTGCTGTTTGATGATGACATCGTGGAGGTGTGTGTGTGTGTGTGTATACACACTCGTTCATCACATTTAGAACCGTTTTTGCTGAATCAATGTCTTTGCAAAGTGTTTAACTCTTTTTTCTTTTCTCTCACACAGAAAATTGATGCACAGGCAATAGAAGAATTCTATGGTTTAACTTCTGACATCTCTAAGAACTCTGAGTCAGGATACATCCTTTTTTATCAGTCCAGAGAGTGACTGGATGAGAGGATGGATGAAGTGTATATAAAAAAAATTTGATTAAAAAAAAAAACAGAAAAAGAGAGAGCAAAGGATGGAAAGTTGGGGAGAAGAACAGAAGAAATGTAGTTAACACCAGGCAGTCCACAGCCAACACACTTTCGCAAACACTCACTCTCACACACTCTATCACTCACACACTCTTGCACACTTGCACTTGCACACTTTTCACTCTCGCTCTTTATCTCGCTCGCACACTCTCATGCTCACACATTCGCACACACTTTCTCTCACATACTCGCACTCTTACAAACACACACACACACTCAGGAGCGATTTCTGAAAGCTGTGCCAATAGCACCCTGACCTCATATTTGCCAATACTACATTTCCCAGAATCCCCTCCTTGACATCGCTGCACTTTGGGGGTGGACTGTGTAAGGGTTTTTTTTTTTTTTTGGGGGGGGGGTTTGGCTTGTTTGTTTTTTTGGAGGGGGTAGTCATCAAAGCTGGCCCTCTGTCAGTCACCTGCATATAAAAGGCACTTTATGAACAAAAAGCATCAACACCTCCATCGTGACAAGAGCAGCAAAAGAACATACAGAATGACATCACTCTTATGAAAGGAAGGAGTCGAATCACTATCAACTTCTAGCCATTGAGAACTTTGGGAATCGTCCCGTCCCGGGTCCGAGTCCAAGGATGCACTTGGTTTTTTTTTTTTTATTTATTATTATTATATATTTTTTTGGCAATGTTTTGTGCTTCTTCTCTTTGGAGATCAGTGGCATTTCTGTGGCCCAGATGTGTGTATGAACACCATATTTTAATTTATATGTTTGTGTATTATATGTGCATATTCATTCCTCCAAATCTAATTCCTTCCACGGAATTTTCCAGCAGAATGATCCTTATCCTACTGAACACTTAGGACTTTTGACTTAAAGTTCTCTTGATAACTAAGAAACCATGAGCTTTTTTTATTTTACCAAAGCAAACAAAGTTTTTTATTTAAATTCAGTATGCTATGGATGTTTAGTTACCATGCGTGCATGCATTGACAGTTTTGTGGAGCATTATGGGAACATTCATGGGGAGTACAGTGTCCGGATGTCGCAGGATGAAGGGAAAGGTTTTAAGTACTTTCGGTTTGAAACAGACCTCAAATTCATTTAGATTTTCAGGCTTTAAGATCAAACTAAAACCCTGTTAAAAGAAAATGATGGGATGCTGCTATACTCGCTATCAAAATCTGCATAATCTTTACCAGGCCATGGATATCTCAGGTCAACAAAGTTCTTCCTGCCTGACATCAGAAGCAGACTACGACAGGAAAAAGACCTTAATCCATTAACTAAAAAAAATTTTTATTTTTACTAATCCTTCTATGTAGCTGGGATTCAAGTCTATAGCTTTGTTATTACATCACGTTTTCCGTACGTAACACTACCGTTATCCAGGTGCCCTTGTGCTCTGTGTTACAGAGAAAACGAATTCAATCCAGATTCGAATTATGTACAGAAGTCTGCTTACAGGCTCACGATGTAGTAAATATAGACATACATGTATTAGGTATACTGATGCTTTTATGTGATCGTAGAGCGCTGATCACCTTTTCCCTGCATTCCTGTTAGCGTTCCATCTTATACGAAGGAAAATGTGTTGAAAGATCCTAATCTAAGACGCTGTGATCCCTAATCTCTGCATAGGTCTCGAGGTTTGACTGTCAAAGGCCAGTTTGTACTTCTGCATTAAGTCTACTCTATAGATACAGCAGAAACAGAGCACAGAGTAAAGCTAAGGTCACACATAGCTGGTTGATACCATACTATAGCCGGGACTACCCTGGCCATTCCGATGGATTTTGGAGGCCGTCTTTCACAAATATGGGCGGAGCAAAAAGACACGGTTCAATGCAGTGCTTCACTCACAACAAATTTCACCATGACTAAACTTTCTGGGCATAGAAGCTACACCCTCCCGGTTCTCAAGGTAGCTCCCTGGTTCTAGCGATAAATATTCCAACAGAATTGCCTGGAACATTTTCTGTATAATGCCGGGTGAACCCCGGAAGACAAAAATCCATGTACTGTTGTTAACCATGAAGTAATTCCGGCTGTGAGACCAATTCGCATGTAAAGCTCTACAGAGAGCATGTAGAGCTCTACAAGTTCTCTCGTCGTCTCAAGGATTCGCTGTCACATAAAGCTTGCATACACAGAAGCATAGAAAAAGCTTTGAATCGAAATTACTGGGGTGAAAAGAAACCTTGCGTTACGAGTGAATCCCCACTGAAAGCATCTCTGAAAGGTTTGAACGTGTTTGTATCCAGCAGTTACAGAACACGAAATACTCCACAGGATTTACATGCGGGATTAAACTGACCGTTATAATGAACTACAGCCTCCGTAGAGCTTCACACCCCCAGTGTAATAATGGGAAGAGAGTTTTCTTAGTTTTGTGGCGATTGTTGAAGAGCAACCTGAAGGAAATGTGATGCTACAGGCCGTAGTTGCTGCGGTCTATGTCACTGTGAGTCGTAGTCACGTTTCGGTCGAGGTCACCGTCAGGCTTTGGCGTAGCCGCGTACGCTACGGAGTAGATTCGATGCAGATGTATCAGTCGGCCTTTTGAAGACCAATAGAAGTAGGTTTAATAATTTCAATCAAATTCATGTGGAGTGCAGTACAGATTTCACTGTCCCAGATTACACATTCGTAAAGTGATTTCACTGATATGAAATGACGGGTACTTGAATGACTGGTACTTTTTAAGGTTTATCTGTGAGTTCTGTTTCTCAGCAATGTTTAACACTAAGGGAACGGTTTCAGAAGCTGATCCTAGGTCAGCATTGACAAACTGCATCAAAAGCTTGAAATGAGTTCATTTCACCCTACTCGTGCTATGGACGGTTAATTAGAAACGCACAATGTTTCATTAGCAAATATGAAGGGCATTGGGCAGCCAGTTTACTATTGTTTATTCATGAAGTGAGCCTCTGCCTTTAGGGGGAACCACTGAAGGCCTTGGTGATAAAGAGAGACATTTTGCAAGATGCTTCTCTGAGTCTGAATTGGATTGTGTGTATAGTGAACTGAGGGCAGTGAGGTAAAAGTCAAGGGAAAAGATTCACCTTCCTTTCCATGCTCATGTGCTTGCTTTCTTTCTTTCTTTCTTTTTAACAAGAACAATAAGATCAGACTTGTGGTATAATTAATAATTCCTGATTTGCACCTTGATTTGTCTGTCTTCATGTTTCTGACATCATCTCACTCCAGTAGTTAAAGATTGATTAATAAATGATAAGGTCAAGGGTGTTTATGAGGAATGGAAAACTTTAAAAAAAAAAAAAAAAATTATTTATTAAAATACTTTCTCACCAAAATCAAAATTCATGAATATGATTTACATCAGTAGTTAATTTAAAAACACATAAATAAAGATATTTCTGCGGATGCACTGGAAGGCTGAGCAGTCTGTGTCCTGACTGGTATTGTTCACACATGTGAAATGAAATGAAATGCAAATCATCTCATGAGATTGATTTATTTATTTATTTTACTAAAATGAAACACAAAACTATATGTCACTTTATCAGCTTTATTGACTTTAAACATCATAGGAAAGTAATGGAATATGTGAGTAAGTATCTTTAAAGTGCTATGATATACTGCTTGGGCTGCAGTAGATTCTGAAGGAATTCATTGTTAGGTGCAGTTTAATATTAGGAAATATTCCTTCAGCAATGACCCCTTTCAAGTGCACTGTATGGCCAAACGGTTGTGGCCATCATACCCAAATGGCCCTTTTCAAAATGGTGCCACAAAGTTACAAGTACTCAATCATGTAGGGTTTGATGTTAATTCTGCAGCTTTACTTACATTTAGGGAACTGATCAGGCCCGAACCTGTTCCAGTATGACAGTATCCCTGTGCACAAACTGATCTTTATATATCCTTGGTATGTAAAACAACCGAGTGTCCTGCACAGAGCCCTGACCATAGACCAACTGAACACCTTTGTTGGAACTCGACTGCACCCCAGACTTTCTCATGATCCCGGCATCAGTGGCTGACCCTGCAAATGCTCTTGTAGTTGAATCTCCACAGGTGTTCAGAGCTAATTCAAACAACAAAGGGGACTAAATGTGGAATCAGATGTTCAACAAGTACATATTAATATGATGGTGAGGTGGTCATACATTTGGTTACACAGTGTAAATACTTCTCGGTGCGGAGTGTGGTCCATCTGAAAGCATCTTGCCTGGGTTCTTTACTGTAAAATGAGCCTGAAATGTAATGTTTATTGGGTTAAATTAATGTGTAAGGGGGCGTTTCTGTGTGGCATTTGCATTGTATCCCCATGCTTGTGTGGGTTTCCTCTAGGTACTCTGGTTTCCTCCCACAGTACAAAAAAAATGCACATTAGGCTTATTGGCTATTCCAAATTGCCCCTAGTTGTGAGTGTTCATGTCTGTATGTGTGTTAGCCCTGTGATAGACTGGCATCAGATTCATTCATTCCTTCATTTTCTGAACCGTTTAATCCTAATTAGGGTCGCGGGGAGGCTGGTGCCCATCACAGCCGACTCTGGGCGAGGGCAGGGTACACCCTGGACAGCTCGCCAGGCCATCGCAGGGCCTACAGTCACACAACCATTCGCATTCACACTCATACCTAGGGGTGATTTGGAACAGCCAATTAGCCTACTGTGCATGTTTTTGGACTGTGGGAGGAAACCG
>JAQMYF010000002.1:2647191-2670019 GCA_030014195.1 Neosilurus mollespiculum | reverse complement strand
GCTGCATAGCCGTCAGCGTGTTTCTGCCCTGCGATGGCCTGGCGAGCTGTCCAGGGTGTACTCTGCCCTCGCCCAGATGGGCGCCAGCCTCCTCGCAACCCTAATTAGGAATAAGCAGTTCAGAAAATGAATGAATGAATAACAAAACACATAACACTGAATATCATAACTGACTAGGATCAGGACTGAGCATTCAAATGAGGTGTGAATGTCTGAAGTATCTTCTTCTACTCTCTCTTCCCCTCCCAACGGTTCCTTGTTTCAAGCGAAAAACTTTTTCAATAAAACAAAATACATTTTTATAATAAAATAAAATACACATTTGAAATAAAACAAAATGCACTTTTAAAATAAGACAAAATACACCTTTATAATTAAATAAAATACACTTTTATAATAAAATAAAATATGCTTTTATAATGAAAAATTAAAAACAAAAATTTTTTGAGCCACTTAATACTTCTTGGATCGCAGGAAGGCTGGAGCCTGTCTTAGCCGACTCTGATCAAAGGCAGTGTACACCCTGAATAGCTCGCCAGTCCATTGCAGAGACAACACATACAACTATGTATGTTCACACCTACGGGTAATTTGGAAAAGCCATTTATTTGAATGTCTTTGGACTGTGGGAGGAAACCGGAGTACCCAGAGGAAACAGATGCAAGCACGGGGAAAATGTGCAAACTCCACACAGAAATGCCTTTGCCGATTGTGGGAATCAAACCCAGGACCTTCTTGCCGTAAGCCAGACGTGCTATCCACTACACCGCCCTGTGATAGTCTGATGAGGTGTTCGCTGTGTACCCTGCCTTCGCCCGGTGTCGGCTGAGATAGGCTCCAGCCTCCCCGGGGCCCTAGCAGGATTAAGAGGCTTAGCAAATGAGTGAGAGTGAGTGAGTATTTCTATCTCTCTTCTGTACTTTATGCTGTTTTCATTCTCATTTGGTGAGTTCTGTCTGCATGCTGACCTTCAAACTTTAGCATTTATGAATGCATTTTAAATATCAGTCTTAGTAACAGCACTCTGCTGTGGTGTTTTCCTCCAGAAACCACCTCTTTTCAGAACACCAGCTTATTCATCAAACTGTCATAGAAGCAAAAGGTGAGGGGGGGAGGCTTCACTTTGACATTCCCCATATTATACTATACCCAGGCTCGGAGTAGAACCTGTACTTGTGGCTTGAATCTCAGTTAAAGCAGAAACTTGCTGACAGTCTGAATCAGGAGGAGAATACATATTCTTTTTCCCAAATGCAGCACTGTACCCACTGAACCCACAGGAAAAATCTGATCTGGAATCAGGGTACATGTACACCGAGACTGTGCAGACATTAGTGGTCTAACAGAGTGGTTACATTCAGTGCTCTGAAAATTATTTACATTCATGGTACTTAGCAGAGATTCCTAAACCAGAACAACTTACATTTTTGTCTCATTTATACAGTGGAGCAGTTAAAGATTAAAGGTTAGAATCAAGGTTCCAACCATGGCAGCTCAGCAGTACTGGAACTTGAACCCCCAAGCTTCTGCTTAGTAGCCCAGAACATTATCTACTGACTGACCACTGGTCTGTAGATGTTTTTGGTTATCAGTGTTAAACATAACACCATGGCCTGGAAACATTCATTGATTCATTCATTTACAGAACAACTTAGTCCTGTTAGGGTTCTGGGGAGCTGGAAGCTATCTCAACCAACTCTGGGTGAAGGCAGGCTACATCATGAACAGCTTACCACCATCACAGGGCTAACACATACACACACACACACACACACACACACACACACACACACACATAAATACACACACACAGCAATTTAAAACAGCCAGTTAGCCTAATGTGTGTCCATGGACTGTGGGAGGAAACCCACACAAGCATGGGGAGAACATGCAAACCCCACAATATTCATGTAATAATATTTTATTAGTTTTATTTTAGTTTTGAGGGTTTTTTTACCTTCCATAAAGATCCAACAACTGCCGATAGATTTGTTTGTTTGAATTTTTGATATGCATTGCACCCATCCAAATGAGCACACACATGGAGCAGTGGGCAGCCACACTGTGGCTCCCAGAGAGCAGTTAGGGGTTAGGTGCCTTGCTCAAGGGCACTTCAGCCATGAGGGTGGAGGAAGGGAAGGTACTGCTCACTCACCCACCCCCACATATTTTTTCCTGCCTTTTTAGGAATCAAACCAGCAACCTTTTGGTCCCAAAACTGCTTCTCTAAGCATTACCCCATGGCTGCCCCAAATGTGTGTGTTGGCCCTGCAATGGACTAATACTCCTCTATATAGATGTAAAGTATTTTTGGAAAAGTGGAGTAGATATGTACATGTACCTGTGTGTCTGTGTGGAAAGGATATACTGTGTCGTAGAGTGAGACTGCCATCACAAGATGAAGTTTGGAACTGGTGGGTGCTTTTTTTTATGTTTTCTAAACATTTTTCAAGCGTTCCCCCCCCTCACTCCACAGAAAAACATAAATGACCTGACAGATGGACTCCCAGCTCTGCTGTGAGGAAAAGGATTTAGGCTGTATTTGTAGGGGGTGGGGCAGATTTGACCTTGTGAGGACATCGGCTAGTCCCCACATGGAACATTGAGTGTGTGTGAGAGTGTTTTGAGAATGTCACTTAATTGATTTCGAATGAAGAACCAGTACAACATGTTTTCACACATCAGGATACATGGCTGGGAAAGTTGGAACCACAGTAACAGATCCAACCACAGCTGCTACAGTTATAACCTTCACCACCACAACACTGGGTTCGCAACTCAGTTTTAAATGGGTCTTTTATTGTTTAGCCGAGCAGCTTTCAAGGGATTAAATCTGTTATCCAGCAACAAAAATAAACAGATCCATGTGAGCAGAAGTGGGAACGGAGCATTAATGTATTCATGATGATGTTGAAATAAAGCCGGGGAGCTAAAAAGAAGAAATGCCACAAACCCAGATCCACCACTTTACAGAATCCTTTAAAAACTTCCAAAAGATTGAATGTTGTTTGAAGTCTGTTAAGTAACATTCCTTTCTTAGATTGAAGATGTTTGTGCATAAAGATGTTTTTTATCTCTATAATTATGATCATCTTCTTCTTCTTCCGCTTAATCCGGGGTAGGGTTGCGGGGGCAGCAGCCTAAGCAGTGAGGTCCAGACATCCCTCTCCCCAACCACTTCCTCCAGCTCTTCTGGGGGGACACCGAGGCATTCCCAGACCAGCCAAGAAACATAGTCCCTCCAGCGTGTTCTGGGTCGACCTTGGGGTCTCTTCCTGGTTGGACATGCCCGAAACACCACACCAGGGAGGCGTTCGGGAGGCATTCTAATCAGATGCCCGAGCCACCTCATTTGGCTCCTCTCAATGCGGAGGGGCACAGTTCTACTTCAAGCTCCTCCCGGATCACTAAGATTCTCACCCTATCTCTAAGGGAGAGCCCTGCCACCCTGTGAAGGAAGCTTATTTCAGCCACTTGTATTTGTGATATTGTTCTTCCGGTCACTACCCAAAGCTTGTGACCATAGTGAGGGTTGGAACGTAGATCAGCTGGTAAATTGAGACCTTTGCCTTTCGCCTCAGCTCCCTCTTCACCACAACAGACTGGTACAAGCTCTGCCCTACAGCAGAGGCTGCACCAATCTGTCAATCTCACGTTCCATCCTTCCCTCACTCGTAAACAAGACCCCAAGATACTTAAACTTCTCCACTTGGGGCAGGACCTTGTTCCAGACCCGGAGGGTGCATTCCACCCTTTTCCGGCTGAGGACAATGGCTTTGGACTTGGAGGTGCTGATTCTCATCCCAGCCGCTTTGCACTGAGCTGCAAATCGCTTAAATGAGAGCTGGAGGTACCGGCTTGATGAAGCCAAAGGAACAGCAATCTGCAATAAGGAAAGCTCATCTGCAAAAAGCAGAGATGAGATCCTATGACCTCAAAACCAGAACCGCTCAACGCCTCGGCTGCACCTGGAAATTCGACCTGCTGTTACCAATGTGGACCAAGATCTGGCTCCGGTGGTACAGAGACCTAATGGCCCGTAGCGACAGGTCCGGTACACTGTACTCCTGGAGCACACCATACAAGATAGCCCGAGGGATACGTTCGAAAGTCTTCTCTAAATCCACAAAGCACATGTGGACATAAACTCCCATGCCCCCTCCAGGATCCTGTAGAGTGTATTGAGTTGGTCGAGAGTGCTGCGGCCAGGACAAAAGCCACATTGTTCCTCCTAAATTCAAGGTTCAACTATCTGTTTTTAAAAAGGGGAACTACCACCCTGGTTTGCCAATCCAGAGGTATGCTTCTGGTAGGGTCACCCAAGGCAAACGGGTCCTAGATGAAGGTCCAGACTAAGCGCAGTTCAGAAGACACCTATGGATAGAACATCAAGTATTCAGTTTCCCTTGCCCAGACCTGGTTTACCGGGGTCCCCCCTGGAGCCAGGCCTGGGGGAAGGGCTCCAGGGTGAGCGCCTGGTGGTTGGGCTTCTGCCCATGGAGCCCAGCCGGGTCCAGCCCAAAAGGAAGACATGGGTCAGCCCTCCCATGGACCCACCACCTGTGGGAGAGGCTATAGAGGCCGGGTGCGTTGTGAGTTGGGTGGCAGATTAAGGCATGGGTTCTGTCAGATTGATCTTCGGCCACTCACGCTGACTCTTGGAACATGGAATGTCACCTCTCTGGTGGGGAAGGAGCCTTGCTGGTGCGTGAGGTTAAGAGATATCAACTAGTCTCCTGCCAGAAGGGCCTTTAACTCCCACCTCCAGCAGAGCTACAACCACATCCCAAAGGAGGCAGGGGACATGGAATCCGAATGGGCCATGTTTCGTACCTCCATTATTGAGGCGGCAGCCCATAGCTGTGGCCAGAAGGTAATCGGTGCCTGTTGTGGCAGTAACCCCCAAACCCGGTGGTGGACACCTGCGGTGAGGGGGGTCGTTAAGCTGAAGAAGGAGGCCTATCGGCCTGTGTACTTTTTGACCTGTGGTCAGGTACCGGCAGGCCAAACGTGCTGCAGCCCGGGCTGTCACCAGTGCAAAATCTTGGGTGTGGGAGGAGTTCAGTGAGGGCCTGGAAAGCGACTACCAGTTGGCCTCGAAAAGGTTCTGGACCACCATCTGACGTGTCAGGAGGGGGGAGCAGTTCTCAACAAAAAGCTGGGCAGCTGCTCACCTCAATTAGGGATGTCGTCAGGATGTGGAATGAATAATTCGAGGACCTCCTCACTCCCACCAACACACCTTCCATGGAGGAGGAAGACCCTGGGGGTTCAGGTGGGGGTCCGCCCATTGCTAGGGCTGAGGTCACAGAGGTAGTCAAAAAGCTCCTCAGCGGCCGGGCTCCGGGGGTGGATGAGATTCGCCCTGAATATCTCAGGGCCTCGGCTGTTGTAGGACTGTCTTGGTTGACACGTCTCTGCAACATCATGTGGTTATCTCTATAATTATTAATATTATATTTCTTAAAGGAACTGGAGTAGTTTTGCATTAAAGAATGGGCAAAAAATTCCATTGGCTAGATGTACCAAGCTCAAAGAGACATGCCCTAAGAGACTTGCAGCTGTAATTGCTGCAAAGGGTGTTTGTAAAAAGTTCTGAATTGGGGATGAATAGTTATGAACACTTAAGTTTTCTTCTTTTTTTCAAAGTTGTTGGCATGTTGTGAAATTCGAGTAAAAAAAAAAACACCAATTATCCATTTTAATCCCAGGTTATAAAGCAGCAAGATAGGAAAAATGCCAAGGGGGTGAATACTTTTTCAAGCCAAGGGATTTGAAGGTAAAACATTTTTTACATTTTTTAATTTTCAAGAATTAACCATGGCTAGTAGTGGCCCGGTGGTCGGGTGCTGGATTCCTGCTCCCAAGGTCGGGGGTTCAAGCCCCACTATCAACAGGATGTCACTGCTGTCCCCCCAGTGTAGCGTTATCAATTGCTGGCCGTGTCTCTCACTGTCTGTGGTGAGAGAATGTAAAAGAACCACTGGTGATTTTCGTCAAGAGTAGGCTGCATAGCCGTCAGTGTGTTTCTGCCCTGCGATGGCCTGCCCTCGCCCAGCGTCGGCTGAGATGGGCGCCAGCCTCCCTGGGACCCTAATTAGGCTTAAGCGGTTCAGAAAATGAATGAAGAATTAAGCATTTCTTCCCCACAAAATTGAACTTTATTTTCCTGCTTCAAAGAACAAGCCTCCCATTCCACTAGCTTTGACCCATGTTGGTGAGTGGGGAATAAGTTATCAAAAGAGGTATGAGGCAAGCAGAAGTGTGGCTATACTTGCCTCATACCATTTTTGATGGCTTCTTTCTGTCATCTTTACAAATTATGAATTTAAATTGCATGCCCTGCTGGGTCGTCTCGACCTGTCTGTGCTATAACTTTACACAGTATTTTAGAAATTACTTGGCTTCCTCCTAGCACTTTTCCTTGAAAGAAAATTATTTATTTTGGAAATTACTACCTTTCTGTGCCTTGCTGTAGGATTTTTTTAAGGGTTGCAGCTCAGTTCTTCCTCTAGAAATGGTTGTGTACCAATGGTTGTGTAACTTCTTTTTCGAACCTTTTTTGGGTGATAGACTCATTTCTAACATTTTTGATGTACCGTAAAGTAGAATGAAAGGAAAGCCCTCCAAACTCTCCTGTTACACTAAAAATATGTGTATTTTTTTAGGTGTTTTTTACTTACATTTTGAAGTCGGAATCTACTAAAGTCTGTTCGATAGGTTGCATTAGCCACTTTAAAAAGGCCGCCATTTGTAGTCTTTTTCACTGTTGTAAGTGCATGAAATCGTGAGAATAGGACATGGAATAGGAATAGGACATGGACACGTCAGTTCATATAAGGCAGGATAACGGCAAAAATAACAGTATACAGGTATTAAACTAACAAATCAAATATAAACTAGTGAACTTAAATAAAACTAGCCACATCTGCACATAATTCTGTATTACATTTACATACATCAGACAAGCATCTGCTTGTATACATGAGCAAAAGGTATATACCTCAGTTCATTCATTTTCTTATTTACAACTTTATCTTTGGAACGTCACACTTTTCTCAGTACAGTGAAACCCCCTATGTTAGGATTTATTACTTGTTTTAAGTTTGGGTTTAATTCTCTTTAAGTTCCTGTCACAAAATTGGTCAAATCCCTAGGACAGTTGGGGGTCTCATTCATTCATTCATTTTCAAAAAAATTTCATGTGTTTATTGGGTCATGTGATCAGAATTTTTTTTTTACAATAATCTTATGATTGCTCAGTGTTAAACCCAGAGGACCTCCTTACATACCCAAGTATATCATACAACATTTTTTCAACAGTGTTAGGTTAATGTATATATGTTATGTACGTATCGTACGTAAGGCAATCATAAGTCAACTGATTATCACAGAAATATCATGCGAGGAGTTTTTTTATCTTGCAAACAATCATATCACTTTCATATGAACATTGTACGAATTGACTTACAGGCATGAGTTATTTTCTCCACGAACATCTCACATTTTATATGTAAACACAACTACACGGCTTTCAAATCCATCTCAACCAAATCTACTTTAGTCCCTTCTGTCATCATACGTCACAAAGAACTCGCAGGTTGTTTGTGAAAGGGGCTTTACAAGCCTCCGGTTGTTTTTTCCTGTGATTGACTAAATTGACTGACATGTTCATAAAGAAATGATCTAAATAAGAGTAATAAATTGCAGATGTACACTGGTAAACTGGAATGTAATGGTGCTGAAATCTTACTGCAGATATGGAACAGATGATCTGTTTTATGAGCGATGCTAACAAGTAAAAGATGCAAGGGGGCTGAATTTGAATCCCTGGAGTGAGTTTCTGAGATGAGACTGTGCTGAAATGGAGAGTGGTTATGTCACGGGTAATTGCGTTGTTCTATCATGAGGATTATATCATTATTGATCACTCTCATAAGACCAGCTGATTTTGTCAGGAAGCAGATGTGACCTCAGAGATGCATCAAAATATCTCCTGTGAGCATTTTAATACAGGAAGGGAGGCTGAAAACCAAGGCAAGAAACAAGAGGCCAAGAGAGGCATATGGTAATATTGGATAATTCTGTGAGACTCTCTCTCTCTCTCTCTCTCTCTCTCTCTCTCTCACTCACACACACACACACACACACACACACACACACACACACACTCATTTTATCTCTCAGGTGTTAGAAAAGCCTAACCAAAAATACTTTTCTTAGACTTTTCAGCTACAGATGAATTGAACTAGTCCTTAGAGAGGAAAACAACTATGTTAGTGCATGATGACTGTACAGTGCTAGATTTTGCTGAGGCATTACCTCAGAGGGAGCAGTCCTGTACCACCACCCACCACACCCAGAAGCCTCGCTCAGTCCATAAACACCAGCTTCACTGCAATCACATGGATTTACTTATTTATTTTTGCTCATGGAACCTTAATATATTTTGACTGTGTGTGTGTTTGCAAGTGAGAAATAAAATCCGTGCTGTGTTTTAAAATGTGCATCTGCCTTTTTTTCCAGTTAAACTTGTTTAAACATAATTCACCCTAATTTAGCCGTTGTCGGGATTGTCACCACCAATTTATATGTGATGTCTGACTTGTTCGTTGAAGATGGTCTGTTTCCTCATGCTGAACTGAAGTTTTAATCCTGCAAGCCTGTGCAGTGTAATCCGTATTGATTTCAGTCCCTCAATCAAAACATTCTTGAATATTTATTTCCTCTGTTAAGGTTACAATATATTGGGCGGCAGGTGGTGTAGTGGTTAGCATGTCCACCCCACTTCATGAAGGTCCTGGCTTTAAGTCCCAGGTTCATCAAGGGCATTTCTGTGTGGAGTTTGCATGTTATTCCAGTGCTTGTGTGGGTTTCCTCCGGGTATTCCGGTTTCCTCCCACAGTCCAAAGACATGCACATTAGGCTAATTGGTTGTTCCGAATTGACCCTAAGTGTGTATGTGCATGTGAATGTTTGTGAATGTTTGGTCCTGTGATGGTCTGGTGAGCTGCTCAGGGTGTACCCCACCTTTGCCCATTGTCGAATGAGATGGGAACCAGCCTCCCCTAGTGGTCGACCCTAGTGGGATTAAGCAGTTCGGCACATGAGTAAGTGAGGAGGTTATATTTTAGTATATATTTTATTATTATGGTTTGTTTGTTAGCAAGATTACACATAGTTTTAGTTTGTATTTTCATGAAATTTCTACCAGAGGTGTGACTTTGGACCAGGAAGACCCGATTAGATTTTGGAGATGATCCAGATCAAATTCTGGATGCAGGAATTTTTTCTTTACCATTGTGAGATTTTTGACATTTTGGCCTATTTTGGTAGGGGATTGCTGGGTTTGGGGAGGTTTGCGCTTTTGGCCTATTTTGGTAGGAGGTTGCTGGCTTTGGGGAGCTTTACGCTCTTTGAGTGCTCTTGTTTGCTGTTTTGTTTTTTTAAGACATCTCTGTTTCAGTAATTCCTAATTACTGCCTTGATAAACATTTTTTTCCTGTAGACATTCTTTAACAAGAATGGACAGAATTAGACATAAATATGTTAGAGGGAAAACACAGGTAGGAGTGTTTGGGTATTGAGAGAGGCTAAATTGAGACTCGAGACTCGAACCCAGGACCGTCTTGCTGTGAGGCAGATTTGCTAACCACTACACCACCGTGCTGCCCTTTTTCCAATATGTATACAACATTTTATCATTATGTATACAACTAACTATTCTAACACACTCCATATTTCCTTTTTTTACAACCTTTTTTCTGTCATCACCCATTTTTCCTCCTCTTCCTCTATTTCTGAACCGTTCTGCATTCCTATTCACCATCTCTAAATGAAGGAGGGGTATACCCTGAACAGCTCGACAGCCAATCACAGGGCAACACACACACACAACAACTCACACTCACGCCCACACCTAGAGGCAATTTGGAACAGCCAATTAGCCTAATATGCATATCTTTGGACTGTGGGAGGAAACTGCAGTACCCTGAGGAAACCCACGGAAAGACCTGACTTCTTCGCGCTTTCATTTCAATTGTACATTTATGTGATTTATGTGGTTCAGTGAAGACTCCTATAACTGTGTCATCATGCTGGGTGATTTAGTAGGACACTTAGGCTGGACCTCGGGGTTTGCTCCAGGTTTCTGTGTCTTGTCCTGAGGGAGGAACCACACAGGGCCTGCCAGAGGAGAACTCACTCAGAAAAACTCCTCCACACAACGGGGACACATCAAACTCTGTTTCAGAGGGAGGTGTGGGGGTGGAGGTGGAGGATGAAGAACATGCAGGAAAAGAGGGGGAGAAGACTTAGTGAGGCTGTAATAGGGTCGAAAGATAAAGAAGGGAGATAAAGTACAAGCTATGACCCAAATCTGCTCAAAGAGGACTCGCTCACAAAGTTCCTCTTGTAGCTCAGTAAAGTGTGTATCATTAATAAGTAAGATATTCTTTCATACTCAACCTACGGCGTTATTACACCATAGCTGTGGGAGAAAGTTCTCCAGGTGACACACTGACCACATTAAAGGCAGGAAGTGTGACTATTTTGTCCATTAGTCTATGATTTGAGGAGCCATAAAAAATCCGCAGAGCTTTATGGCACTTTGAAGGTCCTTATGATGAAGCCAGTTTCCGCCATTAATGGGTTTATCACCTGCTGAATCATGGGAAAGCTGGGATTATTTTTTTTTAATTGACCCTTACACTTAAATCTGCAAGAAGTATTAACAAAGGACAGCTGTAGCTCTGACAATACATCATTGTTGACCTTATACCGATGGTACCAGTAATCAGAATGTATCCAAAAGCAGTAGATCGTAGGTAAATCCATCATGGCTGACTGTGGTGTTGTTAGTTTCTGGGCGACTTTGCTCTTTGGGGACCAATTTCCTGTTAAACTCCTGTCATGTCTTTTACAGAATGGAAGGTTAAAAGGACAGTGTCAAAAGTTCATGCTATCTCTCTTATCCAGATTTTTCTCTTTCATGCTGTAAATATTTAGGAGTCTTTACAACAGCTAATATGTTTCTACCTTACTTTAAAGGAGCAGTATGTAGTATTTAGGGGATCTAATCATCGTGGTTTTGTAGCCTTATAACATGTACTCTGATATCTACATAGGGTGCGGGTCCTTTTCCACAGAACCGCCATGTTGTGCTGCTTCAGTAGCTTTGAATGAACAAGCTTATACAGAGTGCTTTTAACGCTTTACATTTGGATTCATTTTTAATCGTAAAAGCATACAGTACTAGGTAAAAGTCTGGACACAGTTATTTTTATAAGAACAAGAACTCACATACTGAAATAACTGAATGCCAAAAATGATTAAATATTTTTCATTTTATGAACACATCTACTTGAAAGTGTTATTTACAAATGTATATTATTTTATATCTATACATGTAATATTTAATTTATATTAACTGGGTTAAAATCCACGGAATAACATCAGACGAGTTTTTTGGGATATTGCCCAGGTTCCTAATTTCCCAGATTCCAAGTTGAATGATTGTCCCATTTCACTCTCATCACTATTTTAACTGCAGAACGTTTTTCAATGTGATGGGTACAATGGATTGCAATATAACTTCAGGAGAAGGAAGAACCGAGCCTGGTGAGGGAACAATTGTTTATAACGGCTGCTCTGACATACAGTACCAGTCAAAAGTATGGACACACCCACTTATTCTAACTGAAATGGACAGTGTGTCCAAACTTTTGACTTGTACTGTACAAACCATAAAAATAAAAAACATAAAAAGTTTTTGCATATCAGCCATCCGAGTCCAAATATGGGCCAGTATGAATGTGGAACTTAAGCAATGTCCGAACATGAAACATTTTAAAATCACTCTTACTCTTTTGCCAAACCACTAAATCCTTCTAGGACTAGGTTTGGCTCCAGCCTCCCCTGCAGCGTTGAGACTGGAGCCTATATCAGCCAACACCGGGCAAAGACGGGGTACATCTTGAACAGCTTGGCAGACCAACACAGGGCCAACATACACACAACTGTTCACACAATGTCTGCTTCACACCAAGAAGGTAATGTGTTCGCGTCCTGGGCTCGAGCGTTTCTCTGTGGAGTTTGCATGTTCTCCCTGTGCTTGTGTGGGTTTCCTCCAGGTACTCCGGTTTCCTCCCACAGTCCAAAGACATATACATTAGGCTAATTGGCTGTTCCTGAATGTCCCTAGATGTGAGTGTGAATGGTTGTGTGTGTTGGCCCTTCTTTGGTCTGACGAGCTGTTCAGGGTACATTATACACCGCACATTTTTGCACATTGTTGACTAAGATAGGCCTCTATAGGCTTTAAAGTGTACCTTTAAAGTGAGGTACATAAATAATGTGATATACATTATACCGGGTGCATAGGAAGGTAAGCTGATGGAAAATGGATGAGAAAAACCAGTGGACGTAGGCTGTTCAAATAACTAGATTCACTAAAAGAGCAGGACTGCAGTTCTGCTAACTGCAGCTTTAAACACACCACACCTGAGTAAACATTCCTCTATTGGTGGTAAATCCTGGATCCCCTCATAAACCAGTATGGCTCTGGCCAGGTTCCACTGACCCAAACCAAACCATACCAAGCTTTCTGCTTGACCCCCAGCATGTCACTCTGCCAGCCTTGTCTGACTACACTCGGGTGTGGGATATCTATGGGAATACGCTGTCCTTCTCCATCCTGCTAAAACCTTTTTTCCATCCGTGTCCCCTAGGAATCACACTGAAAGGTTTCAAAGTATGGTTAATGAGACGGGAACCAGCTCCTGCATGCAAGGGATTTCACTTACCTGAACTGTAAACATTTCAAAGGGGAAATAATGTGAAGCAGGAAGTGCAGTGGTTTGGAGTGAGGGAACTTCATACATCTTCTTGGTTTTTCTTCATGATGACTAACAATTTATGATATATGACATATTTTTAATATGACTATTAAACTTTGCAAAGACTTTCCTAGGCTGGGGTTCAGGATATCTTGCTAAAGGGAGATCATTAGTCTGTTTTTAATAAGTCCATGTTAGCAGTGTTCATCTCATTAGTATGATCTAATTAGCTGGTGTTGTTTAATAATGGTGACCACAGCATCTTCACTGATGTTGATATCATCACTGGGCTTTCAATGAGTTCAGACAAGTGTGTAAGCAATGTTCTTAAAAACAGACAGGCTTCATGCTTCTTATGCAATTCTTGTTTTGAATACATTTTCTTTCTGGATTTGAGAAACTCTAATTACACACCCCGTAGGCTTTCCTTTAGGAAAATGATGTGTACTGGCTTTTACCGGCTCAAAGACAAAATCTGTTTCTACTCCTCACTCTCTCTCTCTCTCTCTCTCTCTCTCTCTCTCTCTCTCTCTCTCTCTCTCTCTCTCTCTGTTAGTCTTCTCTCAAGTACACACCCTGTAAGCTAAGCTCTTAGACTAATTTTCTACCCTTGATGTAAACTTCACTGCTGAGAAACTTCTCTTCCATCTGCAACATTCCTGTAGAGCAAGAGCGCCTCCCTGTGCCAAAATCTTGTCCTATCACTTTTATTCCCCCATAAAGCTCTCAAACAAAGTCTGACCTGAACTTAAACCAGGTCATTTACATGTTTATCCAAAATCAGTCAAAAGAATGCCTTTATTCTGAAGTTTTTAAGCTTTTCCTGGACAACCTATGATGGAGACGTCTTTCCTGAACTGAAACCAGTTTTAAACTCACTCTCAATCTGTCATAAGGTTAGCTTCCAAAGTGTTTTCCAAAAAATAAAAAATGCGGGTAATTAGAGGAAACCCATGCAAGCACAGGGAGAGGATGCAAACTCAACACAAAAACGGCCGAATCCCAGGATTCGAACCCAGGACCTTCTTGCTGTGAGGTGGACATGCTAACCACTGCCCACCGTGCCGACGGTGCGGTGAAATAACTAAACTGTTATTTTTGATCATTGTGTCCAGCTAAGTATTTGTACTGCATAGCAAATTTGAGCCAGGCAACTAACACACAGCCTTCGAAGTGTATGAGCGGTAACGCAATATTGGTCATAAATTCATCGGATCAGGTAAGGAAGCAAAGTTTCATCACTTTGCGAAATCATCAAAATTACAAATGTCACACCATCAGAATTTTGTTGAAACTTTGAAAGGATGCAAGTAAACGTGTTTCACTTTGAACACAGAAACTTCCATTCATTCATTTTCTTAACCACTCAATCCTAATTAGGGCCACAGGGAGGCTGGTGCCCATCTCAGCCGACTCTGGGTGAGGGCGGGGTACACCCTGGACAGCTCGCCAGACCACCCAATGCTGGCAACCCAATGGCCTACTCTTTATGATTGACAGCAATGGTTCTTTTACATGCCTCTCACCACAGACAGTGAGAGACATGGCTGGCCGCCAGCACCACCACTGCCCCTCACTAACTTTCAACAAATAGAATAAAGAACTAAGCAGAAATCGCCACTAGCCTTAGCTTGTTGGCTTTCAATATGAGATCAGTGATAGCCGCAAGCCTCTGCTTTGTTGCCTCACAACATGCACAATGTCTTTGCGTGACTGAGCGGTCCTCAAATTAACTGCTAATTTCAGATTATTTCCTGCAAAATAAATTATTTCAGGACACACACACACAAACACACACCCACCCTATTAATAATCAGAATGCTCCACACTGTTCACAAATACAGGCATTTAGAGCGCAGACTCTAAATCCAATCTAACCTGCTGGAGGTCTTGGATCTCTTACCTCAGCCAACTAAACAATACAGAAACGTTCAGCAAACAACAGGACTAAAAATAACCTCATGTCAGGGTATTTCACTGATAATATGCACAGGCATTCTTTCATTTCAGAAGTGTATTTTCTGAAAAGGTCTCCGTGTGGTTCCATGTGGTGTTCACAGTATTACTGGTCTGTGTGTAATTTGCTGGTCTGACTTGGCCTTGAAGCATTCCACAATTGCACTGCGGCAGTTTTGCTTCCTGGCTCATGATTTGGCACTGGGAGGTTATATAATGCTTTGGAAAGCATCACATTTTATTTGCTTTCTTTTATGAAAGTAACGTTTCTCTAGCAGCATGTTTCTATTTTATTGTGCTTCCATGCTTCTAGATATCACTGTGGTTTCTGTCATACACCAATCAGCAATAACTTTAACATCACTGAGAGCTGAAGTGAAGAAAAGTGATTATTTGATTATAGTGACACCTGTCAAGGAGTGGAATGTAATAGGCACCAGCCAAATCTCAAAGTTTATGTGTTGGAAAAATGGGTAAAGATCTGACTTTGACAAGGGCCTAATAGATGACTGTTGTCTACAGCATGTATACAACATACAAGTATCCTCTCACGCTCACTCATTTACAAAACCACTTAGTACTATTAGGGTTGCGTTGAGGCTGGAGCCTATTTTAGCCGACAGGGGGCAATAGTGGGGTACACCCTGAACAACTTGCCAGACCATCACAGGGCCAACACATATGCAACCATTCACACTCACATCTACACCTAGGGGCAATTTGGAACATCCAGTTAGCCTAATATCTTTGGACTGTGGGAGGAAACAGGAGTACCTGGAGGAAACCCACGCAAGCATGGGAAGAACATGCAATTTCCTCACTAAAACGCCCAGGACTTGAACCCAGGGCCTTCTTGATGTAAGGTGAAAGGTTAAGCATGTTCTCCTCAGCATGTGGGAAATGGAGAATTAATAATTATTGCTAATTAGTGGTATTTTGGTTATTTTAATTATTATATAGCCTATAGATATATTATTATTATAATTATTATTATTATTATTATTATATTAGGTATTAAAGAGTAAGGAGAAAGAATATACAGGAATATACTCTCCGTACTTCTGTGAACAAACTAACATGAAAACATTACAGCCCTTTATCAAGACACAATGTTAACAATGTTCATGGAAACTGTGAGTGGGTAACAGAAACTTCTTTCATCCATCAGAGTTCTGCTCTTTTGTGGTGTGAGCTGGACCCCTAGTGGAGAATGGTGAATATAATTTTGTGAGACTAATATATTTAAATCAAGTGGCCTTGTAGAACTTAACTACATTACTCTTGTCTTGTGAGTTTAGTATGTCTGTTTTAAGAAAGTTCACTCACTGACTCCTTTGCCAAACAACTTAATCCTATTAGGGTCATGGGAAGGCCGGAGTCGGCCGATCTCAGCCGACTCTGGCCGAAGGTGCAGTACACCCTGAACAGGCCGCCAGAGCACCACAGGATCAACACACACACAATTATTCACACTCACACCTAGGGGCAATCTAGAACAACCAATTAGCCTAATGTGCATGTCTTAGGATTGTGGAAGGAAACCGGAGTACCCAGAGGAAACCCACGCTAGCACAGAAAGAACATACAGACTTCATGAAAAATTGAAAAATCACAGAAACGCCCCTGTCGAGCGCGGGACTCAAACACGGGACCTTCTTGCTGTGAGACAGACATGCTAACCACTGCACCACCATGCTACTTAAAATATTTTTTAAGCCTATATTAGATTTAACCTATTAAATCAAATTTTTGCCCCCTTATTAATAGAAAGTTGACCATAGTAATCATAATCACGCCTTATAAAGTTTCAATAAAGTATAAAGTTTCCTGCAAAGTTGTTAAAGATAAGAAAAAACTTACCCAGGTTGAATTTATTAGTTTGTAATTTCTTAAAGTGATTTTATAATAAAGCACAAAGATACACAGGAATTAAAATAGAAGGAAAAATGTGGAGCACCTCAATGAGCACCCTGATGATGATGATGATGATGACAGTAAACAGTTAAACCCCACGGTGTGTTTGGAGCAATGGGACGGTGAAATGGTTTTCAAGTGTAAACTTTAGCACTTCAGCACCAGTGAAGAGTGGTCACCATAAGAAGGTCCTAGGTTCACGTTCTGGGCTCGGTGAGGATGTTTCTGTGTGAAATTTGCATGTACTCCCCGTGCTTGTGTGGGTTTCCTCCGGGTACGCTGGTTTCCTCCTACAGACCAAAGACGTGCATGTTAGGCTAATTGGCTGCTCCAAATTGCCCCTAGGTGTGAGTGTGAATTGTTTTGTGCGTATTTTGCCCTGTGATGGTCTGGAGAAAACCCACGCAAGCACAGGGAGAACATGCAAACTCCACACAGAAACACCCAAGCCAAGCCCGGGACTCTGGCCCATGACCTTCTTGCTGTGAGGCAGATGTCCAAATAATTATGCCACTGTACCACCATTTTTAATTATTATCCGTATCATTTTTTTAAAAACACCAAAATTTTGTAAATATTTAAATTATTTGGCTTTTTGGTTGATAGAAATCAATATTATAATATTGTAGCAACATTAAAAAAAAATTTCAAAAATTAAAACACCCTGAAATTTTAGAATAAAACTCGATCATGAAAACACAAACGGCACTCCTTCTGTAGAAACCCAGAGAGATCCATTTCAAAGTACTACAATACTGGAGTGGAGACGGCTACACTACAGAGACGACAGCCTGCTGTAAAACATAAACACTAAATAACATCACAAAACCATGTATACTTTATAGTTAGCACCTTTAAAATGTTTGTGGTATTTGCCAGATAAAGCACTTTAACCACAGGCCAAAGATTTCGACCTGTTATTGTCATAAGAACAGCTAGCTTTTTTAGGATACAGTATAATGTAGCAGCGGTGTGACGGCACAGTGGTTAGAGCATCTGCCTCACAGCAAGAAGGCCTGTGTTCGATTCCCAGGCTCAGGTGTTTCTGTGTGGAGTCCACATATTCTCCCTGGGTTTCCTCCGGGTACTCCAGTTTCCTCCCACAGTCCAAAAACATGCACATTAGGCTAATTGGCTGTTCCAAATTGCTCCTTGGTGTGCGTGTGAGTATGAATGGTTGTATGTGTGTTGGCCTTGCGATGGTCTGGCAAGCTTTTGGGGTGTGCCCCGCCTTCACCCACAGACGGCTAAGATGGGCGCCAGCCTTCCCATGACCCTAATTAGGATTAAGCAGCTTAGAAAATGAATGAATGAAAAGAGTATAATACAGGGCAACACACATGCAACCATTCACAGTTACACTCACACCTAGGGGCAATTTGGGACAGCCAGTTAGCCTAATGTGCATGTCTTTGGACTGTAGAAGGAAACTGGAGAACCCGGAGGAAACCCATGCAATCACATGAAGAACATGCCAACTCCATACAGAAATGCCCTCACAGAGCCTGGGACTCAAACCCAGCACCTTCTTGCTGTGTGGTGGACGTGCTAACCACTACACCAGCGTGCTGCCCGGTGTCCAATTTGACTTTGTTTAAAGAGAAAAAATAAATGAAGTAGAAAATATCTTTAATGATGATTGAGTTTGTACGTAAAGTCTATTCAGCACTTTTTGAGTGGCATCACGTGTGAAATTTACAGTCGACTAGTTGAGAGACGTCCAGGGGATGGGCTCCGACTATGACTGGACATCTGAAAGGATGTGAGTATGAGAGAGAGAGAGAGAGAGAGAGAGAGAGAGAGAGAGAGAATGTGCTTATACATCACTAATCAACTGTAGGAAACACATTTACAAATATATTTAAAGCAGTACTAAATACCAACATGTGTTTTTTGTTTGTTTGTTTGTTTGATTGTTTTAGTTTTTTTGGGTTTTTTTCCTAATTTTTCTCCCCTAATTTAGTCATATTCAATTCCCACCCATCAACTTTTTTGCCTTCCCTATCACACAACCACCACCGACCAGGGAGGGGCGTAAGCCAGCACATGCCCCCTCCGTGACATGCGATGCTACCGCCTGCCTCTTTTCAAACTGCTGCGCATGTGTATTTGGGGGCGGCCTAACACACTTGAAGGGAAAGCGATATCTGCCCCCTCGTACGAATGAGCTCACAGATGCTTATGATTGGCTGGTGATTGCTGTGAGTGACAGTGAAGTGAGCGTATGCCATCCCTCCCTCCCGTGAGAACTCGGCAAATTAGCTCCGTGCACCGTGTCGATGACCTCGGGAGCCCCTCAACATGTGTTTTTAATATATTTTACTTATTAATATATTGTTACTGTGATGAAATACTGTGATCACTTGAATGCCGTTGTAAATACAGAAAAGATTTTACCATTTTATGGGTTGAAAATGACTCAAAACTCCATCTACTGGTTAAAATCATACTGATCCATCATTCATTCATTTGCAGAACCTTTTATTCCTACTGGGATCTCGGGACTCGAACCCAGGACCTTCTTGCTATGAGGTGGATTTTCTAACCACTACACCACCCTGTTACCCCCCATGCTGAACCTTGAATCAACTGTTTGGTACTTCTCCAATCAGAGCTGGTTCTCACCTACCCCCAGGCCCCGCCCTTAAGCAAGAGTCATTATCAAATATATGCTGATCGAGACTCACTGCTCAACTCCCACCTCACACATCTATACACCCCGCACCTTCCTTAGCCCCATGCCCCCCCCAAGTCCGCCCACCTCCCCTAACTCATCCCCTTACCCACTTTTATTCAGTGGGTGGAATTTAATTATCCAGTGGGTGGAGTTAGGCACAGAGCTGGGTGTGAAGTTATACTGTAAAGGTTCTTTAGTAATCGAATGTGAAAGGACCGTCAAGTGTGATCGGTTGATTAAAATTCACTTACAAGTGTGAGGCTGGGGCTTCCTGAACGAGAGCGAACAGGACTACAGCTACGGCTTCGGCTCCTCCACTAACACACACACACACACACACACACACACACACACACACACAACTTTACTGTTGCAGAACTACCAAATACTGAAGAAAAGCACAATTACAACACTATCCCACCCAGTGCATGACAATATTGTTACTGAGAATACCGAAATACCCAGCATAGAAAACGAAATGAACACCCACTACTGTACATTTAAAAATTACTTACAGAACTATATAGTTTTTCTAAATGAAGTGTGTGATTACAACCATTTTCACAAACAACCTGTGTTTTTAGTTGCTGTTGTTGTTGTTGTTGTTGTTGTTGTTGTTGTTTTTGTGGGCGGCATGGTGGTGTAGTCGTTAGCACATCAGTAAGAGGGTCCTGGGTTAAAGTCCCAGCCTCGGCTATTTCTGTGTAGAGTTTAGAAGTTCTCCCCGTGCTTGTGTGGGTCTCCTCCGGGTACTTCGGTTTCCTCCCACAGTCCAAAGACATGCACATTAGGCTAATTGGGTGTTCCAAATTGCTTCTAGGTGTGAGAGTAAATGGTTGTCTGTATGTTGGCCCAGCGATAGTCAGGCGAGCGGTGTACCCCAACTTCGCCAGCTGTGATAGGCTTCAGCGTCGATCGTAATAGGATTAAGCAGTTCAGCAGGTGAGTGAGTGTGTGTTGTTGTAGTTGTTGTTGTTGTACGAATGTATCAGAACTACGACAGAAGGTGTGAAGGATTTGCGTTCACATATAAAGTGTATTGTACGTCTGTCATGGTGAAAATAGACCGGGTCTGGACATCAAACTGTACGATGTTCATACAAAATTGATATGACTGTTGTAAGACCAAAAGAAAACTTTGCATGATATTCCGGTGATATTTGGTTGACCTAACACTGTCATAAAAATGTTGTGCAGTACACATGGGTATATACAGAAGTTTCGTGAGTTTAAAGTACAGCAATCATAGTCTTGTGTGTGTGTGTGTGTGTGTGTGTATACCAGTGCTTCTCTCCTAGTAACAGCCTCTCCTTTCACTATGACCATTTCTCCTTCCATCAGTGCAGGCCACACGTGATACGCCACTAGCGGGGCAGTGAACTCTGAATCATAACTACGCCTGTACCTGGGGGAGGGGGAGAGGGAGGGGGGGTATGAGTCTGTAGTGTAAGATATTTATAGTATTTTTCTACTGGATGACGTGGCAGAGAAATAAAAGTGCACAGTGTTATCAGGACCCTGCGGAGTCTCAGTCTCTCATTTCACCTGGCTTCCTTTTAAAGAAAGAGTTTTGGGTTACTGTAGTTCTACTCACAAAAGAACACACAGTGACCAAAATATTAAAATCTCTGGAGCCGCCTGACCCATTCTGATTCCCTCATTCTGATTGGACTTCTGAACACTTCACTCCTGCTGAGGGACGGCTGACATGGACAGCCTAAAGGTACACTTTGACCCTGAGAAGATGGCTACTCACTCCTACTTAACCCTTACTCACTCCTACTTACACATACATACACCTGCCCTACTTCCTACCCCTAATTGCCCCTACTCACTCCTACTTACAACCACTCCTACCCACCTCTAATTGCCCCTACTCATTCCTACTTCTATCTCCTAATCACTTCTATTTGCATTCACACACCCACCCCTACCCACCCCAAATTGCCCCTACTCACTCCTACATACACCCACTTCTAACCACCCCTAATTGCACCAACTCACTCCTACGTACACCCACTCCTACCCACCTCTAACTGCGCCTACTTACACCCATACTCACTTCTATTTACATCCACACACCCACCCCTATTCACCCCAGATTGCCACTTCTTACTCTTATTTACACCCCGACTCACTCCTATATACAGCCATTCCTACACACATGTAACTGCCCCTACCCACTCCTACTTACATCTCAACTCACCCCTACTTAGCCACTCCTACCCAACTTTTATAGCCACTACTCACTCCTACTTACACCCACTCCTACCATCCATAATTGCCGTAATTGCCCTACAATTGTAGCTGCTAGGTTCTACTCACACCTACTCCTACCCACCTCTTACTGCCCGTACTCACTCCTACTTTGCACCCACTCCTACCCACCCCAAATTGCCTCTACTCACTCCTAATTTCACCCCATACTCACTCCTAAATACACCCACTCCTACCCACCTGTAACTGCTCCTACCCACTCCTACTTACACCTCTACTCACTCCTACTTATAGGCATTTCTACCCACCTTTTATAGCCCCTACTCACTCCTACTTACACCCACTCCTACACACCTGTAACCGCCCCTACCCACTCCTACTTATACCTCTACTCACTCCTACTTATACCCACTTCTACCATCCGTAATTGCCCCTAATGTGTCCTACTTACACCTATTCCTACCCACTTGTAACTGCCCCTTCTCACTCCTACTTACACCCCTACTCACGCCTTCTTACAGCCATCTCTACCCATCCCTGACTGCCCCTACTCACATCTACTTACACCCACTCTTACCCACCCTTAATTGCACCTACTCACTCCTACTTACCCTCACCCGCTCCTACTCACCCCTAGTCACTCCTACTTACCCATACTCATTCCAGTCACCCCTGTTCACCCCTACACATCCCTTCTCACCCCTACTCAACCATACTCACTTCTACTCATCCTTCCCCAAATAAGGCTTTCTTTCTGCACCATTTGTGATATGGTAGGTAGGTACATGAAAATGACAAAAGGATGGATATTTTCTCACTTGATGTCAGTGTAGAGTTCTCCGTCAGAGCTAAAGGCGAGATCTAGGGGAGGATCCAGGGTCTGCATGTCAAAAGCAATTCTACACATCTCCCTGATGAACCTACTGATGAGCATAAAGTCCACTTCTGGAGGGAAGGATATACGTGGGTTCACGTTCATTGAATTGATCACATCCTGGAAAGATTCAAGAACAAGGCTGTAGTGTCACAGGTTATTTATGAGTGGCATTTGCATCAGAGTGTTGCTATTTTTTCCCTATACATGTTCCCATTGGGTAATAAAATTCGAGATCATGGTATTAGCTTTCATTGTTATGCTGATGACACCCAGCTGTATATTTCAGCAAAGCCAGATGAGAGACACCAGCTTAATAAAATTGAAAATTGTGTAAAGGACATTAGAGACTGG
>JAQMYF010000002.1:2632112-2645219 GCA_030014195.1 Neosilurus mollespiculum | reverse complement strand
TTTTACTATGTAAAGCTGCTTTGTGACAATGTCAATTGTAAAAAGCGCCATACAAATAAAACTGACTTGACTTGACTATTTATTCAAACTTGAATTTTATAATGCTGAGTAGAGTGCATGAGAGAGGTCAGTGATATATGTTAGATATATATAAGATTGATCTTATTTTGTGCCTACACTTTGTATTACCTGCTATTTTAAACACTGCAATAGAACATATAATAACTAGTAATAATAACTGTGTCCTGATGTCTCTCAAAGCACCTAAAATTCAGCAACAGGCTACTGATCTTTTTTCCAGCTAAATGTAAGCAGAATAGCTATTTATGATTAATGAAATGTGCATTAGATGGGCGCTAGCCTCCCCGCAACCCTAATTAGGATTAAGTCGTTCATTAAATAAATGAATGAATGAATAAATGAATGTGCATTAGGTAAGAGCAAATAATTTTTCAAGATAACAACTCTAATATTTCAGTAAGTTCTTTTCCGGTTATGAATATTTGGTATGACATATCCTTGATTATGCATATATTTGGAAATATTCCAAAATGAATATGATTTTTGGGTGGATTTTCATCTTAAATAAGGCAATAATCTAAAAAAAAATTTTAAACGATTATTTTACCTGTTCTGTGCTCTAGATTATATCCATTCAATCTTGTTTTTATCACTTTAATGAGGGAGAACATGTTATTTTGGGTGTTAACAGCAGTACTTTTGCCAGAAGGAGCTTTTGGCACAACACACATAACATATGTATTATTCTCTCTTGTATTTATTTGCATATTTTGTCCAAAAGTAACTAAAAGTAATCAGGTCTTTTTTCTGTTGTGGCACTTAGATTGCGTTACTGATTACATTTTAACTAATAATTAATAATTGTATTGGATTCATTTTTTAAAGTAATCCTCCCAACCCTAGTTATCATTGTGTTTAATGTTAGTCAGTGCTGTGAGTGAAAGATAGCTCCCTGACATCAGAGCAATATAACTGACAGTAACTCATAATCGTGCTGTTGGTACTATCCTTTAAAGGGGGAGTCCTCAGTTCTGGATTGTTGAAACAAATGCAGAGCTCCTAAAACCACCTCCAACCATCCAACCATATTAACAGATCACACAAACAAAGAAACCACTTTGTCCTCTCCAGCCAATCAGCAACAGGATTCATTTTTTCTGTGGCCCCTGTTGCTGATTGGCTGGCATAGTGTTGTGTGGCTCAATCTGAGTCACTTTATTTGTTGTTCCTATTTAAAGCCACGGCTGTGTACCAACACTAGATTTTCTTTTAGTGTGTACAGAGAATAGCGGACCATGAAGAGGTAGTCATCGAATTTTTAAAAAGTGTATTGATTTAAAACACCGACTACAGCCTTAGAGCTCTCCTTTTCAGTTAAAAGGTAGCTGGATAGAGGATAAATAGAGCACTGTATTTATAAAGCTGCTAATTATATATTATAATTATAAAGTGTCTGATGTAAAGTCTGATGTAAAGGACATACATTAATACTTGTCTGCACATCATAAAGGTCAAGGTTTCTGACGATGTAATCCACTACAGCATCCTCCAGAGTCTCCGGACCCACATGTGTAGGAGAAAGAGTTTTCCTCACACGTAGCTTAAGCTGACGATAGGCCAGTTTAGCTGCCTGAAACGATTCCTGATGGTTGAACAGTAAGTTCGGTCAATATTGTGCATCAATGCAATGTGACACATTATAACTAAATAATTATACTGATTGGATGGTAATTAGATCTGCTAATATTATGTAGCTAGTAGACTATAATATTAAGATCTTTATTAAAAATGAATAAAATAATAATAAAATATGGACAAAATAAGATACAAATTGAAACAAAAGTTTAACGTTGCTTATGACGCTAGAATACAAAATAGCCCAGCAAAATGGGCAAAACCCCTCAGCCCACGGTTTCATATGGGATATCAGTCTGCAACAAAAAGCGATAGACTTTTGTCCAAAGATTTTATGATCAGTTATGATGAAAATTGATAGGCTTGAATAGTTACACAGTCCCAACATTCACACCAAAAACATTAATGATCCATGATGGTGTTTTTGAGCTAGAGTGTGGAATGTAAATTTAAGATGGCAGCTGTGGTGGCCATATTGGATATCGGACCCTGACGAAAAATCAATAGGCTTGTGTAGTTACGCAGACCCAAAATCCACACCAAAAGTGGTGATGATTTTGAGTTAGTGCACAGTATGCAACTGTGGAGGAAGGAAAGGGTGGACAGACAGACTAACAGGCAGATCACGAGTGGAGACAATATCCCTCATGTCCATTGGGCTGAGGGGTAAAAAGTAAATTTCACTTTATACCACAGCAGCAATGAAGATGATCCTCTGCACCATCTCCAAGTCGTCAATGTAGCGGCGGAGGAGGCTTTGGGTCTCCAACCGTTCGATGGCATACAGGTCAGAGAAGCGTGATACAAGCCGAGCATGGCGGGATGAGTTGGTGAGCTGGGCACGTGTAGGAGATTCACTCCTCACAGGACTGCTGTTACGACTCCGCCAAGGAAGAGGACTGGGAGAACGACTCCTCGCCAGTCTGAGACATTCAGGTAGTATATCATTCATTAATAATTCATTTGCCAATCAATTCTGCGAGTAAGTGTAAAACATGCTCGATATTGATTTTGAACTTACCTTTGCTGTAGCATGGATTTCTCAGCACTAAGAAACGTGACTTCATCTCTCAATAATCTGATCTGCCTCTCATAGTCCTCCAGCACGTCCAACTTCTTCTTATAGAGGTTTACCTGATCATAAGCCGTCCGCAACCTGCACCAACACAAAACACACCTTTGCAGTGGAAATCCTGAGGTTCACGCCTCGCAAAAGAATGTGCTTAAGAAAGGAAAACACATTCAACAAGGGTTTCCAAGAGGGTCCTTTCTCCTGACAGCTACAAATTCTGCCTTTTTTTAGGCATACAATTCCCGTCTCTAGTCCTTTCATTCCTAGACATTCAGGCCCCTTTCTACCCCATCTATCAACCAAATTCCACCACAACGTATAGGATAGTATTTGGGTGGTGGATTGTTCTAAACATGGCAGCATTGTTGACTGTTTGCAGTCACTGTATGCTCATAACGAGACTAAGGAGATCATAATGACACGTGATATAAGAGGTGAGGGGAAAGTTCAAAAGAAATTAGACGTAAATTTAAGTAGATCATTGACTGTAGAATTAAATAAACAGAATCATATCAGAAACGTGAAAACAACACAGGTCAAGCATCCCTTCTGGCAGGTTCATTCAATCATTCATTCAGTCATTTTCCAAATCACGTAATCCTATTAGGGTCACAGTGAGGCTGAAGCCTATCTCAGCCAACCTTTGGCAAAGACAGGTACACCCTGAACATCTCACCAGTCTATTACAGGGCCAGCAAACACACAACCATTCACATTCACACTTATAGGCAATTTGGAGCAGCCAATTTTTCTAATGTGCATGTCTTTGGACTGTAGGAGGAAACCGGAGCTACCAGAGGAAACTCAAGCAAGCACAGGGAGAACATGCTAACTCCACACAAAACCCCCTTGCCAAACCCAAGACTCGAACCCACTACCTTTTTGCTATGAGGCAGACATGCTACCCACTATATGCAACCATGCTACCCCTCTAGTGGCTGGTTGCAGGTCAAGTTCAGCTTATCACCATGGGTTTTAACCAAACAGCGTCCTCAGATTGGTGGAAGGCATGTAACTTACTCAGCTTTCAGGTGCAGTATCTCATCCTCTGTGGCAAGAAGAGTGGTCACTGATCTGTTTTTTGTGGAGTCCAGTTCAATCTTAGCATCAGCAAGTCTGAGGACACATCAAATCCAAGTTTATGGTAGATATGCTTATAACGTAACACTGAAAAATAATCTTAGCATTCATTCATTTGCCAAACCACTTAATCCGGGTATAGACGCAGGGAGGCTGGAGCCATCTCTCTCTAGGGGGTACACCCGAACAGCTCGCCAGTCCATTTCAGAACCAACAAACACACAACAAATCACACACACACTTACACCTGGGGGCAATTTGGAACTGCCAGTTAGCCTAATGTGCATGTCTTTTGACTGTCGGAGGAAACCTGAGAACCCGGACGAAACCCACGTAAGCACAGGAAGAACATGCAAATTCCACACAGAAACTCCCTCGTCAGCCACAAGGCTTGAACCCATCTAAGTGGAAGCATGTTTGTCGATGCTTGGTCTGCTGGCTTAGCGGAACAGTTACTGACTGTTGTTTAAGAGAGTCCAGTTCTATGTGTGTCGAGCAGAGCTGGCCCTCAATCTTCTGCATGTCACTCTCATGGGTCAACGAAAGCTCTCGGATCCTTCTCTCCTTTTCCACGTTGTCCTAGTTGACACACACACACACATAAAAAACAGAATATTACACCCAGGCAGTATTTTTGATGCGATGGTGCAAGTTTCTGTATCACCTACAAAAATATGTGCAATATTTAAAAAAGACAAATTAGGAAGTTACCTGAATAAGACTGAGACTGGTGTCTGATGAGACAGAGGCACTTGCCAAGGTAAAGCATGTACCAAGCCATGGCAGCAAACGAGATTTAAGTGTGTCCACTCCAGCATAGTGGCCACCTCGGGCAGACAGCAAGAAAAGAGAGAGAGAGAAAGAGGGAGGGAGGGAGAGCGAAAGAAAGAAATGTTCCTGCAGTTAATCACAATAATCAAACAAATGATATATAATGATAATAGATACAGAAATGCAAAGGGCTGGTAGTGTGATGAAGCCTGTGTTTAGAGAAGAAGGTTAAATACATATTTTGAAAACGTATATATACAGTACATATAACTGAGTTAAAAACGATCATCAGACAAAGTTGTGAACATCCCACAAACTGAGCAAGGGATTTTTACCTTCTTGTGCCGTAAGGTTGAGTATAGTGAACAGCTGCCCCTGGATATTTGAGGTAAGTTCCACTAGTTCACAGCACCGACTCAGGTTCTGGTCACAAGAGATCACCTGTGGGAACATCTCACTATGATCCACTGCTGATCACATCTCTCCAGTACATTCATTCATTAGGATTGCAGGGAGGCCTGAGCCTACCTCAGCCAACTCTGGGTGAAGGGGTTCACCCTGAACAGCTCACATTGCAGGGCCAATACACACCCATCCATTCACACTCACATTCACACTCACACCGAGGGGCAATTCGGAAAAGCCAATTAGCCTAATGTGTATGTCTTTGGACTGTGAAAGGAAACAGGACTTCCCAGAGGAAACCTGGGGAGAACATGCAAACTCCACACAGAAACGCCCTTGCCAAGCCTGGGACTCTTCCCAGGACCTTCTTGCTGTAAGGTAAGCATTTTAACTACTACGCCACCGTGCTGCTCTTTCTTTAAATGTCTCTGTGTTATTTTCTTTTTAGCAAATTGTCTACAATAGCATTAGAAGTGTGATTTCATTTCTACCATCACTTCCCATAAGCTGCTACAGGAGGACATCACAGGTACTGTATACTTAGTATACACTGACTGACAACATGTGTACAACAGAACACTGTGCAAGTTCCTAGGACAGCTGTGGGTGTGTTGAATGAAACTCTTGTTGTGTGATGGAAAATACCATTGCAGACCACTCTCATAGAGTTTTGCCATCTCAAAGGTAACTCTTAACGTCATGTCCATTTCCTAAGTCTGTTGTGCGATGCCCTACGACATCCTATGACTTTGTTATGATAGACAAAAAATTTTATATGCTTTTTGGGTAATCTAATGTCCTCCGGTTTACATACAATAGTCCTACGATTGTCCTACGTTAAACCCATGACATTTTTACAACAGTGTTAGTTTGACCATGTGTTCACCATGTAATGTACATATGGTGGTCATTTCTCAACTGTGTATCACAGGAATATCAAGCGAGGATTTCTTTGTCTTGCAACAGTCGTATCACTTTCATATGAACATCGTCCGATTTAGATTACAAACCTGACGTATTTTCCCCACGACAGACATGCAACACATACTTTAAATATGAACGTAAGTACCCAGCTTATAAACCCAGCTCACCCAAACCTATGTCAGTATCTTCTGTTGTAGAAGGCAGACTATGTGAGGACTTTACAACTCTAGACTCATTCATGATCTAGTCTTAGGCATAGAGGTTGGCTTTATTGAAACCCTGGATGGTTGTATGGTTGCCCTGACTACCGGTGTCCATAACAACCAAACTCTGCCTATAAATCCAAACATTCCACTAAAAAAAATTCTTGTTTTTTGCCAGCTTGAAACATTATGTTAGAATGCTAAATGCATTAATTAAGGTATAAACTTGTGAGTTCCACCTTGGAACTCCAACACAGTATGGACCATATAGGATCAAACTACATTCCTAAGTATATTAGACTTCCCCACTTAGCCTACATGCTGAATTACCTTTAAAATGGTGGGAATGTCATGACTACATTAACTTACATGATACTCTTTGTACCAGGTTTCTAGTTTTTGCTGCAGAATGCTGTAGGATGAAGTGTTCACCAGCCTCCGCAGTGTGTCTGCCATATTACACGGTGTCTACCTCGCCCGTAATCTAGTTAAAGACTTCAGGATGTCCCACAGCAAAGCACTGCACTTCTTAATCCGGTGCGATTCTGCACGACTGCTGCCCTCCTTCCATCGATCCACACACACACACACACACACACACACACACACGCACACACACAGAAAACCCCCACACACATACACAATCCTGCACTTGCCATCGGACAGGACGCTATGGACGCTCTTTAGTTGTAGCAACAGTGTTAGTTGTCCCACCCCCAGGCTCTGAGGGCTCAAACTTGACCACTTCCTGCCAGGGACTTCAGATTTGTAGTGTTGTAAAGAAGACACTGTTATTGTAGAAAGGGAGTTGGACGTCTGAGTTTATTTACATGTGTGTCTACATGTTGATGAGTCTAGTTCCCATGACAAACTGGAAAAAACTTACTCATGTGTGCACATCTCTTTCAACTACATAAAGATTTTAGTTAACGCTATAAGATTTATAGTATATTGTTTAGTTGTATTCATTTGCCGAACTACTTACTCCTACTAGGGTCACAGGGAGGCAGCCAACACAGGCCAAAGCTGGGGTACACCCTGAACAGCTCGCCAGACCATCACAGGGCCAACAAGAGAAAACCATTCACACTCACATCCACGCCTAGGGGCAATTTGGAACAGCCAGATAGCTTAATGTGCATGTCTTTGGGCTGTGGGAGGAAACCGGGGTACCCGGAGGACATTGATAGGTGTCCAAGGCTGGGGTTATATGAGTTGCGTGGCTCCTTCACGGGCTGAATCAACTTCAACCCTGGATGAAATAATTAAATAAGTCTCCCCTGTGTTTCCTGACTCTGCTCTTGAGCAAAAGCAGGAAAGGTAAACACTGAGGGTTTTTTCACAGCTTTTCACTCGCTGATTTCAGAGTTCATCTGTATCACCTGTCTTGTTATCCATTTAAAAAGTTCTGTGTTTCTTCTCATGCTCCACGTTGTCCTGCTCAATGAAAGTTTGTCTCTCTGCCTGAGTTGTTTTTTATTCTGTGCGAGTCTCAGCAGAAGTGTATTGATGATGGCGTTATTAATAATATTGGGGTTCCTGTGGCATGGACAAGGGACAACCAAAATCATGGTCCATGCCTGAGGTGCTCTGCTCAGGACCTCCGCTGTGATTCTCAATAATACAATATGTAAATGATGATTTTAATCATCAGGAATGATTTTAATTTTAGGGCCCAGTTTATTAATGTTGTAATTACAATAAGGTAAATAAGTTTTAAAAATGAACAGTCTCAAATTACAGCCCTGAGGGTCTCGCAAATATTGTGATGTGGAAGAATCTGACTTTAACAGCCTGACCTAGCCTAGCTATGAACTGTATAGGGCAGTCTCCAACCATGTTCCTGTAGGTCTATCAGTCTGCAGGTTTTATCTCCAACTAAAACTTAAAGCACCGCTTTTAGCTAATAATAAACTTCTTGAGTCAACGATTAGATTGTCAGGTGGGCATAAATAGGGTTGGACCCAAAGTTTTCTGGGAGGTAGATTTCCAGAAACAAGGTATGTAATCACTGGTATAGGGCTTAGCTGTACATGTAAGATGGCTGCAAGTGGCTGTACACAAGAATTTTAAAACACAATTATTAAAAAATTACTATGAACATGCATTATTTGCACAGGACAAAACGATGGCATAGTGGTAAGCACATCTGTCTCAGAGCAAAAAACGTCCTGGGTTCGAGTCCTGGGCTTGGCGGGTGTGTTTTTGTGTGGTGTTTGCATGTTTTCCCTATGCTTGCACAGGTTTCCTCCGGGTACTCTGGTTTCTTCCGACAGTCCAAAGACATGCGCATTAGCCTAGTTCCAAACTGCCCTTAAATGGGGATGTGAGTGCGAATGGGCGTAGATCTGTCGAGCTGTTCAGGGTGTAACCCATCTCAACCACTGTCCACCGCTCCGGCCCTCCTACAACCCGAGTAGGATCAAGCGGTTTGACGATTGAGTGAGTGAGGAAAGCACTAAGTGGTATGGTGAGAAACATTTTGCCGTAGGAGATACATAATTTGATATGTTCACATCTTGAGGTTTTGTCTACACAAAGTGTAAATCTATCAGAAACCCTCTGGATAAATCACTGCTATATTGGGGTTTCCCATTTCTGGAGGGCTCAGTTACAGGGCCATAATAACAACCTCCTGCGATTCAGACCAAACCATTCAAAGGGGGATTTATGTGTTTATAATCCATGTAATAATAACAATCCAATAATTTTTGGAATGATCCAATCTCGTATGGATCATTTGAGCATGTTAGTGTGTTATTTGTAAATTGTTTAGTGATTGCAGCATAATTCCTGAAATTCGTGTTACACCGTGGTCGGTCCCATGCCTTCCTCTCCCCCCACCCCTCTGTTTTACAATGGAACATTCCTGCGTGTTCTCACTGTCAACCCCAGGACCGGGAGGGAGGGTCAACATGGCGTCCGAGCAGGTCTGTTTATAAATGAGATAACCTGCTTTATTATATAGATTCTGTGGCTTGTGATTGTTGTTTCTGTGCGGGATGTGGTTTGGTTTGTAATCGGGTATCTGTGTATGTTTATCTGAGTGCACTGAAGGTGAAGTGTTCGCGGTTTTCAGAGTTGTTTGGTGTTAATACTAATGTTTCTGAGGTAAAAATACTGGTGTTTTTAAACACTGGCTATTTTTCCATTGTTCCCTTTGACTATTGGATCTCTTTATCTGTTTATTCCCGGTTTAAAGGTGCACAGCTGTCCTGGTTTCTGTGTAGAAGGCAGTAACCGGAGGGTGTGATTTATTTTTAGTTGTACCGTTACTCAGAGACAGACTCACTGGCGCGTGCTGCATTCCCAAGCGCCCCTGCGCGAGCCCGGAGCCTATCTCAGCCGACACTGCTGGGAAAAGCAGGGGTGCAACCTGAACAGCTCGTCAGTCCATCGCAGGGATAAAACATACACACACCTCGGGTCAATTTGAAACAGCCATTTGACCTGTAGTGTGCTTGTTTTTTTTTTTTTTATTGTGGGAGGAAACCAGAGTACCCGGAGGAAACTCAGGCAAGCACTGGGAGAACATGCAAACACCACCCAGAAACGCCCTCGCTGAGCCCAGGACTCGAACCCAGGACCTTCTTGTTATTAAGTGAACCACTACTCCACCCTCGGGATCTTGGGAGTATTTATTTATTTATTTTATTTTGGTATCATCACACTGGAGAATCATTTTGCACATGCCCTCAGAATCCCTTTTTACTCACTCACTCACCACTCATTTGCTGAACCGCTTAATCCTGTTAAGGTCGCGGGGAGGCTGGAGCCTATCTCACCCGCCGCTGTGCGAAGGCGGGATACACCCTGAACAGCTCGGCAAACCATCACAGGGCAACGCACACACAACCATTCTCACACACACACACACACACCAAGGTGCAGTTTGGAACAGAAAGTTAGCCTAATGTGCATGTTTTTGGACTGTCGGAGAAAGCAGACTACCTGAAAGAAACCCACACAAGTACGGGGAGAACATGCAAACTCTGCAGAGAAACGCCCGAGCCCAGGACTCGAACCCAGGACCTTCTTATTGTGAGGTGGACGTGCTAATCACTACGCCACCCCCGTTTTTACACAGAGATGCTAAAATATTTTGCCTTTTGTTGTTTAGCAATCAAAGCCATTACAAAGCCATGCCGGTGTACAATTGTGTGACATGTAACACAGTGGAGCGTCGCCATCTAGTGTAACGTATAACATACAACACATCAGACATACAAATACCCTGAGCACGCCTATGTTACTTTCAATTTATCATTATTATTATTTGTTTATTTTTATTTTATTTATTTTTTTCCATCTTGGCTTGATTGCTTGATTTAAATAAGTATTTCAGTATTAACTTCACGTGTTTGCTGTTATAAAATACATATAATCTCCTAAAAAGTGTGCAAAGCTTCATTAGAAATACTGTGAAGTAATTTCACTGTGTAGTCAAAAGTGTGTGGACTCATGCTCCCAAGTAGGGTATACACAAGGTGCACGACTGTCAACCTGGAGGCCGTCGGTTCGAATCTGGGTTGATACTGCAGCCATCCACAACCAGGAGTCCATGGGAGCTAATTGGTACACGCAGGTGGCATATGCTCACCTCCCTGTCACCCACAGAGGTGACCACCCAATCACTGGCGTCTCATTCGTACAAGATAGCGCTTTCCCTCCACATGTGTTAGGCCTCTCCTTAGGCAGGTCATCGAGGGGGCATGTGCATGCTTATGCTCAACCCTGGTTGGTGGTGGTCGTATGATAGGGAAGGCATTACCTGACGGGGATGGGAATCAGTCCGAAGAGCCCTGACTTCAACACTGCTGAACACCTTTGGGATGAACGGGAACACCCACGGCACCCCAGATCTCATCAGCATCACTACCTGCTTTTCCTAATGCTTTTATATCCTATTCAAATCCACACGGCCACGCCCCAAAATCTACTAGGAAGCCTTATCAGAAGAGATAATGGTGTTAATTTCCATGAGATTGGAACGGGTGTGCTGGTTAGGTGTCACGTGCAAGGTGTCCACATACTTTTGGTCACACAGTGCATTTTGTATTGTGATCGATAATATACTAAAATAGTAGCGGTAAAGTTAATATGACTAAAATATCAGTTCTTCTGTCCCACTTTCTGTGTCTGTAGGAGAGCTCAAATGGTCCAGTGAAGAAGTCTATGCGAGAGAAGGCCATTGAGCGAAGGACTGTTAGTAAGGAACACAACAGTAACTTTAAGGCTGGGTATGTGCCCATAGAGGAGGAGAGACTGCACAAGACAGGGCTGAGGGGTCGGAAAGGCAACATCGCCGTGTGTATCATAGTCCTACTCTTCCTCCTGGCACTCATCAACCTCATTGTGAGTAAATGTGAAGAGGAGATTTGTGTGGACTTGCTTCAGGTCAAGAGCGTTAATTAATGTTCATATCAATCATCAGAATGAGGAGGGAATAAGTTGCTAAGATTTCTTCTGGTTTTAAGGTTTTTTGTTTGTTTTCAAAGGGAAATTAAACCCAAACTAAGTAGAAACTTGCATTCGTCTTTGTAACTCAAACACCCTATTGTTATTACAAGCTTCTTCATGAGAAGAAAAAAAATCAAGTACTAAATCAGCACGGGGGGCAACAGTGTAGTGCGAAAAGTGTGATTCACATGTATATGACAGAAAATACGGGAGTAATTTGCATATGAATAGCAGTGGGTTATAACATTTATTCATGTTAATGTATAAAGTTTACCTGATGTATGTAAATAGAAGCGTGTTATTTCACTTTTATTATTTTAGCGAGTTTTAGTTTATTCAGATTTAATATCTGTATACTGTTATTATTGCCAGTAACTTACTTTATGTGAACTGACAGACTCGCATCCTATTCTCGCGACTTCGCACTCTCATGTTAAAGTAAAACAGCAGTCCTTTTAAGCTAGCTAATGCAAACTATAAAATGGATTTTAGCAGAGTGTAACTTCAAAAATGTAAGTAGAAACCACCTGATAATGAAAATATGCATATGCTCATGTGTAACATGAGAATTTGGAAGGCTTGCCTTTCATTTTACTTTAAGACCCTGCCACATCACTGCGATCACTTGTCCCTCCATTTTACTGTTTGATGTGAGGAGTAAGCTCTTGACCTTTATCGGCATGATATTGTGCTGCCTGCACATGATTGGCTGATTAGATAATATCTTGAACGAGTAGGTGTTCCTAATGAAGTCATAACGGCACTCCTCGCGCTTTTGATGCGTTCATGATGCATTGCAGATTATGAACTCTGACTCGGAAAAAGAGATTTAAACGTTTTGCCTGGTCGGATTTTGAGGTTGGAAATTCGGCTCCCCTTTTTACCTGACTTGGTAATGTAACAGCTATATTCACAGAGTCTTCCATCATGACTGGTTGAACAGTGATATTATAAGTACATTTTTTAAGTCGTTTTTTTATTGTATGTGGTGTTTGCATTCTTAATATATTAGTTAAATTCCCAGCATTGTAAGAATTTATATTACTATGTATTAAACAGGAACAGCGCAATCTGGTTCGATGTCTTGAGATAATCAGCATTAGTATATTCTACTCGTGAATGGTGTTATCTGATTGGTCCACTATCAGGATAAAAAAAAAACTTTATTCTGAGTGAATAATGCTTGAATCAAAATGACGGATACTTACAGTTTGTTACGGTCACTTGGAGCTGGTGGCGTCATCATCATGCTTTAAAATAAAAAAAACGACTGTGGTTTGTCACAGTCGCTGCTTCTGAAATCTTAGACAAATTAATAAATGCCATTTAAAAAAAATCTAAGAAAGCTACGCAATACGGACTTCATGTTTTTCAGGCTTTTTTTTTTGTTTTGTTTTGGATTTTTTTCCCCCCAAATTTTTCTCCCTAATTTAGTCATTTCCAATTCCCACCCATCAACTTTTGCCTTCCCTATCACACGACCACCACCAACCAGGGAGGGGCGCGAGCAAGCACACGCCCCCTCCGTGACATGCG
>JAQMYF010000002.1:2607305-2623437 GCA_030014195.1 Neosilurus mollespiculum | reverse complement strand
TATATATAAAATGAGAGAGAGAAATGGCATTATTACTTGATTTGCATCTAAAATTATATGAATTCTAAGTGGCTGATTACGTTTACTTTATTTCACAGTGGCATTGATTTTAAAACTTTAATCTGGGCTGAAAGAAAGGGCATGAGCACCTCAGCTTAAAAATAAATAGCAATCATTCACCAAAGGCATTATTTTAGTATATATTATATAGAAACCTAAACAACATTCACACATTCTCCCGTGATTACGAGGTGGCTAATTTACAATTATTCAGTGATATCTACCAAGTCTGAGGCAAATTATTGTTTTGGTTTATACCACACAGAAACATAAGCCAAAAAAAACACACCAAAACAAGACTTGTATGATTATTTTTTACATTTATTGAGCATGACAATGTCAGGCAAGCTCTGTGCACATACACGTGCTCTTATTACTGATTGAGAGCTAACAAACATCTTGAAAAGTATTTATGAAGATGTACAAGTTTTACACACAGGAAAAAAAGAAAACTGTCTTCCATAATGGCGTCTTTTCAAACTTATTCAGGAAACACAAATACAGCAAATTACAACAAGATATTTATGGGTTGGGTTTTTTTTTTTTTTTGTTTTGTTTTGTTTTGTTTTGTTTTGTTTTTTATGATGCCATTTTTTTATAGGTGTCCATTCACTAATGAATATCTAATGTGTTTTATCTTCCATTATCAGTTCATTTTGGCTGAATTCAAATGTTATCCCCATAAAACCACCTCAACTCACGGGTTTAATATCTCTTATTCCTCTGGTTTATATTTTGTTTTGGTTCTGTGTTTACAATAACATGACCATGACCGAAGGAATAATCTAGTGCATGTGTGATAACTTGACAGTGCAACACCAATTCATAGAAAGTGGAAAAGTCCAAGATCATATGTTAAGAAACAGAGATAAAGGTAAACTAATCCAAGAGAAATAAAAATGGCAATGTTTACTAATATCATGGCGCCCAGTGCAGGGGGTCATTAACACTCACGTACAGGAGTAACCAAATGGTTTCACAAAGACTTTGTGGCTGATTCCATTTTAATTACAAGAGATACCACTGTTTTTCATCTTTATTAATCTACCGGGGAAGTGAATGGGAAACTTTACAATACATTCAAACTTAGAATAAAGTGCTTTTTTTTTTACTTTAAAGAAACTGAAGGTAATATTGTGTGGCTTTCTTTGTATTTTTTTGGTACATCATTTTCTTGAATTTCTACGAGTTAAGAATCAGTGATCATGTCAACCTGGTTTCAATTTAAGAATCATCCACTTAGGACATTCATGCGTTAGTTTGTTAACCCTGAGATACTAAGAGAACCAGTTGGATCCCATGTAGAATATACTAAAATGGTTTATGTCAGTCATATATGAACTTGTGTTTATGTTATAAGAATATATTTAAGTAAATATTCTTGATGATATGAAGTAGAAAAAATGATATTTGAGCTGATATTTTTGTGCAATATAACACTTAGTGTTTTTGTTTGGATTATAGTTTTCATGTGTACGGTAGTATTTATTTGAATTGTGCCATTTTTCTTTTGAAAAAGTGTTGAAATGACAACCATGCTGCATTTTCTCTAATGGTCATTATGTTAAACATGCAGGTGCAGTTAAAAAGGGAAGTCATTTTTCATTAAAATGTTTGTATTGAATAAATAAATTTGAGTATTAAAAATATTTTGAGTTTTGTAAGTGGTGATTATTTTACTAACGTGATATTATAGTTGATTGTTTTTATTAAAATGGTTTGATGGAGCAAATCCATGGTAAGAAATTAACCTCGACACGTGATATGTAAGTTATTTACAACAGCTTCCGTGTGTGTGTGTGTGTGTGTTCATTTTCATGTGCTTCAGCGATACAGTGCAGACTTTGATCTTAGGTGGGTTCGAGTCAAAGTCAAAGAATTTATCAGTCACAAGCAAAAGTGTTCAGATGATACGTGAGCAAGTATTACAGCGTTCCCTCTGACATAGCTTTGAAAGCTGTATGAGGTAGGAAAAAATATATTTTATTTATAAAAGTAACTGACCAAAGAAACTTGGTTTATTGGTATGAAAATGATTTCTGGGTGTTTAAGCCTGAATATAGGTAGAGTATCTGTCAGTGTAATCAATTCATTTATATTGTAATAATACAGAGTGTTACTGAAAAAGAATTTAGATTGGGGGGGGGGGGGGTTATTTTATTTTATTATATTTTTTTGGTCTATACATGTTCTGTTACATTTTTCTAAATGTTCAAGCCAAAACAATTCTGTTAATATTATTGTTCATTATAATCTTATTTGGTAGATGAATTTCACACCATACACATTAAAGAGAGCATAATGTCTATACTATGCTATATTCCCCCCCGAAGTATTAAACAATCTAAAATCACAGCATTTATATTGTTTGTCTGACCTACCTGTTGGTACTAAACTTACATCTGTGTATTGCATAGGGCTTGCTGTGATGTCAGTGTCCAGCGTTGTGCACTGCATTGCAGTTCTGATTTTCCAGCTATGGGGGGTGCAAACCCTCTCCCCCATCCCTGGCTGTCCAGCATCCTGCATATGTGAAGAGACTTATCTCGTCAGTTGTGCCTCAGTGGGCCTATCCAAAGCCCCTTCATATATCCCAGCAACTGCCACTGCGCTGGATCTATCACATAATGTATTGCGTTCTCTGGCTCCTCTTGGGTCAGGCCACATGCATTTGCGAGGGCTTCAGCATTTGTGGCTGGGAAATAATTCACTGGAAAGTCTGTCTATGTGTTCAAGGATAAAAGGTATTGTGGGTACTAGGACTCTGATTAGAGGAAAACAGAGATGTGTGTCATGGGCACCCGATCTACAGTCACTCACTGCTGACAGAAATCAGCTAAAATGTCTGCCAAGAGGTGAGAATATCTCTCTCATTCACACAACTACAGCTAGACTACTTTTTTTTTTTACTAATAAATCAGTGCCACTGTGGCAACAGTAATAACATCACAATCCACTGTTAAGTAATAAAATATGAGGAGGCGTGCGTTTATTGAAAATATTTAACAAGTGAGATGATCGGATTTGATGCCATCCACAGGATTGTTAAAACCCTAAAGTTGATTATTTTCCAATTACATCATGACTTGAAGTGTTTAGTGTTCAAATTGTTTTCACACTGGTGACTCACTGGTTACTGGTGGTCACTGGTTACAGGCTCTGGGTTACTGATCAGAAGGTCGGGGGTTCAAGCTGCAGTACCACCAAGTTGCCATTGTTGACCTCCTGAGCCCTTAACTCTCAACTGCTCAGTAAATGAAATTTTAAAAAATGTACAACCCCAATTTCAGAAAAGTTGGGAGACTGCGTAAGATAAAAATAAAAAGAACTGGGTTATTTGTAAATCTCATAAACATTTTATTCACAGACATTTTATTATTTCATGAAAAAGATTAGCACAGTTTGAATTTAGTGTCAGCAACAAGTTTTATAAAAGTTGGGACAAGGCAAACAAAAGGCTGGAAAAGTAAGTGGTACTAAAAAGAAACAGCTGGAACAACATTCCGCAACCAATTTGGTTAATTGGTAAAAGGTCAGTAGCATAATTGGGTATAAAATAGGCATCTGGGCAGAGGTTCACCAATCTACAAAAAAACCTGTCTGTACAAAGTGTGGAAAAATTTCAGTAAAACGTTCCTTCCTGTAAAATTGTTCTACAGGACATAATATCATCAAAACACTCAGAGAATTTCGAGAATTCTCTGTGTCCAAAGGACGAGGCTGAAAATCAATACTGGATACCTGTGATTCTCAGGCTCTCAGGTGGCACTGCATTAAAAACAGGCATGATTCTGTCATGGAATCACTGCAGGGGCTCAGGAACACTTCCAGAAATCCTTGTCTGTGAACTCAGTTTGTCATGCCATCCAGAAATACAGGAGAAAGTTCTATCATACAAATAAGAATACATGTGTGAACCTGATCCAGAAACACTGCAGGATCTCTCTCTGGGCCAAAGCTCATTTAAAATGGACTTAGGCAAATTGGAAAACTGTTCTGTGGTCAGACGAATCGAACTTTGAAATTATTTTTGGAAAACAGACACCGTGTCCTCCAGGCTAAAGAGGGTCGGGACCGTCTACCTTGTTATCAACACTCAGTTCAAAAGCGTGCATTCACAGCCATTGATCTATTATTCAAGAAATAGTGAAGTGATTCACTTTCAACCTTTTAAGTATGTTTTCTATCTTCTAATGTGAATAAAATGTGGTTTATGAGATTTGCAAATCATTGAATTCTTTTTTATTTACATTTTAAACAGTGTCCCAACTTATTGGAGTTAGTCACTGTGAATAAGAGAGTTTGCCAAATGCTGTAAATGTTTTATTACTATTATATAATGGTAATTCTCCACCAACACCACCCCCACCCCCCCAAACAATCAAATTTTATTATTGACTAAAGAATGTTAGACTGTATCATGTACATTACAGCAGCTATAAACAGCCCTTTCACCAGCCTCTTCTTGTTTCTTTCTCTTGAAGTTAACGTAACTTCACCTTCAGCTTTGACTCTAACTCCACCCACAACATAATTCTGAAAAATTTCAAAAAGTGTGAAAGAGATCCTTTGTCTCAGGGGCTGAGCTCCAGTATATAAGGAGTCTCGATCAGCATATATTTGAAATTAAGAGTAGTTTCCCAGTCAAGGGCGGAGGCTGGGGGAGTTGGGGAAGCCCACCTCTGATTAGTCAATTATTTTATTTATATCTAAAATATTTGATGACAGAGTACTACCAAAAAACTGACTCTATATCAGCAGGGTTGACTTTAACCAGTTAATGGCATTTTGTGCCATTTTCAACCCAAAAAAAAATGAAGCTGTTTGTCATGTGAGCGGATTTGTAACTTGCCATAAAACTTTATGACAGTGGAGTCTCCTCCCACACAGGCTCTGTTAACATCCTCAGACAGGAACATCACCATGTCAGCAATGAGACATTTTTTACTGTTAAATAACATAAAACAGCATCCGTTTATTATTCATCGTAGATTATGTTCATGGTAACCTATAAACAGTATGTTTCTGTGAGTTTGCCGTTTAAAAAAAAAATTTAAAAAAAGCGATAAATCATATAATACTGTCAGGGTGACTGGAATAGAAAATAAATAATTTTCCATCCATTTTCTGAACTGCTTTGTCCTATTAGGGTCGCAGGGAGGCTGGAGCCTATCTCAGCCGCCTCTGGGCGAAAGTGGGGTACAACTTGAACAGCTCACTAGTCTACTGCAGGGCAACACATACACACAAAAACATAAACACTCACACCTAGGGGCAATTTGGAAAAGCCAATTTGCCTAATGTGCATGTTTTTGGACTGCGGGAGGAAACCGGAGTACACGGGGGAACCCATCCAAGCACGGGGAGAACATGTAGACTCCACACAGAAATTGAGTCTGAGCCTGAGACTTGAACCTTCTTGCTGTGAGGGGGACGTGTTGACCTCTAGGCCACCCTAAATCGTTTTCTGACCAGTCCAAATATAACAGCACTGTAATATAGTGTAATAAATGTATTCTATGTTCGTTAATATTTCATTCAGACAGAGAAACATACTTTGTCTTTTTTTTTTTTATGTACATATTGCTTATGGATCACAGCTTGTTTCTGGTGGTTGTAAGTTTGTTTCACATTAATAATGCATACTGCACTTGTGCCTCAGTCTGTCGTTCTTACAAACAGAAATTCCAACTTGTTGTAAATCACTATTAAAACACTGTAATCGTTAGACCTTTCTTCCGTAATGCTCCAGGCTTTTATAGAAAAAAAACGTGTCATTTAACCAATGAAAACACCCCGGTGCAGTGTTAAAGGGCTGGGTACAATCGTTTCAGTGTTTTAGTAGGGGTTGTAAAGAAATGAGATATGCGTCTCTCATCACATTCCATGCTTATCGTTGTCATAGTGTTGTTCATGTTCTGCCTGCCTTAATCTGTGTCCACATGGGTGCGTCCCAGGCACAGTGGGATAACAAACATACTTCCTTTTTGCTTTATACTTATTTCAAAATAAATGGGTTTTTATTAATATAAATGATTATTACATGTTTATACTAGCATGTCTGCCTCACAGCATAAAGGCCATGGGTTCGAGTCCCGGGCTCCGGTGTTTCTGTGTAGAGTTTGCATGGACTTCCCTTGCTTGAATGGGTTTCCTCTGAGTACATTAGGCTAACTGGCTGTTCCAAATTGCTTCTAGGTATGAGTGTGTATGGTTGTGTGTGTTTATGTGAGTGTGTATGGTTGTGTGTGTCTGTGTCTGTGTGTGTGTGTGTGTTGGCCCTGCGATGGTCTGGTGAGCTGGTCAGAGTGTACACCACCATCTCCCAGTGTCAGCTGAGATAGGCCCCATCCTTCTTGCGACCCAAGAAGGATCAAGCTGTTCGGCAAATGAGTAAGTGAGCGAAGTTTAGCAGTTAAATACCAGAAAAAAATGTATGTATGTATATAATGCTCTGTACACAATCACACAGAAGAAATTGTTCCGAGAGAAAAATCTCGGACATCAGACCAGTTCTACTTTGGCTTATGTAGTACCCATTCCACTCTGATTGGTCCCTCATGACATTATGTCTCAACTTCACCTTTTTCTGATTGGTCTCTCAAGTTCCTCCTCATGCCCATGACTGATTCCTAGATGCTGAGTGGTCCATCAAGACCCCTCCTTTTATACCTTCAAGTTCACCACCATTAATTTTTGGTTTGCCACCATTAATTTCTGGCATTACACTCGCTGAGATTGTTTACTTTAGGCTTTTTCTGAGAACCTGAGACATACCTGAAGGGTCTGAACCTGACACCAAATATAGTTCAGGACAGACATTTTGTTTCAATGTTCCGTGTTCAAGGACAGCCAAGCAATACTCGTACAGAGTGGAATGGCCCGAAAATGAAGTAATAAAATCTTACACTTACTTCAGTGAATAAACTCCTCATACAATAGTCACACAAATCATCCAATAATCATATAGTACAGTAAATCATAAAATTGCTCTTCTATAGGTATAATCATTAACAATTTAAATATATATTCCATTAGAGATGACGTCAATGGACGGTTCTCCATTTCAGGATTACAAATGTCGTTAAATAAAGAAAATTAATGACTTATTCCAAACATATAACACTTTCTGTATTCATATTCATGTTGATGCTGTTAATGATCTATTTGCATAAGATTTATGGAGGGCCAAATATATGACATTATGACATTTTAGACTGGCAGGCCACAGGCCTTCTTCAGTTCATGGGTCCAAAACCACAGCGCCCCCAGTGGTACCTGATATCCCGATTTCCTCCACTTCAGTTTTGCTAAACTTCATTTCCAAAACAGCAGGTCTTGTGGACCATTCCTGATATACAGTACCTAACAAAGGTGATCCAAAGGTGATCCAAGGAAGGACAACCAATGAACTGGCAAGAGTGTCACTGACACAAGCTAGTGTAACATGCACTACGGTTAATGCTGGCTGATATATAAAGGTGTCAGAACACACAGTGTATTGCAGCTTGCTCTGTATAGGGCTGCCTGGACACAGACCAGTCAGGCAGTGTTAATGTTATGGCTGATTGGTGTATAGATTTACACTGCACGTGGGAGGAATTATTTGGAGATTAAGGGGTTAAATAGAGCAATAAGGTAGTAGACTGTGAATGGAAAATTAAGCATTTAGTTTGGCATCGTTTGCACTTGTCATGTCAATCAATACTACACTAACAACAAGGAATCTTTTATAGCTGTAGCAACCATTATATTACTTTGTTTCATTCTCAGGGGCATTACCCCAAATCTTCCACAATATAGTAACTGGGTTTGTTTTCTTTTTTAAGCTACATGCGTAATTTGTTGTCTCTGTTGAGACCTCTCTGTTGTTCCACAGCACTGGTAATTAATGCCAAGGGGCTTTAGTTCCTTTCTGTTCCTAAATCAGCTTTTAAAATACAGAGACATTAAAAGTCGATGTACCTCGGCTGAATATTTTACCTTCATTAACAGTCTAATAGATAGATAGAAATTTGTTAAAGTGATCATAGCTGCATAGTGTCTATTCTCAGAGGCCGCGTGCTGGAGCTGCGAGTATCTTTTAGCTGTGTTTGAGTCTATGTGCACAATATGTTCTACACTTCTCCAATAAACCCTGACTAGTTCTGAGTTCTGCTCAGCAGTCTCTCAGCTCACAAAATAAAAGCAGCACAATTCTTTTTGCTCTCTTTTTCATGCACTAACAGCCAAAACATTATTTCCCCTGCAGGAATACTGCTGTATCAGATAAATCAATAAATGAGGACACAGTAGTAACTATCTGTGTTAATAACAACATAGGTGAGTGTTTAAAATAAAGAAGATACAATGACTTCGATACACAGCAAATATACTCTGCTTCTGTGATGATTATGGTCAGGGGCGTCTCTGCATTTGGGGAAAGTGGGGCCAGGCCCCACCAGATGTCGCTGTGGAGCAATATGCTGCCTTGAAGTAAGTGTAACAGAATCTGTCTTTATCGCAAATGTAATTATATAACGACTGATTCTTGTACAAAGACAATCCTGTTTTATATATTCGTGTATACATATTGTCAAAGGTATTTATCAGAATGCTGACAGGCTTAGTGAGCTTATTCCTCTCAAAGCACCCGAAAATGGGGCCGGCCCACTGGCGCTTGCTTAAGTAATGAACCGCTGAAATCTCAGTGCACATGTCCATCACGGTCTCAGTAGATCGCTGTGGCGCACAATGACGATGGCCGAATGCTGAGACCATCCAATTAAAATACTGAGATGACTTACGTCAGTATGTAATGTACGTCGGTTTTGGTGGATGGTAGGATGCCCAGCTAGCTGGATTGGTTATTTTTGTTAGTTACCAAGAAGAAATAATAAATGAAGTAGACTCTTTAATTGACGTATATATTTTCTTTTCAAGAAATGAGCAACATGGTGAGAGACAATTTTTAGCAACCCATTATTTATTTTGTTATTCAGTAAAAAAGGTTGAAACCTTTTACACAAACCCAATTTTATATGAACCCCTTTTCCATAAAATTGCATTTCTAGTCCCAAAAGCCAGAGTCAGTAGCCGAGGAATGGTCCGGCAGAATCCACGCCTTTGGCTGCCACCCGGCTCACACTGCACCCGACCCCTATTGCTTCTCCCACAGGTGGTGGGTCCATGGGAGAGCAGACTCACGTCCCCTCTTTGGGCTGTGCACAGCCGAGCTCCATGGGCAGAAGCCCGACCACCAGGCGCTCGCCTTCAAGCCCCTCCCCCAGGCCTGACTCAAGTGGGGAACCCCGGTAACCCACATCCAGGCAAGGGAAACTTAGAGATAGGTTGAGAAGTTCTATCACCCGCTGCTCCTCCACGTTGAGAGGAGCCAGTTGAGGTGACTCAGGCATCTGATTAGAATGCCTCCCGTACTTCTCCCTTGTGTGGTGTTTCAGGTATGTCCAGGTGTGAATGTAAATGCAAATGGTTGTGTGTATGTTGTCCTGCGATGGACTGGCGAGTTGTTCAGGGTGTACCCCGCCTTCACCCAGAGTCAGCTGAGATAGGCTCCAGCCTTCCCCGCAACCCTAATAGAATTAAGCGGTTTTATTGAATGAATGAATGAATTTCAGGTATATTTAAGTTGTTTATATACATGGCTTGGTACAACCAAAAACAAACTTTTATCTTTTCCAATGGTCCAATCCTGCAGTGTATAATCAGGTACATCATTCTTCCTGTAAAACATAAGAGACAGAATGTATCAGTACCCAAACCTGTGTACTGGCCGAACCAGGCTAAGGCAGGTTTGTTATAATGGACACATCTGTACAGATCGATCAAAACGTACAAGTAGGTTTGCTAAGAATCACAGGTTAAAATATAAAAAAAACGAAATGGTGATATGACCAGAGTAAATCCATATAAAAACATTCCACAGGCAAGAGGAGTAGCTGAGCATCTTAACATAACATAGCATTCTAATGATCTTCTCACAGACCAACACAGTCAGGCCTGTAAGTATTTGGACAAGGTCACCTTTTTTTGGACTTTGGCCTCAGTATGTCATCACAGTGCATTTGAAATTGAGCAATGTGACTATTTCTGTTAAACCTCTTGAATTTAAAGTGAAAGTTGACACTTGACGGATTCATTTACATCAAATGCATCTAAAGCCACAACCATTTACTCTGGCCATAAATTTACTACCCAGTCATCTCCACACACAGGGCTTGGAGTATGTTAACCATGAAAAACCAGATGTACTTAACAGTCAATCTCTCTTCTCTATCTCAGGACTGGGCACTATTAAAAGCCTAAAAGTCCTCCACCTTTCCCACAACAGAATCTCTGAGATCAGCCCTGCTGACTTGGCTGGCTGTACTCACTTGAATGAACTTCACCTTCAGCATAACCTTATCAGCACCATCCACCCAGAGGCCTTTAAAGACCTGCAGAAACTAAAGGTAACCAGCCATGCCTTTAATTATATATTAAAATACTTTGTGGATAGGGGTGGCATGGTGGCGTAGTGCACGTCAGCCTTATGGCAAGAAGGTCCTGGGGTCAAGTCTCGGGCTTAGTGTGATGTATGATCTCCCTGTGTTTGTGTGGGTTTCCTCTGACAGTCCAAAGACATGTACATTAGGCTAATTGGCTGTTCCAAATTGCCCCTAGGTGTGAGTGCTTGTGGGTTCAGGGTTTACACCGCCTTTGCCCAGAGTCAGCTGAGATGGGCTTCAGCCTCCCTGTGACCCTTGTAGGAATAAGCGGTTTGGCAAATGAATAAAAGAAAATTTTGTGGATGGCACATTAAGAGTTAATTCTTCTGTTATATCCCATAGGTTCTTGATGTAAGCCATAACCTGCTGGCCACCATACCTGTGCCAGCCTACCTGTATCTACGGAACTTGAACGTGTTGGTAGACATTTCTGAAAATAGGTGGAGGTGTGACTGTAACTTGAAGACAATAAGAAGGTGGCTAGGTTTCGACCAAGAACTTGGGAATCCTGTATGGAAAGTGATGTGTTTCTTTCCATCTTATCATGCTGGAAAGAACCTGCTGTACCTGGAGGAATCAGACCTTGCCTGTCAACAACCTGTATTCAACACACCTGGTGTCAAAAAGGAGGTGACTGTGGATGAGGGAATCGAATTAATTCTTTCCTGTAGCACTGCCAGTAAAGGTACTAATTCAGTTGTGCACACAGTATAATGTGCATAAATGCTACATACAAACAGCTATCACAATTCATAGGTCATAATTGCTACATGTGTTTCTTTTCTGCAGATTTCATGCAGACTCGTTGGTGGACACCGCATGGCCAAATCTCTGACAACCAACAATTCCTTCATATCACCAACACCACAGAGCATGATGAAGGACTTTACATCTGTGTTTTTGGATATGAGGAAGAGCATGTGTCAGTTTTCAATGTACATGTTCTTAAAAGAGCTCATGACGGAAGACTGCGGCGAGAAGCACCAAGTGAATCATTTGAGCTTAACGGGGAGGATGACGACAATATAGAGCGAAATGTGCCATCCTTAAGAGCAGTACAACAATCTGATTTAGCACTGGCTGTTTGCTTGTCCATCCTTTTCACATTCATTGTGGCATTTATCCTTGGTGTTATATTACGACCATATCTGGAAAAATGTTACAAACAAATCCGAAATAAAAAGAATTCTACTGCATCAGCATCAAACTCACAGACTTCCTCAACTAGAGAGAGGCCATATGTGAATGAAGGCTATTCGGATACAGATGACCAAGAACAAGAAGTGCGTGAAGGACCAAGAGTGACATTTGGGGCAGTTACAGAAATACAGGATCAAGGGGCTGTTCCATATTATGTCACTGCAGATGAGAATCTAACTGGTAGTAACACAGAGGTTAAAAAAATATATAACAACATAAAGAAAAGGGAATCCCTGACAGATAATCCTGAGGTACACAAAGACGTGCCAGTGAGACAGGAAAACAAAGAAATAACAGGCCCAAGATCCACCAAGAGCCCAAGTGCTGAAAGGAGCAAAGAAATGCAGTTTGAATATATCCAGGACCCAGAAGACACCACAGAATTAGAGGAGATGAGTACTTCACCGTCACCCTCTTTCTCAGGTGAAGGGCAAGAACAACAGATGCTTCATGAGAGAAAAGAGTCAACTGAGCAAAGTGTAGATTCTCCAACAGTCAGCCTCTATGACGAAGATGAACAAGACATCTCGGACCATCAGGAAACAGTACCAGGATTTAGTACGGACCCATTTCCATTGAAATTGTCTGAATCGAAGGAAAAGAGCGTGGACGAACTGGACCCAGATTTATGGAATGACAGTGGAGAGAGTTTTTCATTCACTGAAGGCTCACCAAGATCAAGTAGCCGTATTTCATATGTTGCTTCTCTTGGTTATCCAGAAATTCTAAAAGAAATGAATGTCGATGAACCGGCAGACACACCAGGCTCCTGTAATTCAAGCCAAAGTGGACAGAGTGCAGAAGGACCCACAGAATATATAGTTAACCCAGAAGATGAGGAAGACTCCGAGACACAAACTTCCTACTCAGAAAAAGAAGATATCTACCTAGGTGAAAACAGACTTTCCTCTTTTGAAGAAGATAACCTAACAGAAGACCAAAACGCAGGCAGAGGTGCTCAATACAGACAAGACACTATTACCCTGGACCCAACAGACATACAAGTGACTCATACTCGTGGGGACAGTTTTGATGATGAGCAGTATACAGAGCACAGAGAGCGCTTTAATTCCTCAAATTTTAGCAGTGATTATGAAGATGAACCTGCACAATACCATGTGCACCCTGTTTATAGGAGCAGCCAAAAGACCACCAGCCTGATCGAGGACGATAGATTGCGTACCAACAGCTGTAGTGAAGAAGATGAAGACAAACAAGGAAACCATCTCAGGAGACTTGAGGTAACATTAGAACACAAGGTTCCTAGCACTGATGCCACAGCAGTCATAAGCACGGACAGGCTTCTCAATATCGACCTTGACAACTCATCAAGCAGTACAAATATAGAGGACAAGAGCAGTAAAGAGAAAGAGATTGGAATACTTAAAGGTTTCAGTGGGTTAAGTGCCATGCTGTTTAATAGGACTGAGTCTGAAACAAATAATAAAGCTGTCCAGCCAGAACAAAATAAAACAACCACAAGCGGTAAAAGTACTGGGGGCTTTTTGGGCTTTTCCTTCAAAAAACAACCAACGGCACTTTCTGAAAACTCCACTCCCAACACACATGACGATCATTTCTTTGCAACAATTGGACAGGCATTTGGTAGTCTACCAAAGATCAAAAACTCTCTTCTCTTCTCTATCTCCGCTCCTAAGTCGAGACATCAACAGGAGTCCACATCTGTAAAAGACAAAAAACCTGAATCAGAGAGGCCCTATGTGAGGTCATCAAAAGATGACCATATCTTTGGACATATTGATCAAACCTTGGAACCAATACCACAAGTAAAGAGATATCTTCACTTTTCACAAAGGTCGTCATATCCTGCAAATCAAGCACCATTTCATGCCACTGAAGAAGAAATCATCCATAATGAAGTTGGAAAAACTGAATCAAAAAAATGGACTATCTCCTCCAAAGATGATACCAGTGCAAGCACTAAAGGAGGAGAGAACTTTTTTGGTCAGATAGATGCATCCGTTGATAACATGCCCAAAGTAAAACGGTATATTCAGTTTTCACCAATACCAACAGTACCAAAAGTACAGAGATATGTCCATTTCACACAATCTCATCCTCAAGCCATGCATGAGTTCACTCCAACCTTTAAGACTGACAGTTTCTTTGGGCAGATACCCATATCATTTGACGAAGTGCCTAAAGTAAATAGACACATTCTGTTCTCCCAACCGGAACCTCATTACCAAACGTTAGCACCAGACTGTCCCTCAAGGAAAATATATCTACCAAGTACTGACCATTTAACACACGAAACAATAACATCTTTAGCAGCTGGTAAAGATCATGCCAAACCTTACAATGTTGAAGATAATTTGTTTGCTCAGATAGATGCATCTGTTGATAACGTACCCAAAGTAAAACGATATATTCAGTTTTCACCAGCTATATCACAACTCTCAGACCATTCAACACGTTCAGCATCAATTACCCAAGTAGCTAGGCCTGAGGCAATGTCAGAATCACCATCTGACACAATCAGAATCTTCTTTGAAGGACAAAGTACATCATTACCAACAGTACCAAAAGTACAGAGATACGTCCATTTCACACAATCTCAACCTCAAGCCATGCATGAGTTCACTCCAACCTTTAAGACTGACAGTTTCTTTGGGCAGATACCCATATCATTTGACAAAGTGCCCAAAGTAAAGAGACACATTCTGTTCTCCCAACCGGAACCTCATTACCAAACTTTAGCACCAGACCGTCCCTCAAGGAAAATATATCTACCAAGTACTGACCATATAACACACGAAACAATAACATCTTTAGCAGCTGGTAAAGATCATGCCAAACCTTACAATGTTGGAGATAATTTGTTTGCTCAGATAGATGCATCGGTTGATAACGTACCCAAAGTAAAACGGTATATTCAGTTTTCACCAGCTATTTCACAACTCTCAGACCATTCAACACGTTCAGCATCAATTACCCAAGTAGCTAGGCCTGAGGCAATGTCAGAATCACCATCTGACACAATCAGAATCTTCTTTGAAGGACAAAGTACATCATTACCAACAGTACCAAAAGTACAGAGATACGTCCATTTCACACAATCTCAACCTCAAGCCATGCATGAGTTCACTCCAACCTTTAAGAAAGACAGTTTCTTTGGGCAGATACCCATATCATTTGACGAAGTGCCTAAAGTAAATAGACACATTATGTTCTCCCAACCGGAACCTCATTACCAAACTTTAACACCAGACCGTCCCTCAAGGAAAATATATCGACCGAGAACTGACCATTTAATACATGAACTAAGATCATCTTTGGCAGCTGGTAAAGATCATGCCAAGACTTACAATGTTGGAGATAATTTGTTTGGTCAGATAAATGCCTCCTTTGATGAGCTACCCAAAGTAAAACGGTATATTCAGTTTTCTCCACCTGTATCACAACTCTCCGATGCCCATCCGGCATCAATTTCCCAGGTAGTCAGGCCTGAGGTAAAGACAGAAACAGAACCTACATCTGATAGAATCGGAATTTTCTTTGAAGGACAAAGTACATCACTACCTGCAATGCCAAAAGTACAGAGATACGTCCAGTTCATACAATATGAGCCTCAAACTATGCCACCATCTGACCCAATTAGAATCTTCTTTGAAGGACAAAGTACATCAATACCAACAGTACCAAAAGTACAGAGATATGTCCATTTCACACAATCTCATCCTCAAGCCATGCATGAGTTCACTCCAACCTTTAAGACTGACAGTTTCTTTGGGCAGATACCCATATCATTTGACGAAGTGCCTAAAGTAAATAGACACATTATGTTCTCCCAACCGGAACCTCATTACCAAACTTTAACACCAGACCGTCCCTCAGTCAGAAAATATCAGCCAAATGATGACCAAATAACACATGAAATAAAAGAATCTCTTGTAACTGGTAAGGATCATGTCACACTGAACAATGTTGAAGATCATTTCTTTGGACAAACAATATCTCTGGACAGAGTTCCAAAAATAAAGAAGTACATTCAGTTCTCACAATCTGAGATGTTTACTGAAACTCCATCACCAAATTTTCCCTTAAATGAGATGGTACCATCCATGCATTCACTTCAGCCTCCTGAGTCACAGCCTCCGTCTTCAGTCAAGCAACCAGTGATATCTGCAGTCACAGCCAAAGGAACTTCACATTCAGTAGACACATCATTTGATGAAGTGCCAAAAGTAAAAAGATACCTTCAATTCATTCAAACTGAACCTCAACCTTCACCTTGTTCTCCCACATCACCTGTAATTACAGAATACATCACACCAGAGTCCTCAGCAAAAATACACTCTACTAGATCTGAGGCAGAAGGAAGTTCATCCATTAATGGAGATGATTTATTTGTTCGAACAGAC
>JAQMYF010000002.1:2575170-2590132 GCA_030014195.1 Neosilurus mollespiculum | reverse complement strand
ATATACACACACACACACACACACGTATAAAAAAAGAAAAAGTTTTCATTTTTTTGTTTTTTTGCTTTGGGAAGCTCAAATAGTGATCTTTTCTCTAGGTTTGGACTAAACCCTGCATTTCCAATTATTTTAATGTGATAACTTATATAATAACACACTGAAATTTATTAGTGGAATATATAATATAATGAAACAGCAGTAAGCACTTCCAAAATATTCTGTAAGAGAGCCAATTTAGTATGTTTATCATTTATTGTTCACAGTTAATAATTGCCAGTGTTTACCGTGATCATGTTAAACCGGGTCGTTTAAATGAAAGACTGGCTCATTAATATCTCTAATTTTTTATCTACCCATTATAATAACTCAGTGATACTTTTTAATGATTAAATGCAATGTAACAGGTGAGGAGATGATATTTGGTTGCTGTACTTCGGATCATAATCTGCAACAACGGCTGTTCCAAACCTCTCCCTTTTTTAAAAATCATCTTTACCTTTGCTGAAGTGGTAATGTTTTACCTGTGGTGTGTGTGTGTGTGTGTGTGTAAGCAGGATTACACAAAATGTTATGTGTGAATTTTTATGAAATTTGTACCAGAGAGCGAGAAATTTTTTAGGCGTAGCGGTTAGGATGCTGGGCTTATGATCTGGAGGTCGTGGGTTCGAATCCCTATTAAACCCCCACCGTGCTAAGACCACTAGGCAAGGTCTTAACCACAAGTGTGCCTCTGTCCACCCAGCAGTATAAATGGGTACCATTAAAAAATACTGGGAAGGTAACCTGCGATGGACTAGCGTCCCATCCAGGAGGAGTTGAACTCCTAGTCGCTTCACGCTACAGAAACCGGGGATAAGCACCGGCCTGATGAGCCACTAGGATTGGGTCTAAAAGCCCAACAGACTTACTTTTACTGTTATTTCCAAGTGATCTTGTTATAGATGGGTTTTATGCAGGTTTGTATTAATCACCTAGTATAAGAAGGGAGCTACTTTTAAGTTATTCAGGTATTTCCTCTACCATGTGAAATATGGCAGATCACCCCTCTTAAACATCCATTCAAACATTCACAGTTAGATACGTCACAGTAGGGTGGCAGGGAGTGGCACTGAACTTGGCCATGTGCTTTCCCATGATGCATTGCAGGTTGGTCCGGACATCAGGTGAAAATTTAGGGCTGAGGTGTTGAATGACCTATGTATCATCAGTGATGAAGCTCACAAGTAACCTTTATAAAAAAGGCTACATGGGAACGTTACACTATGGAACGCTGACACTATCACTCTCAGACACTCATACACTCTCTCTCACACACACACACACACACACACACACACACACACACACACACACACACACACACACAATTCAGTGGCAGGACACATACAGCTTGCCCCACCTGATCCGGTAAGGTTTTTTTTTTGAAAGGACCATTTCTAAGACATTTAAGTCACTGATGCCATGATGCCTGGTGCCGATTAGTTTCTAGTCGTTGATGATGGTAGAGGCAATGATGGTTGTTGCTATGACATCTCTCGGTCTTTGTACCACTCCACAAACTCATCCAACAAAACTGGCCCTGAAAAACAAAACCCTTTAGTAAATCCTACAGCAATATCATGTCTAGATTTTTTCCTATACAGTTTGGTCTCCTGCCAATTCCCAATCACCAGCAAGCTCTCCCCATCATACCACAGGCTACTAATCGGTGCTTCCTACAAGATATGTGAAATGAAATCCATCACAAGGAAAACTAACACGCTCAGGGAAAAGCTCTGTCCGCCCTCATCCACATACATGAATTCACACTGTCTAGTGTCGCTATGATTGACGGAAAAACATTCATCATCCCTCCCACCCAGACCATGTTGCAGATGGGGGGGGGGGCACTACGTGTGGATCATGTGTATTTGTGTGTGTGTACTTACAAGCCCCGTCCTCATCATAGTTGCTAAGATCCAAGTTGATGGTCCTACTGAACTCTAGAACATTGCACCACTGGTCTTTATTTACTACTTTATACTTGGATTGCTGCAACAAAACAGAAAGAAAACCAAGAATTCTGATAACAGAGCACAGGACTCTGGGATAATAGTCATAAATAAAACATAAACAACAAGCAAATTCCAAGTCATTTAACTTGTCCTCACTGTAAAAGAATGTACGTTTACAGAGATAAAAAAAGTAAAAAAATTAGAATGAGATGCAGGTTGAAAGTGGCACCTCTAGAAACTGGTTAAACACTGGAAATAGTGGCCAGGTTTTCCCGAGAAGAAGTCCCAGCATGCACTTGGCAGTGTTTAAATCTAAACTCCTCTGATCCTTCTCCTGCAAAGGCGTAAACAGTGAGATCAGACATTATAACTTTTTAAATCAAACAAATTATTTTGCTGAAGATCGTCACACAGTATTGTACATCACTCTTCTTCTTCAATATTCAAATGTGTTGATGGACTATATAAACTGATACACTTCTTAAATGTGGTTCTCACTTCAGTGCTCATCAGCAGAACCTTCGTGGTAAAGCTATGATCGTTTTTCTACTTTGGACCGGTTAATAAGGAAGTACGAGCAGCTACACGGCCCATATTATAACCAAGTAACTCAGACATGAAGGTCACTCCAATCTACCCGTATAATTTATTTAAATCTACTACATCGCAGGAAGGACGAATGAAGGGCTGTAATGAGTGTAAAACTCTCATTCACTCACCCGGGCGAAGTCAAAGGCGTATCGGTAAATGAGCTTAAAACTCGTGGCATCATTGAGGATCGACCTCAGGTAGTCGAGAGAATTCCTGAGTTTTTCAGTTGAATCACATCTAAGAAAAGAAAGGAAAGAAATGTAACTAAATGTAAATAGAAAAAAAACCTACTGCAAAAGAACATTGCAAAAATAAAGCAGGTCCCATCATACACAATTCGAACACTCTCCGAGGTGTTTACTATCCTAAAACGTGATGTGTACATTATATGAGTACCACAATGTTTAAAGCAGGGGTTCCCAAACTACAGGTCTCTTTTGATACGAAATGGAGTCATAGGAGCTGAATTTCTTTTTGATACATTTTTTAAAATGCATTTTACAAGTGAATACTAATATTAAAAAAATGTAGGATGTACTCTGCGGGCTAAAATTCTCAAATGTTTCCATAACTCACATTCGGAAATACAAGGTTTAAACAAACGCATGCTGTTTATTTTATTTTGCATTATCCTGACTTTATAAGTGCAGCAGTGTCTCTCAGCAAGAAAACAGACAAATTTGTGATTCCTCTCAAGGTTTCATCCTCAGATGGTCTCAGGGAGTTCTTTCCTTACCGTCCTCACCAGTGCGATACAAATAAACATGATAGGCACTATTCTCCACCATTATTGAGTAATAACAATAGTTAATTAATTAACTATTAAGTAATTTTAAAATTCAATTTAGCATTCAAACCTACCCAAAGCTGTATTGTGTAACAAACTCCTGGATTTTCAGGATTGATAAATATAAGCTACATATTAAAATCACGTTCGCTCAGTGCAAAAGACCAAGGGCTGGGAGTTCTCAGTACAGACCAAGCAAACGAGTTTAATAAGTAGTTTACTGTATGGCATTTTAAAATGTCTGCCCTTTTTAACGCATTTCAGGCACTGTTTCTTTTTCCATTACAGCTACGGAATTTTAAATGCATCATCACCGCAACCAACCGAAGCAAATCAAACATTACACAACTTCAGAATTGGGCAATAGCATGTTTTATTTTCACTTCTATTAAAGTTTATTTTATTCTTTCAGGGACTAGTAAATTAACTTTTTCTTAATCAATGCAAGTTTGAATAATGGAACACTGAGATTTTAGCAAAACAGAACCAACAAAACTGTTAAAAGACAAAAACCCCAAACACTCATGTCCCAGTGCAACTGCTCCTCAAGCTGTAAACTTCAGCTGTTTGGGGAATAAGTTCAAGCAAGTTGTGCCCACTTTCCTACGTGCTTACACAAGCACTCGCAAATCGAAGGTAAGCAGAAATCCCGCAGAACAACAGGAGAGCAACCACCCATCTGCCCTTAAAGCCCGTGAAATGACCCAAAAGTCCTGACGAACACTACTGTGCACACGTAAATCCTCCTATTCATCACTGACTGTGTTCAGATGGCAAGTTGTACTCGAAAAATAATGTTCTGAAACAACTTGCACCACTTTGAAAAGAGGAGCAAGTTGCACCCATTGGTGTCAAGTTGTTCCAAAACAAATCGTTTTTACTCAGGGGTAACTTGCTCCAGGTGCCGGTTATTCTGGCTGAAGTGCCCGTGTAAAGCAGCTTTAGATTAGTAAGAAGAGACAAAATGATTCGTTACTGTGCAACATACTGTCGTAGCACACTTACCAGAGACGGCTCAAAGTCATTCTGCTGAGGACTCGTTTAAGATCATAGCGCACAGTACGGCTAGTTAACAGCTAAGTTGCCAGAGGGATGTGCCCTTTTCAGGATATACAGCCTGCTTGTGGACCAATCAGATTGCACATGCTGTCGTTGCCATATAGTAAAGTACCAAAATACTTCACAGATCAATTAGGAAACCTGACAGCCATGTCGGGGATGTCCGGGGTCTGAGCTGCCATCGACTGAATGTTGCTTTGAAGTCATAAAGACGTACATAAAATTTAGTGCATGTGTATGAAGCGTGTTCAGCAAATGTTAAAATGTTACAGCCATTCTAAATTATAAATTTAAATTTAAATTAAATTTAAATCTAAATTTATAAATTATAAAAAGTGCAGAGTGACTTCAGGTAATCAATATCAAACCACTTCACTCATTAATAAAGTGTATATGGATCTATACTGAGAACTGCTGAAAGACAAAACTGCAAGGCTCATGAACACCAACACCAATCACAACACCAGGTTCAAAAGCTTTCTGAAAATAAACGGCACGTGTTTTATGAGGAAATGTAGAAAAAAGAAAATAATAGTATATCTTTAATATTAAGTCAGTTACTAAACATTAAAAGCACAATAATGATTAGTCAGGTATAAAAGCACTGACACCAGAAGAAAAGTGTCTGAAGACGGTATTATCACAATACTCATATCATCCCACTGTATTATACACCAGAGTGGCAGAGGTTACACAAGGGTCAAATTTTAGGCTATATGACTCATAGGCTGTGCAACAGGTACATTACAAGAAACAGTCTTACTGCAGTGAACCCATTCCTTTAAGCCACTCCTGCAGGGTGAAGTAGCCCATACTCTGAGCATTCAGTTTCCAGGCTAACACCAGCATCACCACCTGCGTGCACACACACACACACACACACACACACACACACCAAAAGACTCACAATCTAATGAATTAATTTTTGAATGTGGTGCAAGTGAGCAACAAAACCTCCACAGTTTCACAGTAAGAAGATTGAGTTTCCCCTCACAGTCCAAAAACATGCACATTAGGCTAAATGGCTGTTCCAAATTGCCCCTAGGTGTGCGTGTGAATGGTTGTGTGCGTGTCTGTGTGTGTGTGTGCTGCCCTGAGATGGTATGGCAAGCTGTTCAGGGTGTACCCTGCCTTTACCCAATGTCGGCTGAGAAAGGTGCAGCTTTAGTAGCGAGGATGCAGATGCTAGTAATGATTAAATGGTTCTGCAAATGAGATGAGGTGGGATATACTACAGGCGAACAGCACAATCGGACTGGTTTGCTATCTCGAGATAAAGGACTTTTATCCAGCTCAAATACTCAGGATAATGATTGAAACAAAATGGCAAATAAAAATTTTGTTCGTACCAGTCACAGATTCTGAAATTCTGTAAATTCAACAAAATGCCATAAAAATACAAAGAAAGTTATAGAAAAATCACCTTCGCATTTTCTTTTCAAAGGGCTAAAAAAAAAAAAACTCAAACTTTGGGTTTCAGATGATGTCATAATCGAGCACGTGTTTAAAATATCACGCTTTAAAAAGGTAAAAATTAACCATAATATTAAACCATCATTATGATGTTTCCATGTAATACATACTAAAACTATTACTCACCTCAGGCTGAGTGTATCTATACTGTAAATATACAGTAATATAATCTTACATCTCTGGGATGACTCAGTGATATCCACCTCACCTACAGTGAGTAATTATTATTAGCGAGGTTGTAGATTTTAGTACTGAGCCTCCCTTCTGAAGCTGGATTTCTGAAATTATTTGTTTATAAACGATTCATACGAGTGTTTATCCAAGAGACTGGTATTCATATAGACCTAATTGTGATTCCTTAATTTATGCATAAGACCAACTAATGTAAAACCTCAATCAAACGGCACAAAAGTATTAATGAGTGACTGCACTCTTTACTATACCGATTACACCTATAAGTTTAAACAGCATTAAACAGCAAAAATTTATGCAAAAGTCTTGGGCACATGCAAAGGAACAGTGTAGAACAAAGATGCCTTTTTTACATATAATTACATTCAATTAATTAAAAAAAAGTTTTTAATTAGGTGTGATGACTTTGTGCTTTAAAAAATATAATAGCATCAAGTAGAGTTTGTGCAGGTTTTCAGGTAAAGTATCTACGGAGTATCTTCCAGAACCAGAACCAGCTCTCCTGGAAATGTTGACTGTCACACTTGATTTTTTTTATTTAAATCTAAATCGCAGCAGCCTTCATTATATTTTTATCTGAAAAGTCGTCTCTTATATGTAATATGCTGCTTTCTTTATTCACATACTGTACAAACATTTTTTTATGTAACATTTCATATTGTGCTGGAAAACTAATGTCTGTAAATCTAAAGTTTTTTGTACCAACTCGCTAATATACAAATTAAAAAATAAGAATCAATAGCAAAGTTTATACTAAAAAAAAAATAGGGTGCCTAAGACTTTTGGAGAGAACTGTACATACTGTATCAGCATACACAAGACGGACAAATGCAATCAATTTTTTGCATTAACTAAAGAAATAATATGGAGTAAATCCAAAAAAATGACTAATAAAACCAGCTGTTCAATTATAAAAGCCACTGTATAAAATAAGGACGACTGCAACGACTCTATTTACCGCAGCTTTTTAAAGCCGGAATCAAGTGACTGAGAAGTGACTGATCCGGTCTCATGTCTCAGGCTGCACTGAGCTCTATACACTTTATTGTGCTATCATCAGGCTTTTTATGACACTTCCTGCTTTTCCAGTACAGTATCGGTGAAGGGGTGCAAACACATCGTGACTGAAAATCACAGTAACACTTTGCTTTGTATAAAATAAAAAGTACGATCTTTTCTTACTTTTCTGACAAAAGTCACTTTTCTCTCCAACCATTTTGTTTTCATCTCAGTGAACATCTCATTCATGTTTTCTGTACTTCAGTGGCAGATTTTGACCTTTCAGCCACTGTTATGGTGTTAAATCATATATATTATCGGCATAGATAAAAGAATTTTTGTATGGCTTTAGTTAAGGGGTGGCACGGTGGTGTAGTGGTTCGCATGTCCACCTCACAGCAAGAAAGTCCCTGGCTCAGGCTCCCGAGTGGCGCATCGAAAAGGTGCGTGACTATTAGCCCGGAGATCGCAAGTTCGAATCCGGAACGATGCCATAGTCATCCATGACCGGGTGTCCATGGGAGCTAATCGGCCGAGCTCTCACGGGAGGGAGGGGTGGCATACGTTCACTTCCCTGTCACTCACTGCAATCACCAGCCAACCATGGGCGTCTGCGAGCTCATTCGTACGAGGGGGTGGATAACGCTTTCCCTCCGAGTATCAGACCGCCCCCCCAAATACGAATGCACAGCAATTCAAGTCACGGAGCATTGCATGTCACGGAGGGGGCATGTGCACGTTTACGCCCCTACCTGGTTGGTGGTGGTCGTGTGATAGGGAAGGCAGAAAAAGTTGATGGGTGGGAATTTACGACTAAATTAGGGAGAAAAATGGGGGAAGAAAAAAAGAAAGTCCCTGGTTCGAGTCCTGGGCCAATGCTTGAGTACTGTAGTTTCCTCACACAGTCCAAAGACATGCACATTAGGCTGACTGGCTGTTCCAAATTGCCCCTAGCTGTAAGTGTGAGTGGTTGTGTGCATGTTGGCCCAGCATTGAACTCGTGAGCTGTTTAGGGTGTACCCCCGCTTCACCGAGGGGCAGCAAAGCTTTAGCCTTTTTATGGTGTTTTATGGAAGTTACCAAATGCTAATCAGCCGTGCTACACCATGCGCGGCATAGTGGTGTAGTGGTTAGCACTCGCCTCACGGCAAGAAGGTCCCGGGTTCGAGTCCCAGGCTCGGGCGTTTCTGTGTGGAGTTTGAATGTTCTAACTGTGCTTGTGTGGGTTTGATCCAGGTACTCAGGTTTTCTCCCACAGTCCAAAGACATGTGTGTTAGGCTAATTGACTGTTCCAAATTGCCCCTAGGTGTGAGTGTGAACGGTTGTGTGCACGTTTGCCCTGCAATGGTCTGGCTAACTGTTCAGGGTGTACCCCGCCAGCACCCAGTGTCAGTTACTACTCGCTGTGACCGTGATAGGATTAAGCGGTTCGGCAAATGAGTGAGTGAGTAAATGATGAGTGATATCAGTTTTCAAAATGTCTATAAATCTGAACTGAAAGGTTTTGTTTCTTTTGGCTTACACAAAAAACATTTACTGATAACTGACCACAAAAGCCTGATAAACAAAACCAAAGACACTACTTCATAAACAAAAAATAAAACTCACATATCAAAGTAATATTAAACAACCAGCTAAACAGTGTGAAATAAACAACGTAGTGATGTCACTGTTAAGATAACTAAGGGTGTACTCACATGTAAGCAATATAGCCGGGACATAGGGCGATATGGTGCAACTTTTTTTTCGGTTGTTTTCGGTTTCGGCTGGCCGAAAAAATGCGTAGTCTCATCGAAAACCTTTAAATATAGATTATCATTGAGGATCCGCGACCCTGCACTGGCTGTGTGTCATGTATTGTATTGAACCTGCCATTAAAATGTAAATAAAACAAATCCTTCTTTCTTAATAACTCTTTACTTTTTTTTCTCCGAATTTTTCTCTCTGTATATTTCATGTGACCTCCTTTTGATTGTCTCGAGTCCAGTGGGTCCGGTTGAATTAGTTGTGTATTCCAGCATGAGCTGCTCAGCTCTGGCTTATGGGACAGCCGCTATTTCAGCCTGCACGAGCACGGAGCTGCACGTAAACACCTGCAGCTTCCCCTGCAACGCGTTCATTCCATGTCAAATCGGAATATAATTACCTGTTAAAAGGTTTTATTAATCAAACCTGGGGATTTATTATTAATTAATATTACTATAAAACAGACTAGATCAGCTTTCACTTCGCGCTGATAAGGGAAAATTCGGTATTATATTAGAGGAGAGATTTTGTGGGAATTCCAAGTTAAACTAGTTATTCCAGGAAAAGTAAATTTAAAAAATACAGCAATAGATTACTGCATAGCCTATAAATGTCCCCTGTAATACATCCCAAATAATCAGATCCTAGCGCAAATGGAACAGATCTGAGATTCGCGTTTCTCTGCATACTGTGAAAAGTACACTGACACCGGAACAACCATTTATATTTTTATAATATGTGTGTGAGATGGAAAGAGGCATGTTGCATGTAGGAAATATGCAGTTTTTTTTTTTTTTTGAAAACAAAAGTGTAAATAGAGGCGCATTTTGCAGGTTTTTCTTTGTTAAAAAAAAAAAAAAAAGAGGCGGAGTCACGTGACGTGTCATAATTTCATGGGGTTCTCTTTGTCAAAAGGGGCGGATTCGCGTGACGTGAAAAAAAACAGTCGCATGACAAGCAAAAGGGACCGAACTGCTTCCAAAGCCGTTCGCTCGTATTCAAGCCACTCTGAATTCGCACCAAATTTTGAGCAGGTCCAAAACTGAAGAAAGACTGCGAAAACGGACCATTTACCTCAAATTCGACCGACTACCTCTGAAAATATATTCAATTACCCTTGAACTAAAATTCGCTTGTACATTCAGCCATGATTGCTTACATGTGAGTTAGACTTAACACTAATGTAAATGAACATTACAAAAAAGTCCATAGAAAATCTCCCAATACGTTAAATACACAAAAATAAAACACTGAACTAGCGACTGTTGTGGTGTTTATTAGAATTTGCAGTGCTTTACGTTCTCTGGTTCCACTCCGATATCTTCACAGAACTTCTCCATGCCTTCTGGTCCAACCACGTCATCACAACCTGACACACACATGTATACATTTAAAAATGGACACAGAACAGCACTGCACAGTTGGTTTCCATGCGCAGTTAAGTGGCTATATATATATATATAGTTATAACCCGATGACTCTATTTAACTACACCACTGTCCTCGTCCCAACATACAAGCACAGGATAGGAATTGATGACATGGCCGAAGCATGTCTGACCCCCACGGTGGTGTAGTGGTTAGCACATCTGCCTTTCAGCAAGAAGATCCTAGGTTCAAGTCCCAGGCTTGGGCGTTTCTGTGTGGAGTTTGCATTCTCTTCGCGCATGTATGGGTTTCCTCCGGATACTACAGTTTCCTCCCAGAATCCAAAGACATTCACATTAGGCTAACTGGCTTATCCAGATCCTAAAGAGTGTGTGTGTGTGTGTTGGCCCAGTGACCATATGGCAAACTATTTAACTGTTTGTACCCCTTATTCCCCCAGTATCAGCTGAGATAGGCTCCAGCCTCCCCGGGACCCTAATAGGATTAAGCAGTTCAGTAATGTCCGACCCCACTACGACAGCCCCCTTTGCAGCTGGTTAGTTTTAAGCTTTTTCCCGGCTGACTTATTACATCACAGACCAAAATAACTGACTGGGGACAAAGTGGTACTATATCAAGCTGTGATTTGAACCGGTTTACAGTTCAGTACATTTCATACATGCTGTACGCTTCACTTTTTTATGTGTTACTGATGATCTCTGATATGCTCCATGTGCCAACTTCAGGCTACTCAGGGCTTTCAGTATACATCCTGGCTACTGTGTACTCTTACATATACATTATGTTAACGTACTGAGTGTTAAAAAATAATCATCAGTCAAATACCCAACTTTGTATTTTTTATAGCTTCAAAATCTAGAGACATGAGGAACCAATTCTTCATTATCTTTAACTTGTAAATATTTCCAGCATAACATTACTCATCCAGAAATCAAATACAGATCACAAAGTTCAAAAGATTTACCTGCATACTCATAAAACCACTCCAGACATCTCTTACTGGAGAAAGCGTCCGCTTCCTGGATATGTGACGACTCCTGTCTTCTGTAGACACTGAAAGCCAAGACACACACACACACACACAAACACACACACGCAGTGTGCAAAACACATCATTTTACATATGAACATTACCATGATTTGATTTAACCACTTTTCATTGTTTTTATGATGTACACAAAACTTTACTAAAGTAAACTGATTACTGATTCAATTAAAGATTTTTTTTAATTCTTCCTTTTAAATTCTTTTTTAAATTATCCTCCGTGTGTTTCATTTGCTTCCATATTAGTATATCTGCTTCCTTCTTAGTGTTTTATTTATTATTTGTTGCACAACATAATGAACACTTGGGTCTCTAATGGCCTACATACAGGATTTTACCTTTACACCAGATCTCTCACACACACACACACACACACACACCCCTGCAGATAGTGACTGACTGTATGCAAATGTGTAAAATGTTATACATCATTAAATATTAAGATTTTATTTATTTTAAACAAATCTGATCCATCCAATTCGATCAGCGTTTGAATACGAAGCATTCGATTTTGACCACCGGAATCGGGGTAACCCAGTACGGAGTCTAAGTTTCCGACCATTTGCATAGGAGCGCTGCTACAGGAGCTTAATAAAATATAAACAAGTGTGTTTAACGAGAACCCTGCATCACCTGAACATTTCTGAGTGTTAAAACAACACTTGAGTTCTAAAGACTGAGAACTAGGTACAGAAACGTCTGGAAACTGGGAGAAACTGATTTAATAGTTAATTTTAAATTGGATGGTGCAGACTGAGAAATAAATTATGACTTTCTGCTAACAGTGTGAACTGCTAATTGAATGATAGTTGGCTATGCCAGACAGATGGAGGGGATGGGGGCTACGTTGTTGATTACACAGATGAGGAGATGATTAGAAAAGGAGGGAGTGTTGAGACGTACTTGTCCTGGCGACTCTTCTTTGCAGACAGGTCATCTCCTGCAGTGGGCCTCCTCTTTTTCCTTGGGGGCATGGCTTTGGAGCAGCAGGCTAAGAGTAACACACAAACACAGAGCCAGTGAGTGATTATCTAGGATGTTGATCAAGCTCTGAAGTAGATGTGGAGGACAGGAGTTTTATAAAGGGACTGAATAAATGGACTACAGATGAGGTTATTACCTGTGGAGTGAGTGTCTGGGCCAACGTCCTCAGTCAGGTTCTGAAGGGGGGGGATAACATTATACATTGGTCCTCTTTCTCTCCCTCTCACACACACATACACACACACACAAAATACAAAGCAGCAGAGCCTGTCAAATGCATTAGCATTCTGCTGTGCAAGGCATGCATGCACGTGTGTGTGTGTGTGTGAGACTCAGGAGGCAGTCTCTCTTTTTCTTGAGTTTCTAACCCTCACAGATGCAGCCTGCTTTCCCCCATCAGAGTCTCAAGAAACAAAAAACACAATAACCCACGAGACTACCTCAATTCATGCCAAAATAAGATAGAAATACATTAACACACAAACACACACACACAACTGTACGGCCGCACACACTCCCAACACCGTTATCAAATTTGCAGACTTCACCACCATCATCGGCTGCACTTTAGACAGAGACGAGTCTGCTTACAGAGCAGAGGTGAGAGCCCTGAGATCATGGTGCCGGGACAAACACCTTCTGCTCAATGTCAGCAAGACCAAGGAGCTCATTGTGGACTACAGGAGACTACAGGGTGGAGGGCATTACCCATGTCCACATCGACGGAACAGAGGTGGAGAATCAGTTACTTCAGGTTCCTGGGGATCAACATCACTGAGGAACTGAGCTGGTCACATCACGTGGGTGTGATCACAAAAAACAGCGAGACAGTGGCTCCTCTTTCTTCGGTGGCTGAGGGGGTTTGGCATGGACTCCAGAATACTCACCAACTTCTACCGATGCACTATCGAGAGTATTCTGTCTGGCTGCATCACTACCTGGTACAGCAGCTGTGATGCTCTGGACCACAAAGCTCTACAGAGGATGGTCAGTTCAGCACAACGTATCACCAGGACTGAACTGCCAGCCATCCAGGACCTCTACACACAGCGCTGTAGGAAGAAGGCCCAGTGGACACTACCTCTGCACTACAACCACTTTAGTATTTTTCTATTCGCATTCTGCATTTATCCTACTGTGTACACACATACATATTATATATATATATATATAATTTCTTTTACTTATATAGTTTTTATTCTGACTAAATTTTATGTGCAATATTTGTTGCTTAAGTGCAATACTGAGGGGAAGAGATGTTCCATTGTAATTTGTATATGACAAATAAACTTGAATCTTGAAACATGTGAATGAGAACGTAGATATGGACACTGTAAGGAAAGGGCAGGGAATCAAGAAACTCACTTCCTAATCGTGACACTAATAATAATGCACCATAAATTATGCAGGATGGTAATCTAGACCTAGATAATGGTAATACAGGATGGTAATCTACATCTAGATTACCATCCTGCGTAATTTATGGTGCATTATTATTAGTGTCATAGTTGAAAACGGTGCTGAAATTTCGACGCGCATTTCGCCCTGCACTAGTCTACAGAGCCGAAGGGAGGATTGTGAAAAAGTTATTGCCAAGATAATGGGGCATGAAGGATGCCTTACCGGTAGATCTAGTCGTAACCCAAGTTTAAAATACGTTAAAAGACACTCGAGAGTTTTGTTTAACCTAAGCATCCACTTCCAGAACCAAAAACCTGAACTGGGAATAGCCACGATGGTGCGCAAGCGCAGAATAAATCTCCCCGACAGGACAGGTGGAGCTCGGGATTCATTTATTTTTTTACAATAAGATTCTCTCGTTTTATCCATTCTAAATCCATAAGTTAAATTAAAATAGATACACAGAACATACAGAACAGATTTATTTTACTGTTTTGATGAAAACTGGAGTTTACACTCTTATTTCAAGGACAAAAATAGGTTTATGACGTCGCTTTGCTTTGATCTTGCTATAAAAGCAGTACGCTTTTTTGTTGTCACCAAATTTGATCTAAGGTTACAGAAGTGGAAAAAGCATGTACACAGTGAAGGATACTGAAAATCATGCTTTCATCATTCTTTCCATTGAAAGTCCAGTAGCAAATCCAAGTAAATGCTTCCTGTCGTGAATTCTGCACCTACAACATTTCTCAACCGTAACAAAAAATAACTAAAGTAATTTTTTCAAAGCTCTTGCTGTCACAGCTTCAGGAATAGTGTAGCAAAGAAAAAAAATAAAAAAGATGCACTCAATTCACTACTGTTTCCATATCACTTAATTGCAACATTGAAAAATGCCTTTGCATTTTCATGGCTGTTTTCCACCATATACTACATGGGAACACAAGCAAAAAATGTACATTATTTATGGATTATTTTTACATTTTTAAATCATGACAGTCAGTGGCGACTCAAGGTTATACAATTCCCTGTTGTTCAGTTCACTGGCTTTGTACAAGCTTTCTTTTCAAGCAATGTTTATGGACTGACAGGCAAATTTCTTTAGAGTTACTTTTGAAAAGTGTTAATGCTTATTGAGCTTATTGACTCCAGGGAGTTCTGGACTGCCTGTGACAGAAAAGAGTTTGTCGTTTTCTCTGAAGAGAAATGGAGGCAGTGACGTTATGTGACCTGCTTTACTGTAGTAGTTTTTCTGAGGCTTCTCACAAAAAAAGGTAACATTTCCTTAGACTCTTGTTTAAC
>JAQMYF010000002.1:2553546-2568018 GCA_030014195.1 Neosilurus mollespiculum | reverse complement strand
TATATATATAGGATGCTATTCCAGCCTAATGAATGCAAGTTAACAGCTGGGGATCACAACACTAACTCAGTACACATTAAGAGCATGCAGGGAAGTTGTAATGAGTTTGTAAAGTGTGTGAGGACAGCTGAGGGCTTGTGGGGCCTGTAGTCCACATGACGCCGCCTGAAGCCTCTGAGCAAGAGGACACCAACTCCCAGAATTCCGTGAGCGTTATATTATAATTTCTGACACTCGGATGATGAACTGATGCATGCAACGCAAACAAAACCGTATCATTGTGTAATCCAACAGTTCTAATGACTGTGTTTAGCTGCTGTTTGCTTTTTTCGGACACACACACACACACACACAGAGAGAGAGAGAGAGAGAGACAGAGAGAGACTTATGCAGGGCACATAGGCAAGGCATTACAAAATTTAGCCAACTGCGTCACAGTCCCCCCCCCCTGTATTTTTCCGTACAAAACAATTCCTGCCCTATTTCTAAAGAATGCAGATGTTAGAGTGTGCCATGACCATGCAGTGACCAGAACTGGGGCTCTGAGATTAGATTCTCAGGGCATTAAGGGTAATTAGACTACAAGTGCATTGTCCAAATAGGATCTGGGAGCTCGTTCAGGTTGCTTTCTCACCAGGAGAAGCCAAATGCCACATGCACTTGGTGTGATTTTTAATCTAAAGTCATGCATTTGAGAGCTACACGCATTAAAGCCATGCACCGAGAGCGCGAGCCCGGTCGGATCCCTCCTCTGATGTGTATTTTGTTTTACTGCTCGGCTACTTTCACATCACACAAATGCGTCAAACGCAACAAAAACACGACTCGACAAAACAGTTCAAAGCATTTCACCGCGCTATAAGTTCACCCTTAACGACCCCGTGTCAACAGACGTCGAGAAAACTGCACTATTAACAGACTAATGTACTTACTTGTCGCATCTGAGTGCATTTTTATCAAACACTCAACTGTATTTGTGTGTGCGAAATCTGCAGACCGGCCAGGAGGCGGGACATGCCAGTGTCAGCCCCGCCCACGAATAATTCAGATGGACGACGAATCTACTGGCCACGCCCACATAACGTTCTGGATCGGTTAAGAGGCGTGTCAATCACCTTCACTGCACCCAAACACATTACGTCCGCCTAATCTCCACGGTGATAGGTCAAGTTCTGAGCAAAGCTCCGCCTTCCAAGCCAGGCCATTGGATACATTTCTTCTCCCGACAAATCAGCCACGACAGCTTCCTCGTGCAGGAAAAAAAGCCCGCCCTATGGCGGTACGCGATTGGATACCACCTACCCGGAAACGCTTGTTTTATAATCATATCGTTGGTCAGTGCAAAAGTCAATCCTTCTCGCCGCACTGTGATTGGACGAAACAGACAGTTTTGTTTACAGTAGGGTGTGAGCATCCGTTTCCTTTTTGCCAAGTATGTATATTTTTGGTACAAAGTTCTAACACTGTTTGTTTTGAGATTTAAGTTAGAAGTACATCGAGCAGTGACGAAATAAAAATAGGGAGAATATGTAAATAAACGTTAGTGTAACCCCGGTCTCCATGGTTATTCTACACGGGAGTGCATATCTCATTTAAATATTAATTTCCTTTGTTTACTGTGAAGTCTTGGAGCTGTAGGTATTTACATGAAGTGACCACCACACACATCCAACCCGGAAGGAAGATCTCTATAAAGGGATCCATCAGAAAAAAAAAACAATAGACTTGTTCACCCCAGAATCACCCCAGACTGAGGATCTCAGATCAAAATGTTTTATTCCAACTCCAGTTTGAATAAATACTCTTTGTTTTTCTTCTGTGTGTCTACTGTGCTGTCTGGTGATGTCATAAAAATAGCCCAGATTTGGAATAACTTCCACATTTTCCACATTCCACCTTTTTATAAATCTTTTCAAACCTGTCCTGACTTAACAGTTTGATATAAATATTTCTATAAAATATTGTATATTCTCAGTGTTATCATATCACATCAGTTCATATCACCTTATCATATCAGTAAGGTTGGTCTATAGTTTAGCCCAGTGGCTCATCAGGCCGCTGCTTATCCCCGGTTTCTGTAGCGTGAAGCGACTAGGAGTTCCATTCCTCCTGGATGGGACGCTAGTCCATCGCAGGTTACCTTCCCAGTCATTTTTACTGGTACCCATTTATAACGCTGGGTGGACAGAGGCACACTTGTGGTTAAGACCTTGCCTAGGGGTCTTAGCATGGTGGGGGTCCAACATGGGATTTGAACCCATGATCTCTCGATCGTGAGCCCGGCACCCTACCCGCTACGCCACTGGCCCCACCATATTTGTATAATAAAAAGATGGTTCAGCTACATGCACATCTCATCTCACTCAGTTGGCTCATCCATTTAATCACACCCTCTCTCACCTAGGGGCAGTTTGGAACAGCTAATCGCTATCATAATGTGCATGTTGTTGGACTCTGGGAGGAAACTGGTGTAAGCAGAGGGAACCTCATGAGCACGAGGAGAGCATGCAAACTACACACAGAAATGTCCTTGCCGGGCCGAGGTTTGAACAGTTGCATTTGATATTTATTTTGGGAAGAAACTACTGAGCTGACTTATTTTTAATATGAGCTGTGACGTGTCTGTGTATTTGATGTTGCACTTTAGTCCCTTTTGTCCAACTCTCTCTCTCTCTCTCTCTCTCTCTTCTCTTCCACATCTGTACACTCTGCTCTATCAAATAAAGTTTCAAAGTTTTTACGCTCATACCACCTTCAGCACCATCATGCCTGACATATCATACATCAGTATCCAAGCTAATACCTGATTTGCATTGTGGGAAATCTCAGGGTGTTCCTTAACCTTTTTTGATGATCAGACCCCCAGAACAATTCCTTTTGTGCCAAAAACGCACCGTATACATTTTTATTCACCCTTATTACTATTTAAAAGATTTAATGGATTCATGCCTGCGATGGTCTGGCGAGCTGTCCAGGGTGTACTCTGCCCTCGCCCAGAGTCGGCTAAAATGGGCGCCAGCCTCCCTGCTACCCTAATTAGGATTAAGCGGTTCTGAAAATGAATGAATGAATGAATGAATGGATTCATGTCCACCAAATGGGATACAAGAGACCCTGTCTGTCCTTTTTCTTTCTGAGCAATCAAAAATTGCGTGTCTTCATCAATACTTACCATTGAAAGGCCTTCAGTATGCGCAGTGTCAAACAAATCCCCACAGCATTCACTGAGTCAAATTTCATTTCAGCTGTAATTCTTCCACAGCCTTTTCCACGTCATAAACTGGTTTCACATTTTTGATGCAACCCGGTTTGTAGGATAATTGCTCTATTCAAAAACTCCGCTACCTTCTGAACAGTCGTAGAAGCCGAGATGCGAACTAGTTTACCCTGTAGCTGATAAGGATTCAGGAAAATCAACAAAACATGTTTGTTTGATGGTAGTTTTGAACCTTTAACACTGAATAATGTGTATAGTTTTGAGAAGGTACACTTTACACAATTGCAAGAAAGCAAAATTGCTGCATTTTCTCAATCATTACAATAATAACATCTGAAATGATGAGAACACAAGTACTGCTGATACAAGGGTAATGTTTCTTCTGTAATATAGTGTTTATACGTATAGCCTACTACTATGTATATACAATATAAAACCCCTGGAATCACCACTCTTGGAAGATGTTCATTCAATTGTTTAATCGTGTAGAAAAAATAACAATCACAGACACAAAACTATTTTCATTTAACATTCCAACCTTCTGGCTTCATGAAACACTTACAAAAATAAAAAAGAAAGAAAATTGTAGTCAATTGCAAGCAGATTGTTTTTACAGATCAAACAGAGGCAAAAAAAAAAATCACTCAATTCTGATAAAAATGTTATAGAATCACCAGGTACTTCGCAGCTCTAAAACAAAAACCTGTATCTGGTTACATCTGCTAATTAATCTGCGGTATAAAACAGCGCTTGTACGCCTTAGTGATCTGACTGATATAAATCACGGCTCCAACACGAGAAATGTCAGTCGAGGATTATGAAACTTGTTGAAGAAGTTAAACCTTCACGGAACGTTGCAGAAGATGTTGGTTGTTCCCAGTCAGCCGTGTCTAAAATCTGGACCAAGTACAAAACCAATGGAAAGGTTGTAAAAGGGAAGCGTACTGGTAGAGCAAGGAAGACATCAAAGCGTCCAGATAAAAACTTAAAGCAGTACGCCTCGAAAACAGAAAAGTCAAAACAAAACTAATGAGGAACAAACGGGAAGAAAGTGGAGTCAGTGTCTGTGAGCGAACTGTAAGAAATCGAATAAAAGAAATGGATTTACATCCAGAAAAGCCAAACGGAAACCATCATTAACATCTAAACAGAATAAACAAGGTTTCAGTGGGTGAAGAAAAGCACTCATGGCCCGTGGATGACTGCATGAGAGGGATATTCAGTGATGAATCACGAATCTGCGACGGGAGGGTGATGATGCTGGAACTCTTGTTTGGTGCCGTTCCAGTGAAATTTATAAAAACGCCCGCCTGAAGAAAACATGCACATTACCACAATCATTAATGATACGGGGTTGTATATCAGGTGAAGGTACGGGAGCGACGACAGTCATTACATCCTCAATAAATGCACAAGTTTATACTGAGATTTTGGACACTTTTCTTATTCCATCAGTTGAAAGGATGTTTGGTGATGATGAAATCATTTTTCAGGATGATAACGCATCGTGCCACAGGGCAAAAACTGTGAAAACCTTCCTTCAAAGACATGTAATGTCAGTGGCATGGCCTGGAAGTAGTCCGGACCTCGATCCAGTTGAAAATCTCTGGTGGAAATGAAAGAAAACCGTCCACAACGAGGCTCCGGCCCTCAAAGCTAGTCTGGGAACATCAGTAAGAGAACGTTGGAGGCGATTGATGAAGAATTCTGTTTGTCGATAGTTAAATTCTGGCCTCAGAGAACTCAAGCTGTTATAAAAGCCAGAGGTGGAGCAACAAGGTACTAGTGGTGTTTTTATTTGGTGAGTCTATAATATTTTTATCAGAATTGAGGGATTCCATATTTTTTTGCCTCTGTTTGATCTGTAAAAACAATCTGGTTGCAATTGACTGCAGTTTCCTTTCTTTGTTATTTTTGTAAGTGTTTCATGAAGCCAGAAAGTTGGAATGTTAAATGAAAATAGTTTTGTGTCTGTGATTGTTTTTTTTTTCTACACGATTAAACAATTGAATCTTCCAAGAGTGGTGATTCCATACTTTTTGCCAGGGGTTGTGTATATACACCTTTTGACCCATTGAGAAACCTTTTATATATTCATGTTTACTAATAAAACGTGACATGGTGGGTTTTTGATCCAAAAGGACAGGTTTGGGGGAAGGCAGGGGTCAGAAATTTCAAATTTCATATATTTTTTGTGTGCAATCTTTTTAATAAGATGGCAGTGAATCTCAATAGAAAAATGTCGTGTCGTTTCCGAAGCGCTTTATCCTTTATTAAGGTCACGGGGTGGCTGGAGCCCATCCCAGCCAACTTTGGGGGGAAAGCAGTGTACACCCTGAGCACCACACCATCATGGGCCAACACACACACACACACACACACACACACACACCTAGAGGCCAATTAGCCTAATGTACATGTCTTTGGACTGTAGGAGGAAACCAGACCACGCAAGCACAAGGAGAACATGGAAACACAGAAACGCCCTCGACTAGCGCTGGACCTTCTTGCAGTAAGGTGGAAGTGCTAACCACTACTCCACCCACCACTCCAATGGAAAAAAGGTAAGTAAAAAAATATTTTCGGTGCAAACAGATGCCTCATATTTTAATTCAGTGAATGTTCTTGTCTCATTAAATGCCATTGTAGCTGTACTATAGCAAAAACAGCCCCACCCCTACCCGATGTCAGAGCTTTTTATTTATGCAATTATTACCAGATCCGCATTGGTAACATGTCGAATTCCTTTCCAGTGTGGGTTTGACTCCGTCAAGGCTGTCCTTTGTCAGAATTTCTAGGTGCACCTGAGGCATTGAGGGGTTCTGGTTTGGTGGCCATAGGATCTCGTCTCTGCTTTTTGCGGATGACGTTGTTCTTTTGGCTTCAACGAGCCGGGACCTTCAGCTCTCACTGGAGCGATTCGGAGTGTGAGGCGACCAGGATGAGAATCAGCACCTCCAAGTCCGAGGCCATGGTTCTCAGCCGGAAAAGGGTGCAATGCACTCTCCGGGTCTGGAATGAGGTCCTGCCCCAGTTGGACTAGTTCAAGTATGTCGGGGTCTTGTTCATGAGTGAGGGAAGGCTGGAGCGGGAGATCGGCAGGCGGATCGGTGCAGCCGGGTGAAGAGGGATCTGAGCTGGAAGGCTAAACTTTCAATTTACCAGACGATCTACGTTCCAACCGGGAAGAGACCTCGGGGTCGACCCAGAACACGCTGGAGGGACGACGTCTCTCGGCTGGTTTGGGAATGCCTTGGTGTACCCCCTGGAAGAGCTGGAGGAAGTGACTGGGGAGAGGGACGTCTAGACCTCACTGCTTAGGCTGCTGCCCCCGCGACCCGACCCCGGACCAAGCGGAAGAAGATGAAGATGAAGACGATTAATTATTACCAGAATCACAAAGTACAACATGAATAATTCAGTATAAACATGTCAGGTATTTATTGTGTATAAAGGTTTAATATACTTCAGTGTGTTTCTAGTGAAAACTTTACTCCAGTTTGAACTCATGAATCTTGCTTGTACACGCACACACATTTTGCTATGAACTATCCTGATAAAAATATATATATATGAGCTATACTTTGAGTCAACATACTAAAGTTTGTGTACCCTAAGATGAAGACTGTTGATTTTGTACATAACTTCTGGTATTACTCAGTGCAGGTGTAACAATTGAGAACAAATGTTTGTATTTCTGATTAACTCTCTCAGCTTTCAGTAGGTTTAACAGCTGCTGTTCCAAAATCTTCTGCTTTCTTGCAGTGCTGACACTCCTGTTTGCAGTGTCTGTGGGCAAAAAAACCGAAGCACTATAATGCAATATAAAGCAATTATAAATATTTAAGGTGTGCTTGATTAACAGGTAACCATAGTATGGTTCTATTGTGTATGAGCTTAAGTGCGGTTACAAGTTGAAACGAGTTGAAGTTTTTTTGTAATTATTACTCACCTATCTCCGTGGCCTCCAAACCCTGGACCCCAACCTGGGCCAAAGTCTTTATTGAACTCTGGTCCCAGCTTCAGAAACTTTTCTCTACATGTTCCCATGTAAGAAGCTTTTCCAACTAAGTATCCAATGATACCCGCCACTGAAATAGACAGCACACAGATCACTTACACTACAATAATAGCTGATGATGGCAGCATTCATCACACCATCAATAGCGAGTCATATTCTCTCACTCGGGGTGGCTCGGTGGTTTAGTGGTTAGCACGTCCACCTTACATTATGAAGGCCCTGGGTTTGAGTCTTGTCGATGTCATTTCTGTGTGGAGTTTGCATGTTCTACTCATGCTTGTGTGGGTTCTCTCCGGGTACTTCGGTTTCCTCCCACAGTCCATAGACATGCACATTAGGCTAATTGGCTGTTCTAGAATGTCCCTAGGAGTGAGTGTTTACAGTAGTGTGGGTGTTGGCCCTGTGATGGTCTGGCAAGATGTTCATGGTGTACTCCACCCTCGCCCAGCATTGGCTGAGATAGGCCGGAGCCTCCCCATAACGCTAGCAGGATTAAACAGTTCGGCAAATGATATTCTCTCACTTGTAGCTTTGGTTAAAAAAAAATGCTTCATAATCATAAAAAGAAAGACATTATTCTCAAAAATGATTTCTTATCATTAACATGTAATACTTGAATGAGGTCATTCATCCATGAGGTCATTCATCCATCCATTATTCGCTTATTCATCAGGATCACAGGGAAGCTAGAGCCAATCCCAGCTGACTTTGGGTGGAAGGCCGGGTTACACCCTAAACAGGTCGGTGACAAGGCTAACACGGACATGAAGGACATTTGGATCAGCCAGTTAGCCAAAGGTGCATGTTTTTAAGTGTGGGAGGAAACTGGAGTACCCGGAGGAAACCCACACAAGCACGGGGAGAACATGCAAACTCCACACAGAAACACCCGAGCCAGGGACACGAACCCAGGACCTTTTTGCTACAATTCGGACATGCTAACCACTACACCACCATGCCACCCTGAAGTTACACTGTATATAGAAATTGCTTTTAGAGCCTCAGTTTTTTAATGCGTCTGAATGAAGTCAGTGTGTGTGTGTGTGTGTTAAATGTGCTGTTAGTTGTATATACAGTGTCTGTAACAAGACTGAAAAAAAATCCTACTTTAAGTGCAGTCATCAGCAAAAGAGGGGTCTTTTAAAATTTTTATGTGAAATGGTGGAATCTAGTGCAATCTAGTGGAATCTTGAATGTTATTTAAAATATTAATATTAATATTTCCAAATATTAATGCTTCCTTACCGTAACAAAAATGATCTTTACTGACAATTAACGTGAAACCTTTTTTTAATTGTCTCATGAAATATGTAAAGGCCCAATTGTTAGCTGATATGTTTAATTATGTTTATTTAATAGGTTTAAAAAATAAATTTCTAACAAACTGTAAGGTCTAATGAATCTCTTATCTTCCGTGTTATTATGAACGGCAGCATGAGATTCAAGATTCTTTATTGTCATTATGTTCACACATAATGAAATTTTGTATGAAACTCTCAGCTTTAAAAAGGTACAAGCAAGTCAATAAACTGCAGTCAACACCGTCAAGACCAGAATATAAACACAATCAATTATATACACAACTTTTAAATAGAAATATAAACTCTAAACACCTATGAAAAAAACTGGATACTGGTATGTACACTGAAGGCACTATGAAATGAAATAAATAAATAGCAAGCAAGGATATAAACTAGAATGTAAATGTAAGTAAAGTGCGGCAGTGCAAGACAGTCATAGAGTTTGAGGACTCAACGTCCTTTTACAGAGAACTGATGTCTATGTGAGAGTCAGAGGGGGGGATGGGGGTGAGCGAGTGCGTATGTTTAAATCCAACAAAAGTCGGAAAATCCATGTGGTTACAGACACTGTATATACTCTATAAAAAAACACCTACATGGTACGTGCAGCCGAGGTAAAACTACTAAGGTGTGGTTGTGTTTTCACAAGTGCGTTGGTGTTGAACAATGTACTGTATCCATGTACAAAGGTGCATTCGTAATTAATTTATTAATGCAGCCTTCTTTTCCTGCCAAAGGTCGAAAGCACTGTTTATGTAAGTGTACAGGATTCCTTTTCTCACAATCAGGTTTCTTTAAAAGATCAAGTTTCAAAGACTTACGTGCTAGTTTAGGGAATGGACCAAAGCGCTTCGATTGTTTCCAAACCCCTGTTGCAAACAAATACACAATAAACAATATCAACACAGTTGCATCACACAGCTGTTCAGTTAAATGGTGGGCACATTTCTTTTCCACTCAAATGGTCTCACATAATCTGGGTAAAGGAGCGGTGTCAAGGTTACTGCACGTGATCCACTTCTTTAGATGCAAATTAGTTATCAAGCGCATGTGAAAACTATACTGGCGATTGTAGCTCGTAGTTTGACCTTGCCTTAAGAATTTTCAAAGCACCAAAAAGGCACAGGGTTCCAGATGCTATCTCTAGCAGGACCATTTGACAAATCCAATGTATAAAAAGTGAACTTGTGACCATGAAATAAGGTCAAGGTGAGCCATGTATAATCCCACCCTCACACCAAATTTGGTAATCCTATGTCATTTCCTTACAAAGTTATCACACTAACAATTCAGACAGATGGATGGATGGAACCCATTTCTATAGGTCCCGCTCCGCTGGGAGATAATTATAACATCTAAGTTTTGATGGAAAAAGATTTTGACCAGTAGTCAATAAATTCAGTTCTGTTTGATTTCTTGATGTGACGAACATTTTTCAAAATACAGAGCATGTGACATACATGTGACTCAACTCCTTTCATAACAGCATACGTGAATTGCTCAGAAAATGTCTCCAAACTGCTTGAAAGCTTCAAAACGTACCATTGTAGATTAGGCCACTAGTCACAGCCATGCTTCCAAGAGACAGAGGAAGAGCTGGGAAGAAAACGCAGTTAAAAATAAAGTTTGTTTACAATGTTTATACGTTTAGAAAATCACACAAATTGCTCAGTGTTCCATTCATTGTGCGTCTATGATGGTATTGTATTTGATAAAGGCGGAGGCAGTGGGGGCAGTAGGAGGGGTGGGCCATTCACCTGTAATAAGTGCGCGTAAACATTCTTGAACTTCATGATGTAGAGAAGTACGAAACAGTGGGTTCTACATCAGCACTTGCCTTGCAGCTAACTGGGTTATCAGAGGCCAGCCATGTCTCTCACTGTCTGTGCTGAGAGGCATGTAAAAGATTCATTGCTGACTTTTGTCAAGAGTAGGCTGAGTTGCCGTCAGCGTGTTTCTGCGATGGCCTGGCAAGCTGTGCAGGGTGTACTCTGCCCTCGCCCAGAGTCGGCTGAGATGGCCACCAGCCTCCCCGCAACCCTAATTAGGATTAAGCGGTTCATTAAATGAATGAATGAATGTTTCGAGCCATTTTCAACCCTCAAAATAAAACCTTTTACCAGCCGCGATAGCAGAGCTGGTACCATTTTCACTTCTGTCAGTTTGTACTTTTGTATTTTATCTATTTAGTTATTTATTTGTTTATTTATTTATTTCGTTTTGTGGATACACACACCTATATCTTGAGACCTTCTTGCCATATCACAGTCAAATTTTCAGGGTAGTAACTTGGAACCAATGGCTGAAATAATTTTATGGAAAGGTAATTGTCAAGTTCAAGGTCAGAAAAATGTCCACCAATTGCCTTTACATTATAATGGCTACGTAGCAGCTGGTGCACACTTTTTCCAGTTTTCCACAGAAAAAGGTTATTTTGTTGATGTTAACACTAGCATTTCAGTGTCTTTAATAAGTACCGTACACTACATATAATCATACAGTCTAAAACTAAGGCATTTAAAACAGTTTATAATCGTATGATAATTACTAGTGTGAGCACTTAAGGTTAACCTCAAAATCCCACTTTAATCAATTTTTAATAAATCTTACTGTTTTGAAAGTAATAAAGTGATGTGTGTGTGTGTGTGTGTGTGTGTGTGTGTGTGTGTGTGTGTGTGTGTATGTGTGTGTGTGTGTGTGTGTGTTTTTCACCTCGATACCAAAAACTCTCGTTTTGACATTCCTGCCAGATCTGCTTCACCTCACTGCTTTGAAAACGTTTGTCTGCGATTGGACACTCCATTGAAGGGAACTTAGAGAAAGAAAAGCATTACATGTGAGAGAAAGCACTTTAATTCTATTCAGGGTTTATTCACTGCTCGTGAGTCAATGAACAAATCACTGTACTTTGTACGCTTTATTACTTACCATCGGGTCGGATCTTTTTACACACTCTCTTAAAGAAAGTTAACTATGAAGTCAATACTAAATAAAGCTAAACACTATCCATCCATTAACTATACTGCTTACACTAAATAGGTAAAATACTAATCAGAGTTTAATATTAACTAGATTTATAAATTAAATGAAGGTAAAGTGTAGTTAGGTAGAGTTGAATAAGTAAAATTATGTAGTAAATGGAGGTAGAGTTAGGTTAGGTTGGGGTAAATAATAAGTACACTTAAATATTAAGAACAATTAAATACTAAGTAAAAGTAGGGTAGTGTTAGGTAGCATTAAATACTAATTAAAGTTAAATATTAAGTATGATTAAATGCTAAATAAAGGTAGGGAAGTGTTCAGTGGAATAAAACACTAAATAAGTTTAAATATTAGAAGAATTAAAGATGAAACAGGGGTAAAGTTAGAGTTAAATACTAAGTAAAGTTAAACATTAAGTAAAATAAATAATAAATAGATGCAGAGTTAGACAGAGTTAAATACAATCCATTCATTTTCTAAGGCGCTTAATCATAATTAGGGTCGCAGGGAGGCTGGCGCACACTCTGGGCGAGGGCGGGGGACACCCTGGGCAGACTAACTAGAGATAAATACTAAGTAATGATAAAGGTAATAGTAGGAAGAATAAATATTAAGTAGCATTATTGTAATTAAAGTAAACACTAAGTTTAAATACAGGAGAACACAGAATTAGAATATCAGTGAACTCCACTCACTATACCAGGAGCACTGTTCCTCTTCTGTTCTCTCACACATACCCTTTTCTAACCTACTTATTAACTGAGTTCTGAATATTAGTAGGAAAGATTCAGAAGTTATTTCTCTGTCACAATGCAAGAGCCTGTCTGTCTTTTTGTTCCTGAAATACTCTACAGTTAAGGCTGGTTGTACTTACACAGGGTTTTTTTGCTACAGGTTGCACCCCTCCTGTATTCTCAGTTGTTTCTGCTGACATCTCGTTCCTTCTTTCCTTAAATGTGTCTGAGGTTGAGCCTTTTGAGCTAAAAAGAATCCAGTACTCCGACCCTTCCGTGTAAACACTCACTAGGCTCTTCCCACAAAAAAACGTCTGCATCAGTCTACTACACTGATGAAATGACAGCAGAGGGCGTGAACACAGCGTCTGCGCTCGGAGGCTGAAGTCTAATTCATTACAGTAAATTCTGTGCTCTTACTAAACCACTAAACCCAGAGAGCTGTGCTATGATATAGGACTCTCGGACTGGATATGTGCCTCCTTGACTGCTACCTCAACCTTACAGAACTGTTTCCTTCCTACATTTATTTGTAAAAAGAAATTAATTAATGAATTAAATACACAAATAAATACAATTTTACAGGAATATCCAGTCATTCATTTGCTGAACTGCTGAATCCAACCAGGGTCAGAGGAAGGCTGGAGCCTGTCTCAGCTGACTCTGGGCAAAGGCAGGGTACACCCTGCTAACAGCAAATTAGCCTAATGTGCATGTCTTTGGACTGTTGGAGGAAACCAGAGTACCCAGAGGAAACCTACGCGAGCACTGAGAGAGCATGCAAAGTCCACACAGAAAGCCCTTGCTGTGCCCAGGGCTCGAATCCAGGACCTTCTTGCTGTGAGGTGGATGTGCTAACCACTACACCACCATTCTGCCCACTTAATTAAAACTACAGTTCACCAAACTGAAGTGAAACATCTATTATGTAAAGGACAATATACAGAAATAGTACTCTCCAGTGCTATTTAACCAGAAAATTCACAACGATGGAGTAATCCGGACCCTGATATGTAGCGGCAGGGTCTTGAATCATTTTAAAGGGCTTTATTTTGCAATAATAACTGACTTATTGTTATTATTATACAAGATTATTATCCATCTTATCACAATGCTGCTAACTAAAAAAGCAATAACTTGACAAAAAATCTTTTTAAAAATAATTTTATTGTTTCCGCTAATGACCCATCCCAAGGCAACGATCTGATATACTTAACAACAGCGTGTAATAAAAAATTACTGACGGCTGAGTGCCTGATCTGACCAATCAGAACCAAGTATTCAAAAGGAATAATAATTGATTAGACATATTGCTACTTTAAAACAGACTCCATGATATGGAATTGATAGCGTACATCTACTTGATCTGTTTTACATGCAACTGGTGCAACTGGTTGGCGACAGATGCACAGATAAAGGTCACTCCTGCGTCTGCAACACACTACTCTTTGATTGGTTTCATGAGTCCCATAAAAGCCATAATAGGCTTAAATTTTCTCCCCATGAAAGAAACAACAGTAAATTTCTTAACTTCATATGACAATACAGATGATACATCATTTCACCAAAATAAACACCTTCTATGTCCAAAAATATGTGGACATCTGGCCAAGAAACCTATATGTATGTTCATGGCATTAATATGGATGGATCTCAAAGCTGCTATACAAAAAAACTCTTCTGGAAAAACTGTTTATTAGATTTTGGGGTGTAGATGTGGGGATTTGTGTTCCTTCAGCTATGCAAGTGTTCATGAGATCAGGCATCGATGTGGGGCGAGGAGCGCTGACGTGCAATCTTCCACTCCAGTCTTGACTCACCGTGTCTTCATGGAGCGTGCTTTGTGCACAGGAGCGCCACCGTGCTGGAACAGGTTCGAGATTCTTACTGTAAGTGAAAGGAAATAGTTTTTCTCCAGCATGCAAAGACATTTCAGTCAGTAATGAACCTACAGCTAAGTGGTAACAGTTTAGGAAAGAAACACACATGGGGGGCATAGTTAGATGTCCAGGGTGGTATGGTGGCGTAGTGGTTTGCATGTCCACCTCGCAGGTCCTGGGTTCGAGTCCTGGCCTTGGGCATTTCTGTGTGGAGTTTGCATGTTCTCGTTGTGTTTGTGTGGATTTCCGCCAGGTGAGTGAGTCAAGTCAAGTCAGTTTTATTTGTGTAGCGCTTTTTACAATTGACATTGTCACAAAGCAGCTTTACATAGTAAAA
>JAQMYF010000002.1:2524959-2537066 GCA_030014195.1 Neosilurus mollespiculum | reverse complement strand
AGAGACGGCGAAATACAGAGAGAGTGAGAGCAAGACGGCGAGATGGGGAGAGAGAGAGCAAGACGGCGAGATACACACAGAGAGAGAGAGAGAGAGACGGCGAAATACAGAGAGAGTGAGAGCAAGACGGCGAGATGGGGAGAGAGAGAGCAAGACGGCGAGATACACACAGAGAGAGAGAGAGAGAGACGGCGAAATACAGAGAGAGTGAGAGCAAGACGGCGAGATGGGGAGAGAGAGAGCAAGACGGCGAGATACACACAGAGAGAGAGAGAGAGAGACGGCGAAATACAGAGAGAGTGAGAGCAAGACGGCGAGATGGGGAGAGAGAGAGCAAGACGGCGAGATACACAGAGAGAGAGAGCGAGTTACACAGTGAGAGAGCGAGATGGCGAGATACAAAGAGAGGAGAGAGAGAGGGAGGAAATCGCGGTATTGTCTTTGAAGCGCGATGCAAGTCTTTAACGAATTATCAGTGTGTGCAGGAGCACTAAAAATGCCACACCCTCCTGCTTTGCACTCTTTCCCCAACCACTAAGTGTGAACGTGTGTGTGTGTGTGTGTGTGTGTGTGTGTGTGTGTGTGTGTGTGTGTGTGTGAATGTATGTGTGTGTGTTTATCCCCTGAGAAGAAGCATGACAGGGCGTGGCTGGTAGAGCCTGTGTTTTTAATTGGGTGTTGGCCCAGGCACATGTTATCTTCTGTCAAACATGTCCTGACCCCGCCCAGATAGCGCCTGGCACCCGACCTGTGCCACTCCGCCTACCCCATTACATCATCACCCACAGAGGAAGCCCTGCACTAGTTTCTTTATTTGTTTTCCCAACCTGTCTATCCTCTGCGGACGTGCAGGTAGCAAGACGAGGTCCTTTTAGAGCAACAGAGAACAGATATTAAACACAGCTGGACTGTGGGAGCCTGAACCGGCTGCCTGCTGCCTTCTTCTGGTTGCAGTGGACGTCCTTTCTGTGGCTGTGTGTTATTTTTGTGAATATTGGTGAAGACTACAGCACCACTATAACAGATTTCCTTGGAGAAGTTTCATTTTTCTTCTGCGTGGATGTTGTCATACAAACCAGAAACCTGTTCCTGGATCGAGTATTCCTGCAGCGCGGGGTCATTTCCTGTGAAAACATGAAAGGTCGTGGCTTGTTTACCGCACACTTGAGGTAAAAGTGAGGCACCGCACCGCACAAATGGAGTTCCTCAAGAGCCTTGTGCCCACCGTGATCTCCGGGGACGGTGGAGGAGCGGTGGAGTCTGGGGGGCTGTTGCCACGGGATGCGGGTCCACGCTTACTCAGGGTGAAGCGCCTTAATTTGCTCTCAATGGGCCCAACCATCGAGGAAGACCACGAGGGGTCTGGCCAAACGAATCGACTGTCTCGACTCATCCGTCATCGCGCAAAAGGTATTAGTAAAGGTGGAACACGTGCCGTAACGTTTCCTTGGGTATATTATTGGACCCTGTACCAAAAGTTAGATTAGCATTGAAACGTTGTTAAAACTGAAACTAATAGATAACGTGTATATACACACACACACACACACACAAGTGTATGTATAGATATCATTTATTTATTTAAGATTATAGCATAGCTCATGCACACTGACCGTCTGAACCGCCAAGCAGAACAGACAAGGGAAGCTTAGATGCACCAGAGAAAGAGGTTCTGTTGCTCAGACAGCAGGTTCTAAAAGTTCATATAGGAGACAGACTAGAAGAAAAAGAGAAGAGGTTTTTTATGAGACGTAGCACGAGTAATCATCAGTCGTTCCAGGTCTGATGTACATCATAGAAGTCTATAGGTATCAAGATACGAGAGATTCTCTTTGTCCTTTTGATCTCCTGTACCACACACACACACACACACACACACACACACACACACACACACACACACTCACAGGGCAACAGACACAGAGATTCCGACTACAGACTATTTATAAATGTCAAACTTTTGCTGGAATTTTATTTACACTGAAACTACAGGGTGTCAAGTCTGATTGTACGTTGGCATGGCAACACGCAATGCTCTGTCCCCTCCTGTTCTTTATTCATTTATTTATTTATTTTTATAGGGACGACTCATTGGAGAAGCAGAAATAAATAAGTTTTCCATATTTCCAAGCCCTGTTCGTGTTTATAGACCTGTTGTATAAAAGCTATGGGTTGTTTAGGAAGAAATATATTGAGAAGCAAATCGAAGTTTGGGTTAAATTTTTTTTCCGTGCAGAGAAAAGTCACAGTCATAACATGCTTCATAAAGTTGATGACTCGCCATTGTGCAAATTTCTTTGTAGGGTAGTTTGCCTGTCACGACATGCACTGTGTGTGTGTGTGTGTGTGTGTGTGTGTGTGTGTGTGTGTGGTGCTGTTCCCACCTTCCTCAGTATGTTATATACAGAAGCAGAAGCCAGACCCTGATCTACAGGTTTGGGAAGCTGCCTGGCGGCTTTAATAACAAGGCCAACCAGACCTGCCTTGTTCAATCCCTTCAATAATTGACTGCCCACTATTTCAAAACACAACTCATAACGAAAAGGGGAATAATGAAGAGTACTGCTTCAGTTTAAGGTTTAATAAGCAGTAAGCACTAGAGTGCTGTAAAGAAATTGTAAAGATCGGCTGATGACCTTGTAACCTGGTTGTCATTATCCATTTGAATAAAGTTCATGCAAAAGAATCAACAACGATGCTCGACAGTATTATGCATGCACGTTAGGATGGCGGTTGTGGGAGGGACACGTTCCCTTAACAACCCCGCGCTGTAAAACACCTGTGTCTGCAGTGATGTCATAGTTACCGCTTTATGTCGGAGGGGATGCATTCAACTTGAATGAAATCTTGTTAAACTATTTTGTGAGATAGTTGAGAGCTGAAGTGTGTGGTACAGTAAGGGTTCCTACACTAATGATTAAAAACAACACAACAAACAGGCCTAAGCCTTCCACACGGTACTATCTCGCTGGTTTAACCTTTTTTTGTATAAGCATATGTCAGATGCCAAACTTTACCCTTGGTACAATGCAGCCAGACAAGTACCGTTCTCCTGGCAACTGCCAAACCCAGCCTCGTCCATCAGATTGCCAGATGGAGAAGCGTGATGCGTCACTCCGGAGAACGCGTCTCCACTGCTCTAGAGTCCAGTGGCAGCGTGCTTTACACCACTGCATCCGACGCTTTGGATGCAGCTGCTCAGCCATGGACACACCAATTCCATGAACCTCTCTACACACTGTTCTTGAACTAATCTGAAGGCCACATGAAGTTTGGAGGTCTGTAGCGATTGACTCTGCTGAAAGTTGGTGACCTCTGCGCACTACGTTCCTAAGCATACGCTGACCCCACTGTGTTATTTTACGTGTCCTACCCCTTCATGGCTGAGTTGCTGTCGTTCCGAATCGCTTCCACTTTGTTATAATACCACTGACAGACGACTGTGGAATATTTAGTTAAGAGGAAATTTCACGACTGGACTTGTTGCACAGGCGGCATCCTATCACGGTACCACTCTGGAATTCACTGAGCTCCTGAGAGCGACCCGTTCTTTCACAATTGTTTGTATAAGCAGTCTGCATGGCTAGGTGCTTGAATTTATTCACCTGGGGCCATAAAGGTGATTGAATTCAATTATTTGAATGGGTGAGTGAATATTTTTGGCAACATAACATAAGTGTATATTCGGACAGTGGTGGCTTGGTGGTTAACGCTCTGGGTTACTGATCAGAAGGTTAGTGGTTCAAGCCCCAAACCACCAAGCTGCCCCCATTGGGCCCTTGAGCAAAGCCCTTAATCCTCAACTTGTTGTATAAAAAGTAAAAAATGTAAGCCACATTGGATAAGGGAGTTTGCAAAATTCATTAGATGTATTTATTTTTTATGCACATTTTGATTTTGTGAGTGCAGGCCTAAAAAGCATGTAACGCCTAAACACTTTCCACAAACAGCGTCCACAAAAATAAAATATTCCAGCTCTACTTGGTTGATGTACGGCTGTACATCATTACACGCCGTATGTACACGCAACCTAATACTGTCGTAAAAACACGTGGGTTTAACGAAGGGCAGCTGTAGGAGTATGGTACAAAATCTACACAAATCTGAGCGCATCAGTTGACTTAAAAAAAAAAGTGTATGAAATTTATATGTCTATCATAACACAGCCATAGGTCATCGTACAACAGACCTAGGAAACGGACACGACGTCCAATTACCTGTGAGAAAGGTCTACGATAGCGTGTTCCGACGCACAACACGTGGGTTTTATGAAACGCCCACGACTGTCCATGGAATTTGCCCGATTTTCTGTCGTGGACCTGTTTTATACTTGTTGTGTGCTGTATCTGAAAGGGGCGTAACATGGAACGAGCTACCAGCACAAGTTTGCTCGCAGAAAACTGAATAAAATGGTTCACGCAATAGAATTTAATTTAATTTCAGCTTACATTAACAGGTTAGCAATTGATTCAGGACTGGAGCCCCAGACTTGGACTGTGGAGGGCAGGAATGCAGTAACGCTGTTTATTAATGTACTCATTAAATACAGAAATCATTAGCATTTAACTTCTTACTGAACGATACTCTCCAAGCAATTACACACTCGTACAGTGTGCTCAGAAAGTCTACCGTAAACTAACAGTTCATCTCCTACCCTGAACATATTTGCATCGTCTGAATTTGCATCAATTTGTTGTGTTGTTTTAGAATATAGGCTCGTTACAGACGAACGCTCGGCTACCGATAACCGTGTCCCATCAGTGCTTCTCATCCAGCCTGATGTTCTTTGTTGTGAAGTTTAGAACTGCTGTAATTATTTCCTCACACCCCAAACACACACTTGTTTATCTTGGAATTGTCGCCGCAGTATTATTTTACCGATCAGCAGAACAGAGTAGACCTTTCTTCTCCAAAGGAGAGTTCTTCAGCGAAATGTTATTGGGGATTCTTTGAAATTCTAGAGCTAGAAGCAACAGGATATTAGAGACCAGAACAGCGAAAATATTAAAGGTAAAAGTTTCAATATACCTGAATTTCAGTGACACTCAGATTGTACTCGAGGATCAGGTCCCCAAATTGCAATGAGGGTTAAATGCCTCTTTGACTGGATACTCTGAGAAGCAAATACGCACGTTCATGTACAACACAGTTCTCATGTTTATAAAATCGTATGTTTTGTAAGAATGATTTCAGAATTCAGTGAACTGTGAATGCGAGCTGACGGTGTTCCAGTGTAGAAATTTGAAATCCAGCTGTTTTTAGCTACTGTTAGTCATCGTTAGCGATCCCGACGCACTGTGATACATTGCGTGATATTTTGTGCCAGATGTTGGACTGTACTTTGTGTACGACTGATATAACGAGGAACAAATAAAACAGAAGTGCTGATAAACTGCTGTTTTTGAGGTCAAGGGTAGGTGAGGTTCTGCTAACCTTCCAAGTCAGGGGAGTCCCAATTGATATTTCTGACTGGGAGCTTGGAAATCTCGACTTCCGAGTACAAACGAAGCATGGAGAGCCGCACCCTTTTCCAAATAATTCCGTACCCCACCTATGCTTCTACTGTGTATTAGTGTAGGGATTTTTTTCCTACCTTTTTGATTTCCTTTTCTACACCCTGTAGCTAACACACAGACATGAAGCTCCATGTAGTAATTTCACTTAAGGTTTCATTTGGGTAAAAATGCCAGCGATTTCTATTAAACAATATAAATGAAGGTTTTCTTCTATCGTTTTAAACTCTTGACTGAAACGAGTCATCACTTATCTATCTCATGGGTTGATATGTTGTGGTTTCTGAGATGCTCAGCACGGCTCTAAAGCGTTACTGTCACCTTCCTGTCAGACTGAATGGGCCGTCTGGACATTCTTCTTTTGATCTTTCTCAACGGTGCTTTTTCTGTACACGCACAGTGACTGCCCTCAGCTGCATATTACAGGGTGTTATTATTATCTTGGCCAAAAAACAGAGCTTTGGCGAAGGTATCATAATCACAGAGGATTGTTTGTCAGTGAACAAACTGTGCACAGATTTTCATCCTACTTGGTAGGGACTCTGACTTACCGGAGTCCCTGGGATGACCTGATTTCTGACTGTCAAGGTCAAAGGTGAGGGTAAGAACAAGGTCGCAAAATTTTGGAGAGCTTATACCGTTGAAACAAGTGCCAATAGACACGCTGTACCCGTGGAACACTAATAAGAAACCATATGAGCTTTGATCTGACACAATTACGTTTGACCTTGAGTGACCTTGAAAGGTGAAACCCCAGCCATCTCTTAAAACCTTTAAATGTGTACTGTAGAATCGTATCGTACGATGAGCACATGGGTAATTAATACTAGTACCATATAGGGCCTTCTTGCTTCGTTTCCTTTCTGCATGGAGGTGGTATGTTGCACCAGACACCGCAGTAGAAACAGGATATTAATCTCCATCAGAGTTTTCCTCCGTCTCATCTGAGCACATTCACCTGTTTGCTAATCTGTTCCCATCGTTTGAGAATCTTCAAACAGCCATGAAATCCCACTGATATTAAAAGACATGAATGATTCTGAAGTTCTCGGTCACTTCTCAGAATCACTTCTGGAACATCGTCACCCCTGTCGTATCAGCCTGCAGTATTAAAATGGGACGAAGAGTCTGTCCTGAAATTTCCAGAATTTCGAAAAGATGCAGTCGGCTTGTTCAGGGGTGTCTAGATGCGCCGGCATAAATATGTTTAAGGAAGGCATTGTTTTATGTTATTTATATGAATTTGTCTTTTTTGTTATCTAATACATTTCAATTCAAATGCTTTCCCTCAGTGCTGTGCGCTTTGTGACTCAAGTCATTGGTTGGCAAAACAGTTTTACAGAAAAACCTTTGGTGGCCTCACTGGAGAGGAGGTGTGTAAAACGTTCCAGTGGCTAAAAGCCTCAAAAGGTCGAATTTCTGAGGAAAAAAAGTCTGGAATAACGTCTGAGTATAAAGTTGATTTAGGCTAACCTGGGTTTATTTAGTGATGGCTGATGGTCCCAGTGTATGTGCTCGGCTACGTTGGGCTTTATGGGTCATGTAATTGTGATGTAATTATTTTTATTTGAGTCATGATTAAGCACATTGCTTTGTGTTGGTCCTCCCATAAATACTCTGTTTTTATGTATCTTTTGAATGAGGTCTAATTATTACCCCTCGGCTGAAGGGGTATCCCTGTTGCCTTTGACGTCTGTCTGCCTGTCTGTGCATCCATTGTGGTAGATATACAGCCTTTAATAATTTACCAGTCGTTCTGAAATTTGGTTACCAGATGTATCTTTCCAGACACCTATTTAAAATGAACTATACGGGTGATTATTACAGTAATTATAACGCTTTAATTACTGTTAAGAGTTACGTCTGCATCATCTATGCGTGTAAGATACCCGGTAAAAACTGTACACAAAGGAATGGTGTAGAACAAAGACGCCTTAAATTTACATAGAAATAATGAAATTAAATTAAAGATCTCATGTCATGTCATGTCATTTTCTGAACCGCTTAATCCTAATTAGGGTCGCGGGGAGGCTGGCGCCCATCTCAGCCGACTCCGGGCGAGGGCAGAGTACACCCTGGACAGCTCGCCAGGCCATCGCAGGGCAATTAAAGATCTCTGCAAAAGAATTCTATAAAGCACAGTAAACAGTAATAAATGAAACTAATTCAGTATTAGGTGTGATGACGTTTTGTTTAAAAATAGAATAGAATCAGGTCCAGTATCTACGGAGTATCTTCCAGAACCAGAACCAGCTGTCCTGGAAATGGTGACTGTCACACTTGATTTTTTTATTTATGTAAATCACAGCAGCAAAAATTATATGTTTATCTGAAAAGTCGTCTCTTATATGTAATATGCTGCTTTCTTTACTCACATACTGTACAAACTTTTATGTAACATTTAATTTTGTGCTGGAAAACTAATGTCTGGAAATTTAAAGAGTTTCTGTAACGACTCGCTAATATACAAATTATAAAATAAAAATCTATAGCAAAGTTTATACTAAAATAAAATTAGGGTGCCTAAGACTTTTGCGTGTGTGTGTGTGTGTGTGTTAGTCTGAATTCAATGTCAAGGAATTTCTGGTACATCTCAAATGTCTTGGTGTCCAGCGTTATGATGGTCTTAAATAATGCATAACTGTACTTTTTTAAATTAAAAATCTCTCATCAGTTTTACCTAATAATAAACCGTGAAAATTTCACAAACACTTCAGCAATCCACGTTCCTAGTAGAGATGTAACTGGACACCAAATCCAGGAATTATTCTCTTATCTGGAAGCCGAGGGAATCGATCGTGTTCTTTATATTCAATAAATGGATTCAATTTTAAGCAACACCAATAACTTAAACAATTCACAAAAGTAATGAAGGACATAAAGTACATTTTAGGATGTAACCGTGAACACAAAGGTGAACACTAAAAACTGTCGTAGAGATGATCACGTACAACCCGGACCGAAGAATCAACTGTACTGGTCTGTTTGGAAGTTTTTCCACAAATATTTTAGACGTAACAATTTGATTTGAAAGTAAATACAGACCGATCGAAGTCCATATTATCCCGAGTTCTCAGACCGTAAAACACCCGGCAGTTTAACAGAAGGAGAGCACGAAGCACTCGAGCAAGTTATTCACTTGTACAGAATGTGTATATTTAGAGAAGTAACGGTAGCTGACAAGAAAAGTCGAAATGAAAGTGTGAATAATAAAGCTGATTAAGCAAAGAAATCCCGATGAGGGTAGATGATGCTTTTTTATAAAAATGTGCTGTGCTTGGAATTATTTTTGTATTACTGGAAAATGCATTTTTATCAAAAGGTTTTAATACAATCCCCTAAAAACTGAACAATATTTAATTTTAATTTGTTAAAAAAGAAAAAAAAAAAAAAAAAGAGTTTTTTTCAGGGTGAAAGCATCGCCTCTGGTAAATCTGGGTAATGTTGAATGGATAGATGGTTGTAGTAGAACTTAGATGGTCTTCCAACCATCTCAGTTAAAAACATACACTGCAGCAAAAAACACAAAAGTGTTAAATGCGGAATATTTTGGAAACGGAAAAGAAACAACTGTATTTGTGACTGTTCTCATACAAGAAGTTCTTCATAAGGCAGTTTTTGTCTGAGTTGTTTTTTTTTTTTTAGCTTTCAATCCTCTGAGGTGCCTGGCTTTTAGCTTGAAAGTAAATAATTTCGTTCCCTATCGGTGTTCCATAATAACGCCGTGTTGATCAGTGCTCTTTTTAAATGTTATTTCAAGTGTTCCATCGCCAAAACTTTGTGACCTTGCTCTGACCTACACTTTTAACCTTGACATTCTAAAATCAAATGATCTCTGGGGCTCAGGTAAGGTAGTGTCCACACCAAGTGTGGTGAAAATCCGTGCATGGGTGTGATCAGTATCAGAACAGACAAACACACAAACGCCGGTGGTTTACGATACCGCACCAAAACATTTTTGTGGCTGAGGTAATAAATCTCATAAATAGTTAAAAAAAAATTTAAAACTTTACAATATTTCCCACAACCCGTTATACATTTAAAATACTAATAGTGACGTTGCGTCATGTGACACCTCTGTATGTGCTTCCTAATAGCATTGATGTTGATCAGAGTGCATGTGGAGGTCGTATTGACAAACCAGTCAGATAAGACTCTGAAACCCAGTGGAGGAAATGTAGGCCAACGATCCAGTGACCTTGTGAGTGTAGGTGCACTGAAGGGGTTTAATGTTAACACGGTTTAATATGACCGTGTGGGTGAGGAGAGCGTTCAGGCTGTGCAGTGTTGGGAGTTACATCATCCAAGCAGGATGCTGTTTCCTGCTTTCCCCCCGCAGAAAGTGGAATGACTTTCCGGGGTTAAATTACACTTTATATTGATTTGTTCTTTGTTCTCATTCAGTAGTCCTACCCCAAATTCTCTCTTTCTCTCGCGCTCTCTCACGCTCTCTCTCGCTCTCTCTCTCTCGCACTCTTTCGCTCTCTCTCTCGATCTCTCTCTCGATCTCTATCTCTCCCTTGCGCTCTCTCTCCCTCGCGCTCTCTCTCCCTCGCGCTCTCTCTCTCTCGTGCTCTTTCTCTTGCTCTTTCTCACTCTCTCTCGCTCTTTCTCGCTCTCTCTCTCACGCTCTCTCCCTCGCTCTCTCTCTCGTGCTCTCTCACTCTCTCGCTTTCTTTCTTGCTCTCACTCTCTCGCTTTCTTTCTTGCTCTCTCTCTCTCGTTCTCTTTCTTGCTCTCTCTCTCACGCTCTCTCGCGCTCTCTCCCCCTCTCTCGCGCTCTCTCCCCCTCTCTCGCGCTCTCTCTTTCTGTCTCTCTCGCTCTCCCTTTCTCCCTCGCTCGCTCTCTCTCTCTTTCAGAGCAGGAAATGCACTCTCATGGGGGGTGTGTTTAAAAAAAAAAATGCTTTCACAGACAGCGCGGAGACACAAGGTTCAGCTTTCAATCAAACGAGGCATGGCTCACCCGATCCACCCCAGCACTTTTAGCATGAACACCAAGCACAGCCCTGGCTTACATACTTCACTTGACAGAAAGTGCATGTAGTGATGCATGCCGTGTTCAGTGGACTGTTCGCTCTCAGTGCAGTCTGCTTTTATATTTTGCAGTTCAGCTTCAGTACTCAGGTTGTTGCTATACGTCGTGTTGCATCATGATGCAAAAATGTGACCATACCAGAGATTCCAATCTGCACAACACACACACAGTGAAAATGTATAAAGGGCACATGGGTCACATGACTCTCATGGAGAGTCTGCGCTATTACTGGGGATCATCTACATTTTGGTGAAAGCCTGATGGCTTTGGGTGAAATGACTGATGCGTGTTGGATGTTATTCAGCTGCCTGACTCTTCGATAGCTTTCTAAAAATACCAAAGGCCACACCTCTGTGATGACCTCATTTTGTCATTTCGTTTCAGGAGCTTTGAATGTATTTATTTTTGCATTGTTTATTGTACAGAAAATGAAAGGAAATTCCAAATGTAGTGAATAACCCGGAAACTCAGTTTCATGTTGCTCACAGTATAGATCTGAGACTGGTCTCCTGAAGGCCCTCATATGAAGCTCGCTGTAATCGTCATCATATTGCATTACTTTATGAAAGGACGGAGCCAGTTACTTACTCTGTTACTCCTCTTTGCACAACAATGGCTCCTTTTTCAGTGAGAATCTCTCAGGTTTCAGATAGGGTGGAATAATTCTGAAAAGGCTTTGGATAATCTGTTCGGGAAAAATACAAAGATTCGTGATCCCATCTTTTCCTTCGTAATAATGCAGATGGATGGATGTAAATGTTGTGGATCGATAGATAAGTGGATGGATGTGTTATGAATACTTGTTGTGGATGAATGGAAGGATATTTTGTGTGTGGATAGAGTGTGGATAGATGGATGGACATATTGGTGGATGGATAAATGGATTGATGGATGGCTGTTGATGTATGGATGGATATATTGGTGGATGGATTGGTGTGTGGTAGGATGGATATGTTGGTGGATGGATTGGTGCATGAGTAGATTGTTGTGTGGATGGATGGATGGATTGGGGATGAATGGATATGTTGTTGGTTGATAGATTGGTGGATAGATTGATGGATTGATAGATTGATGGATGGGTGGATATGTTGGTGCATGGGTAGACTGGTGCATGGATGGATTGATATATTAGTGGATGGATGGATATGTTGTTGGTGCGTGGATGGATGGATGGATTGATATATTGGTGGATGGATGGATACGTTGTTGGTGCATGGGTAGATTGGTGTATGGATGGATGGATAGATTGGGGATGGATGAATACGTTGTTGGTTGATGGATTGGGGTGCGGATGGATGGATTGGGGGATGGATAGGTAAGTAATGGGTGAATGGGTAGATGGATGTATGGATAGATTGGTGTATGGATGGATGGATTGGGGGATGGATGGATATGTTGTTGGTTGATGGATGGATGGATTGGGGGATGGATGGATATGCTGTTGGTTGATGGATGGATGGATGGATATGTTGTTGGTTGATGGATGGATTGGGGGATGGATGGATATTTTGTTGGTTGATGGATGGATGGATTGGGGGATGGATGATTATGTTGTT
>JAQMYF010000002.1:2490489-2504975 GCA_030014195.1 Neosilurus mollespiculum | reverse complement strand
CTTTATATATATATATATATATATATATATATATATATATATATATATTTAGTTAGTTTACAGCTACTTAATCTTATAATTGTGTTTAAAATATAATGTAGGTAACGGAGTTGCTGATAGTCTGGAGTCTGAATGTGACAGGATTAGGAGTGTATTGAGTTTAGAGCACTCAGTAGTATCGCACGCGCTTAGCAGTACACGTGTAGGAAGGGTTATCTTGGCGCAGATGTGTGTCATTTGGCGGTGTGGATGTGTGCAGGTTTCAGGCCGTGCGTAAGAAGTTCATCACAGAGCTGAAAGAGCTGCGGCAGAAAGAACAGAGTCCTCACGTGGTGCAGAGCATCATCAGCCTCATCATGGGCATGAAGTTCTTCAGAGTTAAAATGTACCCTGTAGAAGACTTCGAGGCCTCCTTCCAGTTCATGCAGGTGGGCACAGACACACACAGCACTCTGTAACACTCTACGTCTCGCACTCAAGTTATTGATACGCCAGTGATTGTTTTTATTGCAATAAATGATGTATATATTTATATATTTTTATTGTATGCAGGAATGTGCCCAGTATTTCCTTGAGGTGAAAGACAAGGATATAAAACACGCTCTCGCTGGCTTGTTTGTGGAGATCCTCATCCCTGTAGCTGCTGTAAGTATCTCACTGCTCATTTACTACATGTGGTTTTTGTATATATGCGTTTGAGCCTGAGATGCACTTGGCCACGTGCTTTGAACTCAATTTTGGCTCTTTGACTTTTCTAAAAAGAAATTTATGGGAGTTGCATTCCAAAGAGAAACCACAAAATATGACTTATTTATCCCAGACGCAAATATGCAACCTTATCTTTGGGATAGTGCTGAATGTTTCCCAGCCACAGCACTAGTATAACGGTGCTTTGCAAAGTTAATTAGGCTTTGCTTAAAGACAGCTGAACTTTCAGCTCTCTGATTTTTCAGTGGAGTCCTGAATGTAAGAGAAAGATGATTGACTTTGTATGGGGAGGTTCTGTATTCGCCAGCGTCTGTTTATTTGTCTGTCTGTCAGTCTGTTACTAGGATTATGCAAACTACTGTCTGTCTTTCACTAGTGCGGTGGGGTTTGGGCCTGGCAACAGCCTGTAACCTTGTGAAGCAGATCTGGACCCAGGAATTTATTGACGGCTTTTTAACAAGCATTTATTAGGAGATCTCTGTTAGCGGGATTATGCAAAAGATACTAATCTGATTTTCATTACACTCGGTGGAGGGGTGGGGCCTGGGCCTGGAAAGAACCCATTACATTTTGGAGGTAACCTGTGCATCATTTTGAAAAAAAAATCCTGAAATTCAGAAAAATTGTCTTATCTTTATTTAACCTGGGGGCAAAATGTCCATTGACTGCCCACTAGGGGAGACATTTCATTATGACTATGGAAAGTAATAATAATCTATTTGTGCTGGCAGGGATCTTTCACTCTGAGTGAAGAACTATTTTGCTTAATATGCAACAGATAGGTCACTGATTGGGTATTAAAAAAAGTTAATTTAAAAAAAATTAGAGTTTTTCTAAAGATGGGCAGTGATTTTTCAGATCACCAGTCTGCAAAAACAAAGAAAAAAAGAACCTGTGTCTTCAAACGGTGGAATATTTTGGAATAATGTTCCGCAATTTAAAACCACTAAGGCTTTGAAAATCTCATAATCAACAGTACGTAATATTATCACAAGATTCAGAGATTCTGAAGAAAGGGACGAGGACTAAGATAACTGTTGGATGCCTGTGATCTTTGGGCCCTCAGATGGTACTTCATTAAAAACAGGCCTGATTCTGTCATGGCTTGTCACTGCATGGTCTCAGGAACACTTCCACAAATCATTGTCTGTGAAGACTTTTAGCAGAGGTACAGGCTGATTAAACTGGGTGCTGATAACATCCCTTTCGCCTTTGGTCCAGATACAACACTAAAAGGCATTTAGTTGATTTTTTATTTCTTTTTAATAAATATATAAAATAATGAGGTCACTGTGACTGAATACTTGAATTAAACATTTGAATTGTAACTGTGCGGGTGTGTGTGTGTGTGTGTGTGTGTTGTGTACAAGTGTATTTATCTCTTTGTTGGAGCCACTGTCTAAATGCCCCAGTTTTATTTATTTATTTAAAGTATTGGTATAATTTAGGTGCATTTATTAGTTACGGGATTGTTATATTAATGGAACCAACTCACAGAGGTGGGTGTGTGTGTGTGTGTGTGTTTTAAGGCTGTGAAGAACGAGGTGAACGTGCCGTGCCTGAAGAACTTTGTGGAGATGCTCTACCAGACTACTTTCGACCTCAGCTCCAGGAAGAAGCACTCATTGGTAAACGCTTGTCTCATGCAGTGTCTCCGTGTGTCTGAGTTTATGAACAGTAAACATGTGCTACAGTCTTCTGCGTGGCAGAAATTCATCGATAAAACGAGACATGAAGCATCCGGCCTGTTGTCAGGGCGAATGTGACTTTTAAATCCTGACGTTGCTGCTATTTTTGGGAGCATCTTTTCAAAAAAGGAAATTAGCTCTAGAGTTTGGATGGGGTGATCACTAGACAGGAGGGGTAACTGTGAATTTAAAAAAAGTGGAGGTTGGCTTTACATCTCTGAGGAAGCCCATGTGATTAGTCACTGATGTGTGATAAGTGGCTCGCTGGTAGAAATTAGCAGGATCTACTGACTGTTAAAAAAACAAACAAGAAAAACAAAAGAAAACCATGGCTCATCCCTTGTTTCTGGTTCTATAAAAAGGGCAGAGAGTCAGGTATGCCTACTCATTTTGTAAGCCCCGCCCCTTTTCTTAATTCAGAATGTCTTCATTGGGGAAAACGATCTTGCATTTAAGACGCTTCTTGGTTTAAACGGATGTGTTTATCGCATGGACATGAACTGGAAATTTGCTCATCGTCTCAGTGCGGAATGTCCCGCCAGTGTAGTGCGAGTTAAATACTCGTTAACTATAACGTGTAACTATTCTGAGTGCATCTAAAATCCACTGTAACGTTATTGGTTGTGTGTGTGTGTGTGTGTGTGTGTGTGTGTGCGCGCGCTCATTTTTGCTCAATTTTTTATTGCCCCTTGTGTATGAAGGAGCTCACAGATGCCCATGATCGGCTGGTGAGCGCTGTGAGTGACAGGGTAGTGAGCGTACAACATCCCTCCCTACTGTGAGAGCCAATTAGCTCCCATGGACTCACGGACACGGATTGCTGTGGCATCAACTTGGATTCAAACTTGCGATCTCCGGGTTGATAGTCGCGCACCTTGTTGATGCGCCACTTTTGATCGCTGGCTGCTTGGATCTCATTTATACTGAATGATGCTAAATAGCTGTGCTGTAAAGACACTAAATGGCGAGGTGACTAGTGGGATTAAATGAACCTTTTCCTGGTAAACCTCGTTTGTTTGAAGTATTTTTAACAGGAAGGGATAACACTGTGTATTTGTGCATATATCCAGAAAGGTTCAATGTTTAATAGGTATAAGACGATTAATTCCGTGGTGAAGTTAACCAGCTTAAGGTCTCTTCCAGTCAGTGCTGTCCGTCCACCTGTGCATAGTTAAATTCCACACACTTACGCAAAAGTGCCATCACTGACGTCACCATTTTTGTTGTGGATTTTGGGACTGGGTAGCTACCCAAGTCACTTCATTTTCAGTTCATTGGGTAACTACACAAGCCAAAATATATCCAATATGGCCCCTGGTGGCTTGAGGGGTTTCGCCCACTTTGCGGGGTTTCAGCATAGGGAATACCTGTCCGAAATCGCTCAGTCATTCACTACCCCTTCTCACTATATAGGGAGTTACTTGCAGAGGATTATATAGTGAGCTCAACGGTGTTAAAACACTTTTGGACACTGCTCCTCGGTGCCGTGGTGAGCTGGTGGTTTGCTGCTGCCTTCAATAAATTTGAGGCTCGGTTTCTTTTTCGGCATTGTATGATATATTTTAATAAAACATTTATTAGGATATATTTTATGTCTTGCTCCATTTTGGCTTATTTTAAGTTTTTTGGTTTCCTTTTTTTTCCCTTTGTTTTTGAATGTACTTGACTGTCTATTTAGCTTAACGCTTTTTAAGTATAAGTAATATTCCGTACCTTTACAGGACACGCTCACGTTTCTCTCCTCCTCATTTTTTTCCAGCAGCCCAATCACAATGCATGATGGTGTATTTATATTGCTTGATTAGTGACCATTGCTAGTGCATTACTTTTCACGATGCATTATGGGATACATTGAGTGCATTACTTAGTTCTCACTTTGCATTCAGACACCACTACAAAATGGTGAACTCATTGTATGGTGAGTATTGAGTGATTTTAGGCACAGGATACGTGTTGGATTCAGACACTGTTGATAGAAAGATGTGAACTTTACACCTACTTACTATGTCCAACCACTCCCCCTTCGCTCTCTCTCGCTCTCTCTCTCTCTCTCTCTCTCTCTCTCTCTCTCTCTCTCTCTCTCTGTCTCTCTAGGCACTGTATCCTCTGGTCACATGTTTGCTGTGTGTCAGTCAAAAGCAATTTTTCCTCAATAACTGGCACATCTTTCTGCAGAACTGCCTCTCACACCTAAAGGTACAACATGAACAGTACAGTAAAAAATTCCCCTGTTAAGTTTTTACTCAGTCATATTCTCAGTTAAATGTTTCTCCTAATGCTTTAAACTTAGTTAACAAGTTGATTTTAGTATTAAACTGCTGTAAACTGGAGGTCCGGGTCGTTTGTTGCCTGCGCGGTTACAGTAGTGTAGTGGTTAATGTTAATCGCTTTTAAATGTTTGAAAGAATCAATTTGTTGAATAATACATGACAGTGAGTACTCCTGTATCAGTATTACTAACCCTGTATGGATGTCTCATTCATGTTTGTATTAATGCAGTCTAATGTACGTGTGTGTGTGTGTGTGTGTGTGTGTGTGTGTGTGTGTGTGTGTGTGTGTTGAAAAGGCTGAAAATAAGTAGCATGTTGCTTAATAAAATGTGATCCATTATAAAGTTTTGGATCTTTTCCTTGCTTTTTCCTCCCGTTGATGTGATTTAGGATCCCCTGATTTAAATTCGATGTCGTGATCATGTGCTTGTAATTCAGTGTAATTTTTCCCCCGTTTAATCCTCTGGGAGTGGCTAGTTCTATTAGCGTTTTTAATCCTAGCTTATTCCCTTTGATTGTGTTGTACGAGGTGCCTCCTGTCGCTCCTGTAATCCAAACAGGTTTCTGATCCGATCTGAGCTTTTCCTTGTTTTGTGCATGTAATCAATCTATGTATAGATTCAATGATGAAAGCAGAGTTGCTATGATTGGTGGGTAGAGGCACCTTTAGAACTGTGGCGTGTGGTTTGTTGGTCCAGTATGGGGTTCCTGATTGATCCATGATCTCTCCTTTTTACTCCAGCGGTTCTTACTGCTTTCTTCTTATTCTTGCTGACGTCTCCTCCCCTTTTCTGCATTAAACTCTACCAGCTGACGCTCCACCTGCTTCTAAGCTCTACATTGCCATCTTTCTGTCTCGCTGCTTATTAATAATCACAGTGCTCCTTTAGCAATAATGCCGCTCTTCTTATTGCTACAGTGTATTGCGTAATGCTAAAATTCATTGTACTCTGAGAATTTTATATCAGTTTTTCTGATTTACGGGAAAATCTAAACATATTCCATTGTGTCGGCTCCCGAAAAACAAGGATCCACGGGTTCATGTTTGTTATAGCCAGTCTATGAATTTTATAAACATCTAAAGAACATCTGCTTGAATCATTTTCACATCCCTATTGACGGGGAATGATGTGTAAGGTACATGAGTGTTGAATTTATGTCACACTTCACAGTTACGTTATAGATCTGAACTGGAAGCAGTTAAAGGGGTGTTTTCCTGACTATATAATCACTTTTCTCTTATCAGACAGTGGGAACGACCCGTAAATAAAATCTCCTACTCCGGTTATAGTGCTGCTCCTCATCTTTTTACTGCACATGCAGCAAAGGAATTTTAAATCAGTCGTAACTTTGTAATTTGTAGCGAATCGTACTCCGCTCTGTTTTTACTGTCTGGGCGATTCCATAATTCCGCATATGTCTGTACACAGAGGTAATCCATTAGGGAAGGGAGTCACCAGGTACCACCCGATATATGTCACACGATACCCATTCGATTTGTAGTACAGTTTTAAAACCTTGAACCATGGGGGAAAAAAGTTTATTTCTGCACAAAATTAGCAAATAAGTCAGTCTTACCACATGGGACGCTGTGTTGCCTGACAGTGTGTGATTAATATAGAGTGCACTACCTAGAGGACTATAGAGGAACGGCAACGTTTCAAACCCTCGAATGATTTCATTCATTCATTAACCTCTTAATCCTACTAGGACGGGAAGGCTGGTGCTTATCTGAGCCGACATTGGGCAACGGTGGGGTACACCTCGAACAGCTCGCCAGACCGTCGTAGGACCAACACACACAGCCATTCCCTTTCACACACACCTACAGTCAATTTAAAGCAACCATTTAGGCTAATGTGCATGTGTGTGGACTGAGTGAGGAAACCGAAGTACCCCGAGGAAACCCACACAAGCACTGGGAGAACATGCAGACTCCACACACAAATGCCCGAGCCCAGAAATTAAACCCGGAACCTTCTTGCTGTGAGGTGGACGTGCTAACCACTACACCACCATGCCGCCTCATCTCAAATTCGAATTGTGATACTTAACTGAATCTATCACCTAACTTACACCGTCGCTATATATCTAACACACATGCAAACTTTTAAGCGTACACTCGCCATATTGAGGCGGCTGGAGCCTCGGGCTTTTGTCCCAGGTCTGGTCGTGCAGGTGCCAAAAATGTGTGTATCACGTGTACTCAGAGAGGCCTGCTTAGAGTGGACGTACAAGGTTTTTCCAAAAAAATTCACATTTCCACTTAAAATGCACCTTTAAACACTTTAACTACACAAAAGTGACATGAAGTAAAATTCAGGTTCATCAGGGAGAGAATTAATGCAAACGGAAATATGTTCCTGTTCGCCGTGCCCACTGGGTGCACTTTAGTCCGTTTCATGGCGAGTACCGTGGATTGCAGTGCCATGTTTCGTATGCGGTTATGTGTAGACCAAATCCTCCAATCTCTCTCTCATCACTCCGCATGTTCCTAACATGGTTCGGTATTTATTTGGTTTGTGTGGGTTCATATTTGTTTTCTCTAGTTCTTACTCTCATCTTTTGTTCTTTTTTATTAACATGCATGTTTCCTCCCATTTATCACACTCCCCACCCCATCTTTTTCTTTCTTTCTTTTTTTCTTTCTTTTTTTCACCTCTCACACATTGACTTGCTCCAGATGCCATCAAACAACAGCATCCGTAAGCAGATTGAGACTCTCCAGGTGAGTGTGACTGACTGTCAGGGGAGCTCCTGTTGTTTCTCTGAGGTCGTCTGATTGGCCTCGTCTTCTGCGTGGATCACTGTGATTTGATGCCATGTGGTGTAATAGCAAACTAGACAGTTGAGCTTCTGGAGCAGTTTTAGCTTCTTTGCAGTGTTAGCTGTGAGCTTTTGGTAAGATTTGACTGAGGTGGTCACTACTGTGGGTTTTGTTTTTTTTTTGTTTTTTTTAATTGTGTAGAGATTGATGACATAATGTTCAACTAGTTTAGAAAAAAAATAAAAAAGCTAAGATGTAACCATATAAAGCTTGGAGGAACCATTCAAGCTGCCCACCAAAAAGCTCACTGTGATTGCTAATGCGGAATGAAATGATTGGTCTGTTAGAGAAAAATTGTTTGTTGGACTTCGCTTCTAATCGTGCTACCTGCGTATATGTGCTGAGTGTATGTCTTTCAGTCCCTCCAGGATTCTGTGGGCTTTTTTTATTGTTGGGTTTAAAATACGACATTGTACAGCAGGTTTAAAAAAAAAAAAAAAAAACAAAAAAAAAAAAAACATTGTGATACATGTTGCATTGTTTTTAGTGGAGCTCCTGAGCTGTGCATCATGGGCATGGAACACGACCTGGATGGTTGTCCTGTGTCTGTATGTGCTCACTATAGAAAACCCCAATATGGCTGATTTGATTTTTCTGATTTGGTTGCTGTTGATTGGCTGTAATTAATTGCTGACCTGCATGATGACGGGTAGCAATTTAAAAAAAAAAAAAGAAAGAAAGAAGGAAAACAGATTTATTATTATTAACAAAACTGAGACCCCAAAAATAGAGGCTCATATACCACCACTCAGACTCGCACAGAATAAAAATACAATCTAACTCATTTAGGCCGACTAACTTTTGTAAAGTAAAACAAAATTAAACATTAATGGGAATATGAAACACGAAGTCGTTAAACGGATAATTAAACTGACTGATAGAAATAAATTCAAAAATCAGCCAGTGAAGGCTATTTATTTTTTTATTTTCTCCCTGCCCCCAGGTCTGAAGTTGATTCAGCCCTTAAAGGAGCCGAGCTACTCTTACAACACCAGCCTCAGGCTCCTATCAGTGGAGAAAACTATTGGGAGCTCCACTTTTATGCAGTGCCTAAATCTATATATTTGGCATGTATTGCAGTGAAATTGCAGGATTATGTGAGAATCACAATAATAGTTGCGCACATCTGTATCTTGATGTCTTCAAAAGCATAAACAAGGAAGTGATGTATGATGACGTATGTCTCAATGTTTGCGTGAAGGACTGCTGTGATTGGTGAAACATACAATATAATACAGTGATTGGCCAGATTTTCAGAAAAGTTAGTGATTGGTTAAAATTGCAAGGTTGTGCAGAATGCATGAGGATTGGTTGAATTCACATGAATCCATGAGATCATGAGCTGACAAGTTCCTGGAGGGATTGATCTTCACAGCTTCACTGATTAAACCTTTTCAGTTCTTTTTTAGAAGTTGGACACAATAAGTAATTGTGTTTGCAGAGGACCTGGGGTGTAAGAGTTGCTTTGTTCGGTAACTTTTCCAGAGTTTTCCAGATGAGTAGAGCAGGGTTGAATTATCAGCGTTTTTGGCTTGATAAATCATATTAATGATCCTATATGTTCTTGATCCCGGAATCTCAATCATCAGTGCATGTACTACAATTAGTTTGATTTCGTTTGTTTGGCTCAATAAATAATAGAATAGTTTCCTAAGTCTGATATGCTCTTTAAAATTCACATGCACGTCTCATGTTTTTAGAACAAAGACCCCAAAATGTCGCGTGTAGCACTGGAGTCGCTCTACAGGCTGCTGTGGGTTTACATCATCAGGATCAAGTGCGAGAGCAACACCACCACACAGAGGTAACACGGCTCCGTTGAAACTTTCTGTAGATGTTAGAAAGACCTACAGTCTAAAATCCTCACTCGGTGTAACCACATGAGCATGCTGTTGTGTGCACTGGCCAATAAGCTCTTCTATCTTTCTCCTCTAGTCGCCTCCTCAGTATTGTTTCAGCACTTTTCCCCAAGGGCTCCCGCAGCGTGGTACCCAGGGACACACCGCTTAACATCTTTGTCAAGATCATTCAGTTCATTGCTCAGGTAAACAGGGAAATTCATATGGAATCATTCAATTATTTTATTTTAAGTTCCAGCTGTTATTCCCGGAGATACTTTTGTGAAGTTATTGATTTTAATTACTGTAGTTTTGGCTAAAGTTGCTGATTTTGCGGTTCTCATTTCAATGAATAAATGTATGACGAGCTTAGCTCCCAAGTGGCGCATTAACAAGGTGCACGAATATCACCCTGGAGATGTTGAAGCCACAGCCATCCATGACCAGGAGTCCATGGGAGCTAATTGCTCAAGCTCTCACGGGAGGGAGGGATGGCATACATACTCAGTTCCCTGTCACTCACAGCGATCACCAGCCAATCATGGGCTTCCGTGAGCTCATTCGTATGAGGGGGCGAATACACGAGTGCAGCGGTTCGTAAAGATGCGGGTTGCAGCATCGCATGTCATGGAGGGGGCATGTGCATGCTTGCGCCTCTCCCTGATTGGTGGTGGTCATATGTTAGGGAAGGCAACACTTCTCCTTTGACATTGTTTGACCTTGAAAGGTCAAAATGAAGGTCACAAGATTTTGAGTCTTTATAACTTCAAAACGAGTGCTGAGAGACATGCTGTTACTATAGAACACAAATAGGAAGCCATATATAGAATTTCAAGTGAGACGGTTACCTTTGACCTTGAAATCTTGTAAATGCTGTGAATGAGAGAGAGTTTTATTATTAATTTGGTCACGCCCAAGTACTATAGAAGATATCCTAAAATGAGCACATGGGTAATTTAATCCAGTACCCATATTGGAACATTATTTACATTATCTCTGCTGTGTTGTGGAGGTACCTTGCACTCGGTGTACGCCCCTCTGTGTTTTTGTGACGGCATCCAGATGTGCATGCAGGTATACATACAGACATGTTCAAAGCACACACACTCTTTACTCAGTCTGAAGTACAGACAGTTGTGTAAGAGGAGACTGGTAAACATGGAAGTACTGTTTCAGCGTCTTTACTAAGTAAAAGTAAACATTTACAGCATTTGGCAGACGCTTTTATCCAGAACAACTTAGTTATCATTTTTATACAGCTGAGCAATTGAGGGTTTAAGGGCCTTGAGCAAGGGCCCAACAGTGGTGATGGTGGGGATTGAACCGCTGACCTTCGGATCGTGTTCTATGTTCTATACAGGAAAGGCTGGATTTTGCCATGAAAGAAATCATCTATGACTTGCTGTGTGTTGGAAAGTCTCACAAGACATTCACCATCAACCCAGAGGTGTGAACACGCACTCAAACACACACACACACACACACATATACACACATATGCACACACATATACATACATTATTTTTTTTCTCTCTCTTTTCTTTCTCCTCCAACCTCCACTTCATCCCACTCACATCTCTCTCATCTCACTTTGCTCTCTCAGAGAATGAATATTGGTTTACGGGCATTCCTGGTCATAGCAGACAGCCTCCAGCAGAAAGATGGCGAGCCACCGATGCCCACAACCGGCGTCATCCTGCCCTCAGGCAACACCTTACGGGTCAAAAAAATCTTCCTTAACACCACCCTCACTGATGAGGAGGCCAAGGTCATCGGTAAGGGATCTGCTCTTTCCTGCTCAGCCTTTATATTTTGCTTTGAGGAAGCATATGTTTTCAATATTATCCTAAAAAAATAACAACAGAAAGAACTTTGATGGTGTCCATGCCATGTTGTTCTTTCTGAATAATCCGTTTTCTGCTGTTGTTTATGAGCAGGGCGTCCTTAGAGTCTTTTCATTGTGTTGCCTGTATTCCGGCCACTGTTTCTTTTTGGGGTTTTTTTGTATCTCCACCCATTGTTTTATACTTAAAAGCATTTCTTCGAAATGAGCCGCGACTGAAGTGTTTTTAGCTCCCGCCAGACATAGAGGCAAGAGCTATTGCAGTGGGTGGCGTCCGTCCTTCCGTACGTCCGTCTGTCACACTTTGGTTTCCGGACGATAATTTAGGAATGCTTGCTCGGATTTTGCTCAGAAATTTGGTATGCGGGTTTGTCTTACAGGGACACTTACCTCACCTGGGATTGGTGCACACCAAAATCAATGCATGATTAATGAGCCAGCTGGACTTCTTTTGTTTAACACAACACTTTTTAATTTGGGTTCAAGGAAGATATAGATCAACTTTAAAATACGCATTCCTGGGTGGCGGGAGCTTTGGACCCCTGCGGTCTTTTTTTTTTTCTTGGTGTTGAAGATAGTAGTCTGACTGTGTTATAGTATGTTGTGAGTAATACTGTGAGAATTCAACACACTAAAAGGATGTTTTGTTGAATGTGTGTGTGTGTGTGTGTGTGTAGGAATGTCTTTGTACTACCCTCAGGTCAGGAAGGCTCTAGATAACATCCTCAGGCACCTGGATAAAGAGGTGGGCCGCTCCATGAGCATGACCAGCGTGCAGATGTCCAATAAAGAACCAGAGGATATGATCACGTGAGCGCTTTCTATTGTACCTTGTGTTGATTTAGTTTATATCTGTGTAGTTCAGATAAATGTTGTGGTACTGTTACAACTTGCCTGCAAGAAGGCCAGCTATGTGCATATCCTGTGTTCTTCCCTTCATAGCGGAGAGAGAAAGCCGAAGATCGATCTCTTTCGTACCTGTGTAGCCGCCATCCCCAGACTGATCCCAGACGGCATGAGCAGACAAGACCTAATCGAGCTCCTGGCCAGGTAATGACCGGTCCTTTCTGATCGCTTCACTCCCTCAGGAAAAAATAGAAAACTGGGTTTATGTCCTGCGAAGCACATAACTTGTAAGCTATGAACGATGAGCTGAGGAAGGAAATCAGTTCAACAAGACCACTCGGAGAGCAAACCTCCGCCAAACCTCGCAAGTCTGCATCTTTCGATCTTTAATTTTAAAGAATCCTCTAGAAAAATACCTGAAGTCACAATTTGATCATCTCCGAAAACTAATCAGGTCTTGCTTGTCTGAAGCTCCATGTCTGGAAGCAATTTCATAAAAATCTGCTAATAAACACACAAACTGAGGGTTAAAACATCCTCCTGGGTGGACGTAGAAATTGGGTGAAGCAAACACACTCTTGTAATCTGGCCTTCTCCCGATTTTCAAATTATTGACTCCAAACCTCAAAAAGCATTTATCCTGTTCCTAGATAGTGTGATCCATGTACGGCTTTTGGAATGACGCGCTCCTTCGGTCATTTTTTTCTGTAGGTCCCCATAACCACCACCACCCCCACTCCCATTGAAAGGAATGGAGTTTTTAAAATCAGCCTTTCTGTTCGGTCATGTTTCATCAGAGAGCCACTGAGTTTAATACGACCCCCTAGGAGAACGCACCCTGCTTGCGTATATGAAATCAGCTCTGACACACACTCATCTTTTTTTCTTGCTTTTTCATCCATGCCTCTTTTTTATTTCATTGGCAGCAATGTATTTTTGGTTTCAAAGAAATACAACTGCACCGACCCACCCTTATTAGGAACACCTAGCCACACCCTGGCAATGACCCATCCACAACCTTCACCACTCCTGCCATATCTACCTGCACGACTAGTTTTTTATCTCCCGTCGCCACCGAAAGTCAGCAGAATGAGAGATGTAGAAATGGGGTTCCGTCTGTCCGTCTGTATGATTTGTTAGTGCGATAACTTTGGAATATAATGATGTAGGATCACCAAATTTGGTGTATGGGTCTCGCTCAGAAGCAAACCGTGTGAGATTGCATATGGGTCACCTTACCCTTGTTTGAAAGTCACAAGGTCACTTTTTATATATTGGACTTATCAATGTGGAAGGGAGTGTGGGGGAAGTACCCCTAAAAGGTCAAACATCTTTTGATTATTTATTAATGAAGATTAGTGAATATTTACTTGCATATACAAAGTTTTAATACTGAAGCATATATACACTGTGAGGTATTAATGGAGAAACTGTTAAAAAAAATACAGGTGTGGCTCATCATAAAGGACATCTGGGAGAAATGTTAAAATGGGTGTGAGAGTTGAGATGTTATTTTTTAGAACATTTCCAACAATCTGGAAAAACTGGGTCTGTGGACTGCAGTCCAGGGTTGAATTTATTTCTGACATACCTTCCCACTTCTCTAGTTCCCTCTGATGAATGTTAAATCAGCGGCGAGGCGTGTGAACACGCGTTTGTGTGCGTATCCTACAGATTGACTATTCACATGGACGAGGAGCTGCGTGGTCTGGCGTTCACCACTCTGCAGGCTCTGATGGTGGATTTCTGTGACTGGAGGGAGGACGTGCTCTCAGGCTTTGTGTACTTCATCGTGCGGGAGGTGACGGACGTGCACCCCACGCTGCTGGACAACGCCGTCAAGATGCTGCTGCAGCTCATCATTCAGTGGAGACAAGCTGCACAGAGCAGCCACCGCAGCCAGGACACACAGGTGCGTGTGCATGTGTGTGTGTCTGCTATTACTGTGGCTTTCTTTGAGTTTCTTCTTCTGTGTGAAGATGAATTGTAGTTCAGATTTTTAAAATAATATTATTAGAAATGCAGCCTAATTGCTCCCAAGTGGCCCATCGACAAGGTGCGTGACTATCAACCTGGATCGCAAGTTCGAATACAGGTTGATTCCACAGCCATTCGCGACCGGGAGTCCATGAGAGCTAATTGTCCTAGCTCTCACGGGAGGGAGGGGTGGCATACGCTCCCCCGTCACTCACAGCGATCACCAGCCAATCATGGGCATCCGTGAGCTCTTTCGTACAGGGGGGGATATAGGGGCAGAATAGTGTGTTAAGTCGCCCCCAAATACGCAAGCGCTGTGGTTCATAAAGTGGCAGGTGGCAGCGTTGCATGTCGCGGAGGGGGCATGTGCATGCTTACGACCCTCCCTGGATGGTGGTGGTCGTGTGATAGGGACTGAAATACTTGACGGGTGGGAACTGAATACAACTAGAATTAGGGGAGAAAATAGAGGGGGGGGGGGGGGGGGGG
>JAQMYF010000002.1:2444046-2465708 GCA_030014195.1 Neosilurus mollespiculum | reverse complement strand
GTGTGTGTGTGTGTGTGTGTGTGTGTGTGTGTGTGTATATATATATATATATATATATATATATATACACACATATATACACATGTATATATGTGTGTGTATGTACATGTGTGTGTGTGTGTGTGTATATATATATTAGAGAAATGATCCTTTTTTAAGTTTATTGACAGATTTGTTGTTAATTACAATAAATCACAGAGAAGGGTGTGTCTACACAATATCTCTGTTTTCACAATAATTAAGAAATCCGTGCATCCCACACACACCTGGTGTTTATACAGACTGCTTGTTTTGACCTTTATTACTGTATTAATGCTTGTTCTGGGGGCTTGTGGTCCTGATCATGTATGTAAACTGTATCTGAAACAAACACAAGCTCTGTGAGATTCCTGTCCTGAGTTTTAAACTCAACCTTCTTTCACGTTGACGACGTTATTGAATTTATTTTCACGTCATTTTCAAGTCCATAACGATTGCATGTGATTTTATTCTAGAGCCCATACTGGAAAGAGGCCCAGAACATTCTGAAGTTGGTGGTGTCTCGTTCTGCCTGTTTGGTGGTACCTGAGGAGGTGCAGCGATCATACAGCGCCGATTCATCAGGGTCACCTGAAATTACCTTCACACGAATCTTCAACAACGCGTCCAAAGAGCTGCCAGGCAAAACACTGGACTTTCACTTTGACATCTCAGAGGTACAGACTATCCTATATATATTTTTTTCAAACTTCAGATGTTCAGGTGACATAACCAAAATAAGTTTTGTGCTACAACTCTTAACCTCCTAGACACCCATAATAGGGCACAAGTATGGAGATCAGCGCAGTGCGGCCGGTCGTAACGGAAAACCTCAGGTCATTGCTGTGACCAGGAGCACGTCATCTACATCATCTGGGTCAAACTCGAATGGCCTGGTACCGGTCAGCTGGAAGAGACCTCAGCTGTCCCAGGTGCAGTGATGGAATGCCTTCACTTCTTTTACCTTATTTTTAAAAATCCTCACTTGCTGTAGGGCCCCATATAAAATATAAAAAAAATAAGTGTTTGCCACTCGAGTTGAGTTTTGCCACTCGTGTTTACCGGTTGTGTTCCCTTGATTCCAGAGGAGAACCCGAGAGAAGCTGATGAACGTCTTGTCTCTGTGTGGGCCAGAGACTGGCCTGCCCAAAAATCCTTCAGTAAGCGTAATATCTCATTTCAGTACCATCGACCCTGTGCATTCACATATCTGTGTATCTTTATTATCAGTATATAAATAATATTTAGCTGTTGTTGCAGGTGGTGTTCTCCTCAAACGAGGACCTGGATGCAGGTGACCAGCAAACCAGCCTTATTCCCACAGTAGAGGAAGTGACACGGGAGGAGGATGGACAGGCAGAGGACGCAGGAAGTGAACAGCAGTTCGGAGTGTTCAAGGACTTTGACTTCCTGGATGTAGAATTGGAAGATGCTGAGGTGAGCCTTGGTCCCTCGCTGTTTCTACTGGCACTCTAAAGTGGAATGAACATCCAACACGAATTTGTGTATTGCAGCAGATTTGGTGTGTGAAACAAATACCCCTATTAGGGCTACATCACAGCGCACATCTTATCATGGGGTTTTCACCTGCACTCACCTTTTCTTGTTTTTTTAATCCATTCACTTCAGGACACCTTTGTTTTGAGTTATTTCTACTCAGACACTTTTAATCTGACAGCCACCATACTTCTTCCTCCTTTACACCAAACACCGTCTTGACTCGTACTCGTCTTTTTTAACACTTTTTCATTCCTTTTTAATTTTTTTTACTTTCATTATTTACTTCAGCGTTATATAAATAGTCATATTTTCAAAATTCCCATCTCGAGCTCCTGTGGAAAGTTTCAGGAAATTTACTGGAAAGCTTGCGCCCTTTGCAACCCAATGTGTAGTTTGCTCCGTACAGCATTAAACGCTCTTCACATTGTTTATTTACTAAAGTGACAACATGACATTTTTTAAAGAGCTTCATACCTGTGCTGTGTCACTGCACACCCAGTACGGCAGGAAGGAGTAAAGCCGCATTCACCACGGAAGCAACAAACGACATGCTCGCCACTGAGCGATACTCGACTTCACCTGCCGAGAGAGGCAGATCTCTTCCCGTCTCATCACTCGTTGCCTAGTTAACCCCCTCGTGTGTTTCCTGCTTCATAATCTTTACAAATGAAAGTGTGAGCAGCACCACACTTCCCTCTTTTTTTATCATTGACTTATATTATGTGAGTTTATTTGAACCCATATTATTATTATATATAGATTATTTTTCGAGTGTAAATATCTGTTAGCACGATTCAGTAGGAAAAGATGTTAGCAAAACCATGTGCTCGAGTTAACCAGCTAACCCGCGTAATGTACATTTCATGTAGCTCTAAATAAACTTGTATGAAAATAAAGTTGGAGGGAATGCCGACCGTCTCAGAAACGTGGAGCCAGACATCACGTCTCAGGTTATTATCCTTATAAAATTTCTGTGTGCAGTCATAAAGTACAGGATACTGAGGCACGGCCATAATGAGCTGCTCTTCCATGTTGATGTGAGCAGGTAAATTAAATTAGTGATTCTGGTTTCCACATGGAAGGGTTAGAGCAAACCCTGTGTTTGGCGCCTTCTGTCAATCAACCATATCTTTAAGCTCTGATTGGCAATCGCTCATCTCGTGTCGGGTGAAAAAGTTCAGTTCAGTGAAACTCCGCGCCAAAGTTCCGCTCAGTTGACTTTGCATGACTTTGCATGATCGCTTGTCGCTTCCTGTGTGAACGAGGTTTACTTGGAAATATCTAAATTAACTAAATAATTATCAGTAAAGAATGATGGGAACGCCGAGTGTAAACAATTATTTAATGCAAATGAAAGATTATAAATTATTTTTAATTTATTCTTATGCTTCTTATAGGCCAGAATCACAGCCATTTCTCTAATTAGTCATTCCTTATTTTGTGTAAGACTCTATGTGAGTGGGTGATTTGTTTATTTTAATGTATGGTGAGTCAAACTTTGACAGCATGTATTTCTGTTTTGGCGTTTCTGACTCTTGCCTCTAACACCACTGTTGTCTTTCCCCTTTTCTTGCGTTCAGGAGATGCAGGTAAGTTTCTGTGTCAGGCTGTGGGTGGTAGAGTGCCATTACTTCCTGCTTAATGATCAGTTATACTAGTTTGGGGGGTCATTCCATGTGAAATCACCCAAGATTAGTAAAATTCCCTACCAAAAATCTCTAATTGTAGTAATTTTTCAGCCAATTATTTACATTATTTTGGTTTCTGTGATTGGGAAGTACGATACTTAAAGGTATTTACACTGCCAGAGTCTTGAAGTGTACCAACCTAAACAAAATGAGGGATATGGGAATTTTAGTGTCATTTTCAAATCCCCAAACTTTCTCCAAAATGAGAAACAACGTTCATGAATTAACTTCAGCCACCATCACAGAAACAAACAAACAAAAAAAGCATAACAATAATCAAATAAATAAATAAATAAATAAACAAGCTGGGATGTAAATCAAAATGTAAAATCGTGTGTGTGTATTTGACTGGTTAACACATTTAAGGTTTTTTGACAGGAAGCCTTGCGTTAGTGCACATGGAATGACCCTTTGGTCATAAGATTTGAAGAAAATAATGAAATAATTTAATTAATTAATAAAAGCCACACGCAGTTCCTTGTTTCCCACCAATTCCTTTATGCAGCCCATGTTCATTCTGTCTCAGTTTAATTTAATGCATCATGTTGTTTTTTTTTTTAATCATTTCCCTATTAAAAATTTATATTTATTTATATTGTATTGTATTGTACATAAGTATATTTAGTTCAGATTAAATGATTGGGTTTTTTTTTTTGTTTGTTTTGGGTTTTCTTCCGTTACTGCCCAAATCTGAAAGATAGCTTATTTACAGAAGATAGCTTTTATTTTGGCGCTCCTGTATTTGTGTGTACATGTATATAAAGTGTGTGTGTGTGTGTGTGTGTGTGTGTATAATGTGTGTATTTTATATTTTGTTGATACTTTTTCTCAGGGTGAGAGCATGGACAACTTCAACTGGGGTGTGCGGCGGCGCTCTTTGGACAGCATGGACAAAGGCGACACACCGTCGTTGCAGGAGTGCCAGTACACAGGCAGTACGCCAAGCCTCAATCTGACCAACCAAGAAGACACGGATGAGTCATCTGAGGAGGAGGTACTGAGCGCTAGCCAGATTCTCACCCGCTCCAACCTCGTAAGTCCTAATACCCCTCTTCCCGTACCCGGGGCCCTTTCGTTTTACGTGGGCTGCCGGTGAGGTGTGTTTGTGCCGAGCTGGGCTTAGATGCTGCCATGTTTCAGCTGTGGGTGGTTAGACGCTTGCTTCTGCCGGTGTAGCTCACAAAACCCAATCATCTTCCGTCCAATACCATCCCCCTCCCCCCTCTCCTCTTTTGCCCAGCCAAGCCTACTGCCCCACTGTACCTTCCCTTATTGACAAAGTTTCTTACAAAAGCCCTTCTTTTTATTACACTTTTTGACTTTGGTGGTAAGTAAAGACACACATGAGTATTTTTTCCTTTTGATTACTCCACTAGAACCACTGAATATGCATGAACATGAGATTCCCTGCGCTAGTTAAAACACTGAGTTGCATGAACTCTGCCCTGTAACCGTCTGAAATATACAGTATGACCGCATGTGTTTATTTGAGCATGGCAGTGTACTGTAAATATACTTTTTATATCGTTTAAATCTGTAATACTTTCTCGAACTCCTCTCCGCTTGCTTTGGCGCGCACCGGCTCTCTTCTCCCGAGCTTGTATCAGCTGAACTGACAGAGCAACGGCAAAACTTGGGATGTTTTTACACTTTGGTGTGGAAGCTTACTTCCATTTCCTTTTCCAACTCTTACTCTTTCCATGCAATGTGTAGTTGATATTAGGTTGTTGTTTTGTTTTGTTTTGTTTTTTCTTCTGAACTTTATTTTGCTAGCATGCAGCATGAACACGAGGAATGAGATTTTTAGACTGGTCTAGGATGGAAATGCTAGCAAAAGTAATGGTTGCAGCTAGAATTCGTACTTTCAGTCATGTTTAATATTATTATTGCTAGTATTTGGCCAATGATGGCATGTTTGCATGTCAGTGTTAATATGGTTCAGGGGTGTGTGTATATATGCACTGTATGTATAGTATGCGACCATGCTGTGGTATTTTGCTTAAAAAAAAATTTGTTTGTGTCTTCACATAGCTCAACAGTGACTCTGCGACAGATGATGCCACGTCCAATCACATGGATTCTCTACAACAATCGCAGGAGTCTTCCAGTAGCGTCCTCACTGAGGAAGCTCTGCCCATCCCGCTGTTGCCCCGCCCAGACAGCCCTGTCCATGAGGCCATGCAGTCTGACAGCAATATCAGCCAGCTGCCTGAGGTGGGATCAGTCATGAGCTTGAATAAATACTGGTGCACGGGTGCTTTCTAGCGAATGCCTTTAATCTATGTGGTGTGGCTGGTGTTTTTTTTTTTTTTTTTTTAGCGGGTGTGCTTTTCTTATCCTTCCAGCTGTCCGGGGCATCCACGCCCTTTGACTTTACACTTGATTACATGCTATCAGGGATGGTTGTTCGTTGTGTAGGAGTTGTAGCGGTCTGAACATTTGACCCTGTGCGACGCCAATCCCTGTTAGCTACGTGTCGAATCACTGACACAATGAAAGCGTTCTGCTGTGTTTTATCTGTTTCCTGTTCTCCTAGTGATGCTCTAAATGCTCTTTTTTATACTTATTTTTACTTTTTGCAATGGGTCGGGGATTTATTGCTGAATACAGGGTTTGTATAGATATTGGATGTTCATAAGATGTTGTTTAGAAAATAAGAGTTAGTCTGCTGTTAAAGAAAAGGCTGAACCCATGGGACACCCGTCACAAGTTCAGTGTAAACAGTGTAATGTACTGACTTTAATTTGACGATAATTTGTGCCTAATAAGCAGTGATGGCACTAAAACAGTCATGTACTGAAATAAAGTAATCTGAACTATGTACAGTCAGGCTATGATGTTAACCGAAAAAGTGTGACATTGAATGATTTATAACATGTATATGTGTATACTTATATGTATATGCATGATATCTATATGGACAAATTCTGTCACTTTGTGATGGAACCCGAAATCTAATCAGCAAACTGTACAAACCCTGTGGGCGGTGGGCGGGGCTTGCTTGTCAGTTCAATCAATTTGGGTGAAGATTGCTATTAGGAATGACGCACCTCAGGCCAGCTGTGCGGAAACTGGATTGCGAGAATATACAAAAGCACAGAAGCTAACTGTCTAAAAGCCTCTTCGGACAAAACCTCCTAACCTGGAGCTGCAAGTATAGCGTGAGTATTTAGTTAAGCTTAACACACAGCACTGGGTTCGAGCATAAGATTTTATTACTAACCCCGAAAAAAAAAAAAAAAACAAGCTTTGCATTGCTTCCTACTGCATCATATTAACTCCGTCACTTCAACTAACTGTTTATCACCGAGTCTCTTATTATCAGTAACTTGATTGCGGTGCTACCCAAAATACAGTGTTTTTATCCTCTCCCAGCTCCCACAGTGCAAAACATTACTATCTAATCAAGATTTAACACCTTATCTCCAGCCAAAAATTCTTTTTGATATTGTTTTTGGAATAATATACTATGTAAGAACAGAATGTGTAAAATTATTAATATGTTTGAAGAATATTTTTCTTGATTATAGTTTTGTATCCTCTTAAATCAAGTTAAATTATCTGTAAGATGAGAGAATTACACTTAGTAAGAATATTGTTTGAAGGATATTTTTCTTATTTTAAGAATCTTACCAAGTGTAATGATCTTACTGCACTGGCAGATCATTTAACTTGATTTGTTTGTTTTTTTAATTTAACATGCCAATGACATTACAAACATTATGGTTTGTCCATTCTCAGCCAGCAGAGGGCTAGCTGCACTCACACAGAGAAACGGATCTCGATGTGGTGTAGTACACACAGTGGCAATCTCCTGTTAAATAGATACTTTGACTTTGGGGTCGATGAGCACACACTCGTGATTTAAGGTAGTGCCACAGAAAAGCGAAAAGCCACCAAAGGTGGCGGTCAGGGGAACAGGCCGGCCACCCTTCACCACCACACACCGGGATCACCCGATCCAGAAACAGTTCCCTCTTCTCCTCCAGTGATCGAGCTCTGTGTGTGCCGTAGCTCCGTTTTATCGAAACTGCATGTTCAAGTTGGAGTTGGACCACCAACAGACCTTAGGACCGCCTCTCCTGCCTCACTCAGTTTCATGTGTGCAAATAATAATTTGACTAATAAATAAAATCACATATAATAATGTGCGAGGTTTTTTTGGTCATCCTGTACTTCTGCATTGAGTGTATGCTGTAGAGCATTGATGAAGTGTTTGTTTGCACATTAGGTGCATATTTCGTATAGGCGTCAATATTGCATGGACCGTACTTCTGCGTATATACTCAAAGCAGAATTGGCTGTGTTTCTACTCAGAAGAAGAGCAGTAGAGTTACCCTGTAGGATTAATTAACAGAAAATAACACGAATAAATTTTGTGTGATGAGCTATAAACTGAGCGAATTCCCACTGAGACTGTTTCTAAAATATCTGAGCTTGGCTGTAGTCAGCAGGATGAGCAGCTCGAAGCACAAGTGTAATACATGTGTAAGTCTACAGGATTACACTCTCCATTATAATGAACTACAGACATATATATATATATATATATATATATATATATATATATATATATATATATTTTTATTGATATAAATTTATACGAACACAGTATCATGAGAGCTGTTTTTGTTTTTTGGGTTTTTTTTGAGAAGAAGGAACAGCAGAAAATGTGTAATGAGGAAACACAACACTCAGAAGGAGCCACACGTGTAACAATCTAACCACACGTGTAGTTAGATTTCTGGAGAGGTGTATGTTTAGTGCAGATGTACACATGGACCTTTAGAGAAAGGTTGAGGTGTTCAGTCATTCAAGAGAGGCTCAGAGTACAGACACCATACTGATCAAAAGCAGCCAGTTGAGGTAGTTCAGGCATCTGTCCAGGTTTCCTCCTGGATGCCACCCAGTTGAGATGATATCTTGAAGAGATGATATCTTTCGGCTGGGTTGGGAACACCTTGGTATCCCCTCTGGAATTGCTGGAGAGTTTTGAAGACTGCTTCACCAGCAACCCTCATCCTGGATAAGTGGTGGATAAGGGATAGATGGATTGAAATAAATATTTCTACTCCGTGCCTTTAAAAATAGCAATCCTTACGGGTTACACTGGAATAATGTTGAACCAGTCCTACAAATCTAAAATCCAAAGATCTTTTTTTAAAGCAACAGGTCACAGTCATGTATGTTCACTCCCACTCGTAATATTTAATTATATCAGTGAAAGGAAGGAGCATTGCATATTTCCTTATGATATGATCCTGACACCTGTAAATACTCAACTCCAGTCAGTCCTACTTCAGCCTGTCTTGTCCTAATTTTAGTCCAAGGACATCTTCCACTGTCATTCCTCCAGCTTTTAGTGTAATGAGGTCTGATTTATCTCGTCAGCTTCTCCAATACAATCAATTCCCCTTAAAAGCCTTCTATAACACTAAATCCTTCTTTGGCAGTCTGCCACCATGCTTTCTATTAATATACTTTAATCTTAAGAAATAAAAAAGAAACAGCAGGAAATAGCTAGCACTTTCTACTTGTATGTGTGTGTCCTTCATCTCTAACTTTCTTATCTTATCCTGCAGATTTAGTTTTATTTTGATTTTATTTATTATTAACTCTATGTAAATCTCATTACTAGTCCTTGATCAGAGCTCTGTGGCTTATTTATGATGTCTGTGGTCGAGAGGTTATGTTTACATCAGTGCAGAGTGGTGATAAATTAGCTCTGTGCATGTGTTTATTGATATTTCTTCTTTGTAAAAGGAGCCGTGTCTTTGGATCGGAAGGTCTATTTTACAGATTGCTGCTTTGAAGTGTCCCCTCGTGAGTGCCCAGGATTTGACCTCTGACTAATTAATGAGAATTTCTGTCTTGGGGTCCCGAGTGGGACAGCAGTATAGCATTCGAACTATCATCAGAAAATCACAGGTAGGAATCCCGGGCGATGCCACAGCTATCCGTGGACGGGAACCCAAGAGCAGAAGCTAATTGGCTGAGCTGTTAGGGAGGGGTGGTATGTGTCTATTTATATAGAGCCAATCGTGAGTGTCTGTGACTACATATATATGAAGGTAGACAGATAGCACTTCGAAGGAGGGCTTTGCCCTTACTGGATGGGTGCTGCCAGAAATAAGGGAAGAGATATCTGATGGGTGGAAATTAGCCAGGACTAAATTGAGAGAAAAATTGGGGTGGGGTTGGGGGTGGGATCTTACCTCATAATAACTTTATTTAGTTTTAATGATGTGCAGAAGATGGCTGACACATCTTGTTTCTTGCTTTTATTGTGAGCATCCTCGGGAATAATGCTACATACCCAAGTAATGTAGTTCTCATGTGCAGAGTTGATTTCTTTGCAAAAATTCTATTCCATCTGCTTCCCAAAGCTTCTGCCCCTTTTCTAACCTCTAGATGGGACCATCAGAGAAGCTGATGCTACTCTCAATCTGAGAATGTAAAAGCACGCTCATCTCATCAGGGTCATTTTAACTACCAAGCTGTTGTTGGATGTTTTTGTTTTTTTGGGTACTTTCTCTCGGTGTAATGGTGTAACCAGTAATGGTGGTCTGGTACCTGTCTGGTTAACAGTGGTCCAATTGTGGTGGTCTGTTTCCACTGAATAGATTACAGTGGAATTTGGATGGATGAGTACAGTACGTAAGTAGCTGTCTGTCTATAATTTAAACCTTGGACCTTGACTGTTTTTGTGAGAAATTTCCTTCCTTTATAAATCCTGTATGCAATCTTTCAATATCCTAATAACTTTTAATATAGCATAAATATTTTAATACATGTAATAAACAGTAGATTTTGTAACAGAGAAATAGTCTTGATCTTGAACACTATTCCGTATTTCCAGGACACCAGCATGACGGCGGTGGATGAGCTGAGCAGCAGCGTCAGTGAGGACACGGGCTTTTGCAGTGCCCCCCCTTTACCATCGGACCCCCCAGAGCTGTGTGAGCTCCCTGACCCTCCTGATGACCCAGACCCTGCGCCCCCACCTCTAGGCATGGACAGTCCACCCGGCTCGATTTGTGAAGAGGAGACAGCACCGGACTCTGTGTGCGATGAAGACGTCACCCTGGCGCTCAAGGAACTGGATGAGCGATGTGAAGAAGAGGAGGCTGACTTCTCTGGCATGTCCAGGTGAGCGGGAGTGTTTGGTTAGTGTGCACCTTCAGGAGGTTTTTGGTTGGCAGACTTTAGCAAATGTGGAGTTGATTTTTTTTTTTTTTTTTAAATCTTCATCTCCATCTTCTGCTTGTGTACATGTTCTACTACAGCTATTATTATATACTTTCGGAGCCTAATAGGATTCCTTGGCTGGTAACTTCTTTTAGGTTCCCTTGTTAGTAGTGTTAGCATGGCTAGTTAGCCCTCACGGAGACCTTTAGACTCCTCATGGCAACTTGGTGTACATTTTGAAATCACAGCCCCTGGTGATTGAAAATAGAATACTGGTTACATATCATCCTATGGTTCTGTGAATGCCAGATAACCACCAGGGTTCCCCGTCATGAGAAAAACAACCAGTCTTACCGGAACTCTTAGAAAATTCTATCACTATCGCAGGAGTTTGCTAGTTTGGCTCTGATCCTGTTGAACTGTGGCACCAGGACATTGCTTTCAAGGGTGGCCAACCTTTTTTGGATCCTCATCTTGTCAGTAAATAACTGGTGTTGACAGTAGACTGATCCAGCTCAGGTGGCATTAGTTCAAAAACTTGCCCTCTCAGGAGACACAGACTTTACCCATTAATGGCATGCATGGCAATAGTCCAGTTTTAACTCGCCTTCTAGCACAGTTTAGGAAGCAAGGGTCTATCTCTGCTCTGCCTGGCTGTAATGTGTGCCGCAGATCTGTCTCTCGCATCGCAAAACTGCCGCCGTTTGTGTTGGGGGTGGGGTGAGAGTAACGTTAAACCGTTTGATAAAGCAGCGCAGTGTTGGCTCATGCTGAGTTTAAGTCAGTGGGGAAGAGAGAGAGAGCGAACAATAATAGGAGAGATGAAGTGAAGAGAACAGGCAGTGAGTATGAAGACTGCAGAGAGAGAGAGAGAATGCACCAAAGAGAGACAGAGTTTAAGTGATGCTGGGGTGAAGAGTGAAGAGCGGACGCTGCTCATGAGGATGAAGAAGAAGTCGGTGTCGTTCATGTCACTCAACAACACAGGATTTAAATACTTCTACTCCGTCTGCTTTATCAGGATCTTTGGCCCTTCCGGGCTGTAAGTGTGCGTGTGTGCGTGCGCGTGTGTGTGCGCGTGCTCATGTGGGAGGGTTGTTTTTCTTTTTCCTCTGCGGTACGTCCGAGCTGAAACTACATTGCAGCACGGAGCAGCTGCAGTGGGGGGTGGGGGAGGGCTTTTCACAATGTTGTTTGTTTTATTGATGTATTGTTTCATCAATTACATGATAGTGGACAGTGTGTGAGAGTTGTGTGAGAATAACCTGACTGTGTGTCCTGATTTTGTTTGTGTGTGTGTGTGTGTGTGTGTGTGTGTGTGCAGTCAGGATGAAGGTGATGCGGATGGTTTTCCTGAGCTCGACTCGTCTCCACCCCCATCTCCTTTTCTCTCTGCCATCCTGGCAGCATTCCAGCCCGTCACTTATGATGATGAGGAGGAGGCTTGGCGTTGCCATGTCAACCAGATGTTATCCGATACGGATGGATCCTGTGCCGTCTACACTTTTCATGTGTTCTCTCGTCTCTTCCAGGTTTGTTTGTGTGTGTGTTTATATGCACCCGTCCCATGTACACTGTAATTGCTGTTGATTATTAAAATGATGATTTGCCCTGTCCAGTTTTTACCCTGGCTGGAGGGGTGTTGTCGTTGGCTTGGTAGGCGGGCGGCGTGACAATAACTTTGTCCCGGTCATTGCTCTGCTCATGTACAGGCCGACTTTCTGAAATCTTGCATAGGCACTCCCTATGACCTGAATCTGTTCATGAGTTAGCTAATTTGCATATATGACCTTTGACCTTGGCACAGTGACCTTGAACCTATAAAGTTTGTCTGGGCCATTGCTTGGCTCATATGCATGATAGCTTTCAGAAATTTTGCATATCCACTCCCTATGACCTAAACCTGTGGGTAGCTAATAAAATGTTGATTGTCCGAAACTGTTCGTATCTCAGGCGCTTTTGTCCTTCGTGCGCCTGAAGCGTCCTGGCTGAAGGGTTACAACATTCTATAGACCGGCTACTTTTACATTTTAAAGTGTGAGTTTTTGTTCACTGCTTTGATTTAAACATTAACTCAAGTTTGTGAGGTGGATAATAAGCAATTACTGAATGAGGCAAAGTATGATAGTCACTGATGTTCCTGCACGGATCTCTGCATGTCTGCCAAGTATCTCCTCATGGATGGCAATTCACCAGCTGAAAGCTGACTCATCCCCCACATCAGGATCTTGCAATGTAATTGGACAGCTCTGTGATCTCTCCTTCAGTCACTGCACGAAGCCTTGGAGTAACCATAGACAATTACCTGTGCTTCTCTTCCATATCACTAATCTCCTCTTTAACATCTGAAGGATTCGTCCATTTCTTTCCACTGAGGCCACTCAGATACTTGTTCAGTCTCTTATCATCTCAAGACTAGACTACTGCAACTCACTCCTGGCAGGTCTAACTTTGAGCACAATTCTACCTCTGCAACTGATCCAGAATGCAGCTGCACGGCTTGTTTTCAATTTTCCCAAATTTTCCCATACTACTCTCCTGCTACAATCTCTCCATTGGCTTCCTGTAGCTGCTCGCATTAGATTTAAAACACTAATGCTTGGCTAAAAAGCCAAAAATGGACCTGCACCCTCCTACCTCAAAGCACTTATCACACCCTGCACTGTACCGCGTTCTCTCAGATCCTCTAGCACGGCTAGACTGGTCCCTCCGTCTACCAAGGGACAAGAGAAAAATGCATCTAAACTCATCTCTTTTCTGGCTTCAAGGTGGTGGAATGAACTTCCTCTGGATGTCCGGACAGCTGAGTCACTGAGTGTCTTCACATGATGGCTGAAAACCTACCTTTTTCAGCAGTGCTTAGATTAGATTAGCACTATGTTTTGCGCGCGTGCGCACACACACACACACACGCATACACACGCACACACACACACACACACACAAAAACAAAACAAAACATCAACGCACGCACAACACCTACCCACTGAGTTTGACTGATGGTAGTCTGGGTCCAGACGAACCAGTATAAGAAAATATTCACTGATAGTGACTTTAAAGCACTTCTGTAAGTCGCTCTGGATAAGAGCATCTGCTAAATGCTGTAAATGTAAATGATATGGAGAATTATTCCGATTGAGGGGTTTGGATAATAACCTCTAAGATCTGAATAATTCTCTGTGTCATAAAAAAGCCGAATTCTATAACTGTTTTATTGTTCATTGAAGAACTTATTCTATGTCAGTGATAAAAGGTTGGCTCATTAAAAAATATCAATAATTATTTGGTGGCTTTCCACCAATCACAAACAAGATATTTTGAATGAATAACAGTATACATAAGTATGCAATACATAGGAACTGCACGATCTGATTGGTCATTAAAAATCATTATTCTAACAGAATGACACGAATGTCAAGTTACTTTAGTTAAATTATATAAATATAAGCAACAGTTAACTTATTCTGGTTTGATTTTCATTGTTTCTTTGTTGTATATACTAAAACTCTAAAAGAGGCTGAAAGAGCCTTGGTAAGAGACTTCTGCTCATGTTTGCGCTCATGTCGTCATTTTAAAAATAAATACATAATTATTCATAGAAATCTTTTTAGTGTGCTTTTTTGTTTCTCTTCACATGTGGTATAAAATAAAAAACAATTAAGCACCCCAGGCATGGTGGATGTTTCTAAAATGAGTATTGCCCTCATTGTGCTTTCTCAGGGAATACTCCATGACATCCAGGACGTAACTCTCATTATTATCCCGAAATAGTGAAGCAGTCAGATTGGGCCATTCCTGTGTGGTTATGAGAGATCTTTGTATAGTAACTATCTGTATATACAAAAACCCATACATGTGTAAAACTATACTATTTTTTTTTCCCCTCCTCTTCAGCACATTAAAAGAAAATTTGACACAATTACCCACTCTTCAGTTCGTTTCCTTGGTGACGGGCTACAGCGAATGGGAAACCAGTTCCTCAGCTCCCTTGAGGTCATGACCTCCTGCTCGCAGTGTCCTACAGTATTACTGGATGCCGAGACTGTGAGTTTGAGTCATTTGATGTGTCTTTCCTTAAAACGTTTTCTAGTTTGAGATAAGGTTGTTGTGTTCGAGAGGTCGTTCTAAATCTGCATAGAAAGGGTCAGTTTTTATTGAAATACTAACAGGTATATTTTACAGCAGAACATGACTTTTTGTAGCCGCAGTTTTTATTCATGTAAGTTTTATTTACATTTTTTTACATTTAGTGCCAGTATTTTAAACCATTTTTTCCTTCAAATTTGAAATATTATAATGAGCACCTTTAAAGTGGTCTGCAGAGATACACCAGTAAGTGTTAATAAAAGAAGGTCATATCCTGTAATGGGAGTAATAGGTGTGTGTGTGTGTGTGTGTGACCATTGTTACATACCGTGTGTGTGTGTGTGTGTGTGTGTGTGTGCGCTGCAGCTGGTCTCCTGTGGGCTCTTGGAGACATTAAAATTCAGTGTACTGGAGTTGCAGGAGCACCTGGACACATACAACGGTAAAAGAGAGGCAGCTGAACAGGTGAGAACTGAACATAGACACGTACTCAGGGTTCTTCAGTACAAAACTTCTCAAGCATTCATATCATTATAAACAATGAAACAGAATTTTAATTCTTATACTTCTATTTAGGGATGTGTAGGGGGTTGTAGAGAAAAATTTTTAGATTCCTCCCTAATTTAATTTTACTATGTAAAGCTGCTTTGTGACAATGTCAACTGTAAAAAGACTATACAAATAAAACTGACTTGACTTGACTTGACTATTTAATATTAATTATGTACAAGTGGTGGGAACGGGTTTTTAGTACATATCATGGTTTCTTTAAAGAGTACCGGTATTGGTCATCCTTACAGCTTAGTTAGTGCGTAATATGATACATTTAAAGCTTATTTTAACATAAATGACTATAAAAAGCAATATACTGGGTAGTTTTATTCCGTGGATTACTATTACTACTAACAACTATTTTTCCCTGAAGTGACGTGAACTTGGTCCAGGTTGTCCAGCGCAAGTAAACAAGCAGCGAGCGACATTTTGGGTGATGAAACTCCCCGAATACTAAAGGCTCTCACCTTTTACTGGTTCCTTTTGGCAAGGCTCTGTTCCTGTCCTTCGTCTTCCTTTGATGTTTTATGAAGGAATTCCGTAGGAACAGCGTCCGGTTTTAGATGTAAAAGCTTGGGCTTCGTGCCAAGTAGCTCTGCCTGGAGGTCACGCTGATAGCAGGTCAGATTAAAGTGGTTGCCTGACAGAACCGCTGATGATATACATGATTGTTTTAAACAGCTAGTAATACAAATTCACCACAGGTACCGTTAAATAATTGAGAAGTTTAATACTAAATTAATGTACATAAACCGGCATCTAATACTGCAAACAGAAGTACATTCTGACTATACACATCTCTAACACTTCTTCTCATCTATCTTTTTCTGTCTTTCTTATACTTTTATAGAACACATCCATTGATTTAACACTTTGCTTTACAGACTTATCGAGTTACACTACATTGCCAAAAGTATTCACTCATCTGCCTTCACACATATATGAATTTAAGTTACATCCCATTCTTAATCCATAGGGTTTAATGTGACGTCGGCCCTTTGCAGCTATAACAGCTTCAACTCTTCTGGGCTCAAGCTTTCCACAAGGTTCAGCAATGTGTTTATGGGAATTTTTGACCATTCTTCCAGAAGCGCTTTTGTGAGAACAGACACTGATGTTGGACAAGAAGGCCTGGCTCGAATCTCCGCACTAATTCATCCCATACATGTTGTGTCGGGTTGAGGTCAGGACTATGTGCAGGCCAGTCAAGTTCTTCCTCACCAAATGGACCGTGCTTTGTGCACTGGTGCGCAGTCATGCTGGGACAGGAAGGGGCCATTCCCAAACTGTTCCCACAAAGTCGGGAGCATGAAATTGTACAAAATCTCTTGGTATGCTGAAGCATTCAGAGACCAAGCCCAGCTCCTGAAAAACAACCCCACACCATAATCCCCCTCCACCAAACTTTACACTTGGCACAACGTAGTCTCCTGGCAACCGCCAAACCCAGACTCGTCCATCAGATGGCCAGATGGAGAAGCGTGTTTTCATGTGAAGTTTGGAGGTCTGTAGCGATTGATTCTGCTGAAATTTGGCGAGCTTTGCGCACTATGTGCCTAAGCATCCGCTGACCCCGCTGTGTTATTTTACGTGGCCTAGTTGCTGACATTCCCAATTGCTTCCACTTTGTTATAATACCACTGTCAGATGACTGTGGAATATTTAGTAACGAGGAAATTTCACGACTGGACTTGTTGCACAGGTGGCATCCTATCACGGTACCACACTGGTTGTAAAGAAAAAATTTTTAGATTCCTCCCTAATTTAATTTTGCTATGTAAAGCTGCGTGGTGACAATGTCAATTGTAAAAAGCGCCACACAAATAAAACTGACTTGACTTGACTTGAATTCACTGAGCTCCTGAGAGCGACCAGCTCTTTCACAAATGTTTGTAGAAGCAGTCTGCATGCTTAAGTGCTTGAATTTATTCACCTGTGGCCATAAAGGTGATTTGAGCAACTGAATTCAATTATTTGATGGGTGAGTGAATATTTTAGGCAATATAGTGCATTTTTAGTAAAGTTAGGAAGGATTCTGTTCATCAGCACCAGATTTCCACTCTTTAAAACATCTTTTCCCCCCAATTCGGCAGAAGTGTGAATGAAGGCATTCTGACTGCAGGGGACCCTCCTTATGTCTGTCATAAGGATTGATGGGTTTCTTGTGCACAATGTTATTTGGTGTTGAATCCACCTTAAATTGATGTTCTAAGTCATCAAAACTTCAAATATTTTTTAACTTAAAAATTCAGTTGCTTGATACAATTTCGAACTAGTCAACTTTCTACTCTGTGTTTCGTGTCCACAAACTTCTCCCAGTCTCTTCAGACCAGCTTTAAACCCCGCACTTTAAAATACTTCCTTATTTATTTACTTTTTATTTAATTTATTTATTAATTCAATTACTTCCTACACACTTATGTAGAGAGAGAGAGAGAGAGTAAAGCAGGCCCTGCATGCAGATAAACATCACAGTCACATCCATAGTTGTAGCTCGGGGCATTAAATCATCTCTGTATCTCAAGATGTGAGTGAATTTAGCCAGCATCAGTTTCCGCTAGCACCCGCCCAGCAATCATGTTTGGAAGTTAAGAATAGCCTGAACTAGCTCTGTAATCGGTTATATAAGAAGAGAGAAAAGAAAGGAGAAGAGTGGGCTGATGGGACGGTGAATGAATAGGGATTGTTAATTGGAGGAGACACATTGGAATATCGAACCTCCCTGCTCGGGTCAGAAGCTCTATGCTCTAAAGCAGACCTACTGTATATAGTACCTAGAATACCTACTTCTGCTCGGGTCAGATTCACAAACACACACGTTACTATCCCCATGAGGTCTGTCCTTTTACTGCCATTGCTGCAACTACATTTAAACCAAAAAGCCTGTGTCCACCGGATGTGTTTTTAGCACTGACAGTGCCCAGGACCTACAACATAGTAGTTATACACTCCTTTGTTGCGAACTTGAAGTCCCTGTTTACTTTAGAAAGTTTAGGTAAAATGGAAATTGCATCCCTGCGTTGGCTGCAGCTCTCGCCTGGGGAAATTAAAAATAAAAAAGAGTCTGGTGCATGAGAATAAACACTGCAGAAAGAAACTGGGAGAGTACCATCCACCGGAGCAGGAGTGGTGTTCTGTTTATCTACTGCATGTATTCGGAGTGTGTCGTCTTCGATTACCATCCTGCCAGTGAGAATGGTCTAATCTAAACAACCCCCCATCTCTTTCTCCACAGTGGTTAGAGAATTGCCGAAAGACCTTCGGTGATAAAGACAGCAGCCGTCGACCGACCACTCAAGCTCAGGTAACACGCACCTCAGATCTGCATTGACTAGTAATCGTATAGCAAGGAGAAAGTACTGGGTTATACTTCTGTAAGAGTGAGCTTGTAATCATGACAGTTTGCTGTGCGTGGATCCTCTCAAATGGTATACATACACATAGGATATTGTATCCACTAGGGGGTAGTGTCAAACAAACCGCACCAGAGTTTATAGGAAAACAGATGTGCTTTTTCTCAATTTGCGTTCCTGCATACATGTAAAACATCATTCACAGCACGAATATTGTTCCAGTTCATAGTTCGCATCAAGCTAAGTACAGTCCAAGTACCCGGATGTGTTCTTGCTCCTCCCATTTTACCAGGGATGAATCGAGTGGTGACTTCTGTGGACTTATTCTGAATCGTCTAGTATCCCACAATGCACTGCATACCAACCGGAGTAAATGAGTAATTTATGTCCAATTTTGTTTTTTGTATATTAATTTTAGTTTTATTTAGTGTCTCCAGTCAAACACAACTGCTGCCGTTCATAACAATCATCTCCCACTACCTTTTCCCTCCACTGGTTTTTATATGTACAACACAGATCTTATATAGAGAATTTATTACTATCTTAAATGAAACAATGAGAGGTCAGCTTACTTTATATCATATAAAGCCTATAGTTTATAATTTACTGCAGGGTAGAATTTTCTGACTGTGTCTTAAAATGAACTGTAAAATAAAGAGTGAATAATAAATCTTTATTAATCTCTACTAGCTTTAAACCTGCTTCATTTTAAAGCTTCATTTTAAAGCTTCATTCAGTAAAATCCCTTATCTTTATTATATCTCATCTTTATTATATCTTTATTATATCTATTATATCTCATCCTTATTATATCTCATCTTTATTATATCTTCATTATATCTATTATATCATCTTTATTATATCTATTATATCTCATCCTTATTATATCTCATCTTTATTATATCTTTATTATATCTATTATATCATCTTTATTATATCTTTATTATATCTATTATATCTCATCCTTATTATCTCATCTTTATTATATCTATTATATCTCATATTTATTATATCTTTATTATATCTATTATATCTCATCCTTATTATATCTCATCTTTATTATATCTTTATTATATCTATTATATCTCATATTTATTATATCTTTATTATATTTATTATATCTAATCTTTATTATCTTTATAATATATCTCATCTTTATTATATCTTTATTATATCTTTATCATATCTCATCTTTATTATATCTTTATTATATCTCATCTTTATTATATATTTTTTATATGTTATTTTTATTAAATCTTATCTTTTTTATATCCTATCTTTATTATATCTCATAACTTACTGTGTCGTACCTGACTGTGGCGATCACATGTATCCATAAAAATGAAATTGTCGGAGCAGTCATTTGCTCGCTAGTGTGAACTTGGCTTTACTGTCAAGAACAACCCACAGAAGAAATGCACCCACGTCTCATCATGACACTCGTAGTTAAACAACCGGAAACACCTCTCCAGCAACCAATCAGATCTCAGTTCACACGAAGGCCACAGGACACACAGCAGCGTAAATCTTCAGGGCACTCAGTTATGCGAGATCGTGAACACTCACCTGCTCACCATGCGCACATTCCTATAATCCTTCTTTCTGTGTTATAACACAAACCCTCATTAATGCAGGAGTATAAACAATGATGAATTACGGCATCGCACTCTTACAGACAGGGGGAAGGGAAGGGGGGAGGGCTATAGAAATGTTTACAGACCGCATGATTTAATTTTTCGTCTGCATGCCACCATGCATTTACAAATCAGTTCTAAACATCTGGGTTTCTTTTTTAAACTGCTTGCTTTATGAGCACTGAGAGGTTTAATGTGTTAGTGCTGTCGGAGTAAATCATCATTCAAAGTGATAGTGTTCTTAACATCAGCATTTAAACATCTGTCTCTCAAAAAAAAAAAAAGCAGCTTGTTTATGCCATGCCTTGTTTTTTGATAGCACATCAGTTTTCTGATAAATTCACGTGTACGATACTGTATTAAACTCGTTCCTTTCCTGTGTGTGTTGTGTTATGTTCTGTTTGGTGTAAATGACACTATGACGGTTCTACGTCATTATCATGTAATAAGCATGTATAGTAAACATCCTAACTGCATCATCCCTGCATGAATAAGAGATTTATTTTTAAATATGTAACAGTAATGCTTGATCTCAATGCTTTTAAGAGTTGAGTGTATTCTTGTACTGTTTATTCCATTTATACTGTCGACATATTTAAAATGTGCTGTTTTTTTGGCCATTAACCTGCACACAAAGCAACAATGGGAAGGCGAGAGATTAAAAAAGTTTGATGTGTTGTGAGAGTTTTGTTGTGGGTTTATCCCACTTTCTTTTTATTTATTTATTTATTTTTTCTCTTTAATTTTACTTCCCCTTATACAAACACACACGTATTCTACACAAGGTGCATGTAGTGAAAGAACAGAGTGCAGGACATTCACGCCCATCCAGCAGAAGTGAGCAGTAACAAGCATGCATTAAATTCTGTGTCAAACTCAGGAAAGTAGCAGAAAAGACTAATGAAATGCTTCAGCAAAGTCTTGAGCCAGGCTGGGGGTTTTGAGTGGCATCATGAGGGTCAGAACACCGTAAAGACCCCCTGTCCCCTCTTGAAGCAGTAATACCCCTCAGAACAGCTCGTCCAGCTCATTTCTTCATGACCATAGGCTTGCTGAAGCACTTCAAGGGTCTCCACTGCCAGCTTCTGGACACAGAATTTGGTGTTTGCTCGCTGGTCCTCATGAAAATGGACCTCTGTTCTCACAGAAGCACATGTAACACAAGTTCTTATTTTATAATGCAGCCGCGTTCGTTCACTACAGGAACCGGCCTGGAACTTTTTATTGCACTTTCTATTTTTTTTTTTATTATTCAAGTCTCCTTATCTACTGAACATGCAGCCGTCACGTACGCCTCAATATCAGTACTTCAATTTCCTTTCCTCTCTGATATTCTTTATCTGTTGTTGAGTCCATTGTCTGTTCTGCTTGTTGTTATTTTTGCCAGAGAAAATACATTACATGATTTATTGAGAGATATTTAACTTGTCTTACTTAATTTTATTTGTACGTATGTAGCCATGATCTTTTTATAATGGTTATAATAAAATGCACTGCACTGTCTCTGTTCTCTCTCTTTCTGTCTCTCTCTCCCTCTCTCTCTCTCTCTCTCTCTCTCTCTCTCTCTCTCTCTTTCTTTCTTTCTCTCTCTCCCTGTCTCTCTCTCTCTCTCTCTCTCTCTCTCTCATAAGTTCAGTCTTACT
>JAQMYF010000002.1:2391751-2405733 GCA_030014195.1 Neosilurus mollespiculum | reverse complement strand
GGAGCTAATTGGCCGAGCTCTCACGGGAGGGAGGGATGGCATACGCTCACTTCCCTGTCACTCACAGTGATCACCAGTCAATCATGGGCATCTGTGAGCTCATTCGTACGAGGAGGCGGATAGCGCTTTCCCTCCGAGTGTGTTAGACCGCCCCCAAATACGCATGCGCAGCGGTTCGAAAAGAGGCGGGTGGTAGCATCGCATGTCACGGAGGGGGCGTGTGCTTGCTCGCCCCCCTCCCTGGTCGGTGGTGGTCGTGTGATTGGGAAGGCAAAAGTTGATGGGTGGGAATTGGATATGACTAAATTAGGGAGAAAAATGGGGAAAAAATTAAAAAAAAATAAAATAAGATGAGGGCAAACTTCGATGTAAGGCAGTCAGCAACATCGTTGACATGCAGGCTGTGTGAGGTCCGCAGTTGGCTGAATCAAAATTTTCTTTATGTGCTGTATTTGTGTGGGCTTTTCTGTCTTAGATAACCAGCTCCAGGAGCTGCCTGCTCGGGTGTTCTACCATGCGCCGCTCCTCAACCTGGTTCTTAAAGACAACTGGCTCACCAGTGTCAATGCCAATTGGTTGCCCGATAACAGCAACCTCACGTGGCTCGACCTGTCAGGGAACAAACTAAGGAAGATTCCCTCCGCTCTGCTCCAAAGGTTGAGCCACCTGGAAACTCTGCACCTGTCACAGAACATCCTGGAGACTCTTCCAGCTGAGACTCTCAGCTCCCTTCATGCTCTAGAGAGACTTCACCTGGATGAGAACAAACTTCTTTCACTGGATGCCAAGACATTTAGCAACAACACTAATCTGACTCACCTGTTCCTTCAGAAGAACAAGCTGCAGTCGCTCCCCGCTACGGTGTTTCACGGCCTTGACCAGCTGCAGTACCTGGACCTCTCGGAGAACCAGCTGACATTCCTAACACCTGGCACCCTTGGTTTAGGCATCAGCTGGGTGGAGTTGACCTTTAACCCCTGGCATTGCGATGCCAAAATCGAGTACCTGTGGAAAAGGCTAAACAGCGTTGCGGTGCTGTCTGAGCCGAAGTGCGCTTCACCTGGGACGCTGAAGGATAAAGCCATCGCAGCACTTACACGTAAAGAGCTGGGGCTGAAAGACTGAAGACAGGAAAGGATGGAGATGAGAAGGAGGAAAAGGAACACTGGAAAGGTTTAAATTAGTTAACAGAGGAGCGAGAATCGTAGAGCTGAGCAAGAAATAAATGAATGCAGCAAGAAAATCAAAACAGAAAAGATAAACCAAAGTTCATGTTGTGTTGAACGGCACAGTGATGAGATGAGATGGAAGGAGAGGGAGTGTTTTCTGATCTGAAGTTGACAAAAATAAATGATTTTTTATGATAAGAAACAAGTTGTGCATTTGTTCACTCTTTACCGCCGACTTCCCAAAATAATACAAATACATGTAGCCCCTGTGTGTGTGTGTGTGTGTCCTGACATGTCCAGGGTGTATTCTGTATTCTAGACTTTGAAGCTATTATATTCTTCCAGATTTAAAAGAATATTTGAAATAAGAAATAATGTAAAGATGCAAGGGTGGCTAGCATGTTCGCCTCACAGCAAGAAGGTCCCGGGTTCGATTCCTGGGCTCGGGCATTTCTGTGTGGAGTTTACATGTTCACCCCGTGCTTGCATGGGTTTCCTCTGGGTTTCCTCCCACAGTCCAAAAACATGCACAGTAGGCTAATTGTCTGTTCCAAATTGCCCCTTGGTGTGAAAGTGAGTGTGAAGGGTTGTGCGTATTGTTCTGCGATGGCTTGGCGAGTTGTCCATGGCGAGGGCGAGGCAGGGCCAGGGAGGGCGGCAGCCTCCCCACGACCCTGATAGGATTAAGTGACTTAGAAAATGAATGACGAATGAATAAAGACACAACACAATAAAATCACAGGGTTTGCAGTTTGGTGTAATAGAAACAACAGCAATAATAATAATGATAATAATAATAATAATAATAATAATAGTCATTTGTAATTAAAATATACTCACCACACGCTTGTTTTTAGCCTGTTTAGCTCCCGCCCCTCAGGAATGGGTTCCATCCATCTGTCACGCTTTAGTTTCCAGACATTTACCTGCCACGTGTTAAAGCTGGGCTTTCAAACTTGCTACGCTCGGTACATAATGCAATGGTCCTTCCTGCAGGAGCGTCTGGACCCCTGTGGTCTATACTTTTTAGTTTTTTTTTTGTTTTTGTGTAGCACATACTAAAACTATTATTTAATTTAGGATCAGTGAATATTAAGCAGTTATTAAATGAGGCGAAGTATGATACGTTGAATTATTCCGTCTCAGGGTATTATTCGCCTCACCCCTCGGCAGATAACAACCCCTCTTATAATTCTCCCTCACCCTTTACCTCATTCTGTAATTGTTTAATCCCACAAAAGCTGAATTCTAATTATTTTATTATTCATTTGAAATATTTCCTGTATAGTCGTTATTGTGCTAATCATGCAAAAATCATTCAATAATGCAATACAAAGAATTCTTTGATAGCTTTCCACCAATCAGAAACAAGAAAATCTTTGGAATAAGTAATAACGTTGAGTAGTTCCTCAATGTGGTGACGCGGTGGAGTCATGGTTATCATTTCTCCCTCATAGCAAGAAGATCCTTGGTTTGAGTCCCGAGCTTTTTAGTGTGGAGTTTACACGCTATCCCGAAATCTGTGTGGGTTTCCTCCAGGTAATTTGGTTGCTTCCCATAGTCCGAAGACATCCACCATAGCCCAACTGGCTGTGTTGGCCCAGCGATGGACTGGCGAGCAGTTCAGCATGCACCACGCCTTCACTCAGTCGGCTGAGATAAACCCCAACCTCCCCACAACCCAAGTAAGATTAAGAGGTTTAGAAAAAAATAGAATAAATTCATCACAGACCACAACAAAGACCATTTTAAACATTTTATTGAAATGTGAACACAGGGGCAAAAACTGAAAGTGTTTTTTGTGGAGATATAAAAATGTTTTAACAAAACTGTCCACAAAATGGCGTGGCACGAGTGTCCTCATGCTCAGACGTCCCACCAACGCTGCCTCGCACTGTGCTCTGGGTTCGCTTTGATTTAATAAATAAGCTTCTTATTACATCAGCGCAATTAGTCATAAATATCAAAGCGCTTATAACATACATATAAATGTTATCAAAGCAATTACAAAAACAATAATAATAATATAATTATAGGCACAAAAAAAAAAAAAAAGAAATGCAGAGACCCCTGAAGCAAAGCAGAAGAATGGCAAAATCAACTCTTCTGGCACGAAAACAACCAAAACAAAAAAAAAAAATCAATGTTAATGAAGATATCAAAGTAAATCACAAGCTGATAAATTATAGGCACTCATGTTTAAAACTTTTGCAGTCTGAACTGGCGATGCCACCCAGGTGCAGTTTGTTTACTCTTGATCTCTCACTGCAAGAAAAGCCGTGACTCGTTGTGTTTGTGCATCACCGTTAAGGCTTCCACTTCCTGTTTCTGGACCATAACCCTAAAGAACAGGTACCCAAACTACCACTGCGTTTGTTTTCTTTAAACTGATCAAAAACTGGATTTTAACTCAATTCCATCATCGATACGACTGAAGGGACGAGCTCATCGTGATAACACTTCACTTATTTTCTTTTCCACCACATTACACTTCACAATGTCATCTTAGGACCCCCCTCTTCCCCAACCACCCCTAACCCCTACCCCTGAGCAGGAGACAGATGGATATTCCCACCATCCATCAGTGTTAGGCAACACACACACACACACACACACTTATCGCAACAACTTAATGTTCAACATCGAATGGGTTACATTCATTTAACCGCCAAATTGAGACATGATACACTCAATAATAATTAAAAAAATGACATCAAGTTCCACCCATTTACAATATAATACCCATGATCCTCCAGTCCATGATCCTACAAGCTTTACATTTGAAATATGATTCAGATATCGACCCTGGTGTATCTCAGACTCTCTCTCACACACACACACACACACACACACAGAGACACACAGACAGCCAGTTTTCATGCATCCATCAAAAGGAAAAATAAACGCTTTGGAAACGTAGCTTTGTAGTTGAGGTTTAGCATGAACGTTAACATTCAGAAATAAAAACGCAAAAACAAAACAACCAATCAAACAAAAGCAAAATACTGAGTCGGAATATATTCTGTAAATAATTTCTTTTCCATAATGATTTCTAAATAAATAATTGTCACACAAAAATGATGAGACATTCCCGCTGAAGACACTAAAGGGTTTGTTCACCATACAGCCATTTTGAATTTTATTCATTATTATTTTTTCTTATATATAAATAATAATGGCCATCAAGCTACATGTGGTGAACCAGCAAATCGAAAAGTTTCCCGTAACATTCCACCCTGCCAAGATTGCAACAGGCCCGATAGAGGGGAAAGAAAGTAAAAACTGCAGGTAGCGATAGTGGAGGGTCTCCTTCGCAGGGTGCGGAGCAGAGCGTGACCATCAGGGGTTTACTTGAGGATTCGAGAGAGCCAGGTTCCTCTCTGTTCTCTCGGTTTGGTTGGGCTGTGAGCGCAGCCCCGTGGCGGAACGTCCACGTCTCGGTCAGGTTCTTTGGCAGTCGCTGATTTCCAGCCAGCCATGATACGAGTATCCTCACTGATGTGATTTGTGTGCATTTCTTTTCGCTGCTGATTGTATTTATGGGGACAGTACGAGATTATCTCTTGCTCTTTTGTGTCGATCAGTAAAGTGCCAGGTCGGACAGTCCCGTCTCTGTGCTGCAGGTTTTTCAGTAGCAGCCCTCTCTCCAGCTCTCATCCCTGACGCCACTGTAGGCGCGTGGGACTGGCAGAGACCTACAGGGTAAACACACGCACTTACAGAATTCGAATAACGCCACACAAAGCACTGCACATACACATACGTTCACACATTTTAGCACACACACTGTAAGCCTCGTGACAGTCCAATGAGAGCAGCGCTAACAACAAGGGACATGTCACTCTGATCACGCAGATTTCACGGCTGTAGGTGCCTCCTGCATTCCTGGGTGCGAGCATTTTTGTGTGGAGTTTGCATTTTCTTTGTGCTTGCATGGGTTTCCGGGTACTCCGGTTTCCTCCCACAGACCAAAGACATGCACATTGGGCTGTTCTAAACTGCCCCTAGGTGTGAGCGTTGCCCTGTGATGGAGTGGCAAGCTGTTCAGGGTGTAGCCTTCACCCCGTGTTGGCGACCCTGGTAGGATAAAGCTGTTTGGCGAATGAATGATGAGCGAAGTGTCAGATGTACTTTATTATGATAGACAGATGAGGAAGAAGGCAGTTAATTGGAAGCACAGGTGTAACACCTGCAAGCCATCTCCACCGGTGCCAGTGGGCTAACCCGAGGATCAGCTGGGAGCCTCCCTTCACAGATGTGTCACCCCCGTGATTCCAGAACTTCCATTCACTAAACTTTAGCTAAGTTTATTTATATTGTACATTAATAAAGTAAAAACAATCCCAAAACATACTTGTATTATAAAATATTTGTACAAACAGTGTGTGTGTGTGTGTGTGTGTGTACCTGCGGACAGGCTGGGCCAGTTTGCTGCGAGGCACAGGTAGACCCCCGGCTGCAGGGCCACTGGGGCGAGGCAGACCACTGCGGGGCGGGGCCAGAGATCGAGTGGGCGTGGCAGTGACCGAACCAGGATTAGACACCACCTTCATGGGCTGCCGAAGCGCGAGAGGTGATGGTGCTGCCGGTGTGCGCAGCTTACTGCTAGGGGGGACTGAAGAGCAGAGAATTTCAAGGAAAGAGGTATTACATGACGAGGAAATGAACCATGTGAATCACAGACATGTACAGAACGCAAACAAAAAACATTCATGACATCACTGTGAGTGAAGAACGACAAAATAAAAACGGATGGATCATTTCTGTAACCCTCATAATGACTCTGGATGGATATGAATACTGACACACACACACACACACACACACACACACCACTTTACTCTCAACACAATAGAATATTCAGAGGGGAAAAGAATACACACTGAAAACACCACACACCGTCTGCACGCGCACACACACACACACACACACACACACACACACACAGCAAAAACATAAAAAAAAAAACCTAATAAAGAATAAAATCTCACAAGAAATCAACTGGTGTTTAATTCACACAAATACACAAGTTGCAGTGATGCGAGAACGTCACAAGCATTCATTACTTCACTACTCTCACTAGAGCATGCTGCTCCTCCTCCTACTAGTGACAACATGGAAAATAATCATTCATCACACACACACACACACACTCACACACACACACACACACACACACACACACACACACCACAATATAGAAAACAGCCGGCACCTCAGTGAATACTCACTGAAATCGGTTTCCTCTCCGAAGCAACACGAGAGAGGAACTAAAGATAGAAACAGGAGATTCTTGGGTTCAGATACATTCACAATCAGTCGCTTCACGGGCCGCCGCCATCCGCAGCCCGCTCAAGTGCACGTGCAAGTACTTTATATCATGCCCAAGGGTTTTATCTGCTTTATAATTCATGACGCCTCATTAACCTGCCCTGATCTCCCCGACCTCACGAGGAGGTCATCCACGGCACGTTACGGCTAAAGAGAGCTGGTGGTAATATCTTTTACTCCTTCTTGTACTCACTGAAGCTTGAAACATCCAGGCTGAAACGGACACTGAAGATCAATAAAGAGATAAACTGAACCCAGATCATTTTAATCCTAAATGGGGTCTGTATCCTGTTAAAGAAACACAGAATGTGGTTTGGGAAGCGGCCTTCATCACGTTAATGCTGAACGCGTATACTGCACGTCTCTCCCAGCCGTCACATTTTCCAGAAATGTGCTCTGCGTTTTTGTTCCAGGGAGCGGTTTAATATTTACACACACTTTCTCCTACACTGTATATCAACGTACGGACAGAATGGGAGCTGATATAAAGAGGAATATAAAATCTAAGAGATACCCGGGGAAAATAAAGGCTGAAAAACAGATGGTGGTGATGTTGGGATTTGAGCTCCTGAGACTCGTGAGATCCTCGTCTGGTGGCACAGATAAACGTTTCAGTGGCTACACGCATTCTTCCACACAAAAATGGCAGCGTGATATCAGTGTGGATCTCTGTGGCTGTAAGAACAGAACCAGTCGGGCCCTTGATCAAATATAAATCATCCATTCAGCTTGTAATAAATGGAAAATCCTACATATATATATATAAAATATGGTAATGCATTCAAACCAGTGACTGTATATTTAAGTGGACAACATGGCTTTCTTTCCTCCTATTGTAGAGTTGATGAATTATAAGTGCTGGCTGATGTACATTCATACAACTCGACGAGTCGCGGGGAGGCCGGCGCCCATCTTATCTGGCCCCGGGCGGAGGCGGGGTACACCCTGGATAGCTCGCCAGGCCATCGCAGGGCCAACACATATGCAACCATTCAGGAACAGCCAATCAGCCTACTGTGCATGTTTTTGGACTGTGGAAGGAAACAGCAGTGCCCCGAGGAAACCCACACGAGTACGGGAGGAACATGCAAACTCCACATACGCCCCGAGCCCGGGAATCGAACCCAGTTTTGCACTTTGTGGGGATTTTAATGGACTGTTTCTCCAGAATTGTTTAATGATTTTAAAAACGAGTTTAGCGTTTTATTGGCTTCAGTGAATCTCGCACTGCCTGTGATGGGAAATGGATGGTGTTTGGTTTGTCTTACTGCGCCTTTTTTTTTTTTAACAAAAGTTACATTTAAATCAATACATGTAAATATTTTTCCTGTATCTTGTATTTCTGTTTGAATCTAAACCTCCCGAAAGTAAACAGTAAATGAAACATTAAAAGTACAGACAGAAAATTGGCATTAGTAGCATTTCCGCCCATTTTTCTGTTGTAGTTTTAGTTTTTGGGGCCGGCGTAACACACTCAGAGGAAATCATTATCTGCCCCTTGTACAAATGAGCTCCCAGACGCCTGTGATTGGCTGGTGACTGCTGCTGATTAAGTGCTTGAATTAAGACTTGAATTTCTAGTATTTCTACCTCAGTGACCACAAACCATAAGTGTGGGTTTGCCATTTCCAGTGTAACATTATCCACTCCGAATAACGCTTTATGATCCTGAGATCGCGGACCAATCAGACTGCACCATTGCCATGTAGTATATACTGATAATATATTTCTATGTCTACAACGTCCACTCATATAAACAGTCACTGTTCCAAACAAGATGTGGAGAATAATGCTGATGGCTGCTTGTGGTTAATATTCTCCGTATTAACCATCAGAACTTCTGAACCATCCCTTCAGGAAGTGCTTCAAAATCTTTTAAACTCACAGATTACCCACTGGCCAGGAGGGGGCCATGTAAAAAGCCAGGCTTCAGCTATCGAATTGTTTTACCTCGTAGAGATGTGGGGCTCTGCAGCCGCTCTTTGGGTTTCGGGGAGGCACGCGCCGGCCCGGAGAGCCTTTGGTGCTGTGCTGCTGGGAGACAATCAGGAATCATGGTCCGATTCAGGATGGTTGAGAACCAGTGTTTAACATAGTAACCATCAAGACGCTGATCCAGGATCAGGAAGTGACGCCAAGACGCTGATCCAGGATCAGGAAGTGACGCCAAGACGCTGATCCAGGATCAGGAAGGGACGCCAAGACGCTGATCCAGGATCAGGAAGGGACGTTATGTTGAAGAAGGCAGCCTATAGAGTGACAGCCAGCGCAGGGTTTTATCTGATGAAGCAAAGTGAGCGAGCCATGCTTCCACTAGACACAGAGGAAAACCCGTTATCCAGCCAAGGAGTCACTAGAGGGTGCCACAGAGAAGGGAATCATTTCACCTAATGAGGACGTGCGGATGCCACAGCCAGGCAATCATTAGAGAGAAAAGCGGAGGGAGTATAAAAGGGGGCAGGAGGTGGAGATAAGTATGGCATGCTAAAAAGAACAGCAAGTGGAAGAAAAGGAGAGATGGAAATAAAGTGCCAGTTCCACCAATGACACTAACTTCAGGCGTTTGATAAAAGTACCTACACCCTCCCGTCAGCATGCATTTAATCCAAATCCCGATTCATATCTACAATACCCCAAACCTTTATTTCTGTATACAGCAGAGATTCTCCCTTTATTCAGCTATTTGAACATCTTCCTTTCACTCATTACTAAACAAAACATTTTGAAGTTAATAGTTGAATGAATGAATGAAAGAGTGTTGATTACATTTCCAGAAAATTACTGCATTACAGAGTGTCATGAATTAACACAAGTGATCTGAAGAAAAAACCCAGAAAAATATAAGAAACATCAGCCAGCATTAGCAAAGAAATGAGAGAAATCCTGAAGGATGGTCAGTACAGACATGCTCCAACAGCCAAAGAGGAAGAATAACACTAATTCACAGTACAGTACGTTTCACTTAATTCAGTTTCCTCTCCGAAACCTGCTGAGTGTGATGGTGGAAAATATCTTTCCCTTCTTCCTGTTTCACTGTGAGTCACTGACTCTTCAGTACACAGAAAGGTCCTGAGTTGCTCCTGTGTCGTCCTAAATGGCACATGGAACTTAACTAACTTCATTTATCTCACGGAGCAGCGAATGCTGACGAACGCAGGTGATTTGAGGTTTGGTCAGGGTTGTAAAAAGTCGCTAAACAGTTTTTAGGGTCGCAAGGAAATTCCGAACATGTTAATTTTTCCGCAAACAGTTCCAACCTGGTAGTAAGACGGGTCGCTAAAGTTCTTCTTCTTCCTTCTGCTCGTTCCTTCTCTCGGGCTGCAGGACAGTTACAGCAGCAGCCAGACAATGCAATTCTCCTTCAAGGGCAGCGGCATGATGCGCTTCATCCTGACAGAAATCCAGTTCCATCATGGGTTCATCTACTATATCTGAGGAGGGTTTGCTCCATTTCATAGGGTTGGGACCATCAATAGGGTAAAGGGTTCCAAGATTCGCCAGACATTCGCTTAGTATTTTACCCAAACACGTCCGCAAGCACATGCAAATGTTGCTAATCGATGCTAAACTTCGCTAAATGACAGGAACGAAGCCTGCTTTTCATCAACATTCATCAGAGAAGTTGTCGAAACCAAACTTCACTACATTCATCAGCATTTGTTGCTCCATGAAAACAGACTTCAGTAAACTGACTGTGATGCGCTTATACATTTACACAACATCTATTTTAATAGGAAGCGCCGTACAGCAGAGTTACTACAGTTTTCAGACTGCGTTCGAATCTGAATGATCATCTCCTCCCAGGAAGTTGTTTCTCTTTCTTTCTTTGTGTGTGTTTGGTCGCAGGATCACGCAAAACGTCATGTGTAAATTTTCATGACATTTCTACCAGAGGTGTGCAGGGCTTTGGACAAGAAAGACTCCATATTAGATTTTAAAGATGATCTGGACCAAATTCTGCATCCAGGAATTTTTGAAAGGATTCTTTAACATGGATGATTTTCCTCATTAATTCCTGAATACAGGATGATTTTTTTGGACGTGTGGTGTAAAATCAGACCCAGCAAGGGATGCTGTGTATGTTTTTTTTTTTTTTTCTGGGCTGTGGGAGGTTTGCGCTCTCCGGGTGCTCTTGGTACAACTGCCCGATACAGATGGCGTGCGATCCTCCATGGTTTTATTCATGCTCTCTCTCCTCTGTCTACTGCCAATCTGACGGGTTCAGCAGGATAACGCAAAAAATAAGTCACGAATCAGCATGAAACTTTTAGAATGTCCTAATATACAGATGGAGTTTGAGTCAGATATACAGATATCTATTTATATACTGTAGTGGTGTAGAGGCAGGCAACCAGTATATGGCTTTTGCAGCACATGCGCGATAACGCTCATACATTCGTCCATTCACGTAGGGAAGCATCATTTCATGACTTTGCAGTGGCGAAATGAACATGTGAACAGAAGCGAGTAAACTTGTTCACCTCACAGTTTCAACCAATACAACAAGGAAATCAGTAGAAATTAGCATTATCCGCTAGTTTCTTCTCAACTTGTTCAAAGTCTTTGCATGTCTGGACGTCTTCAAACTGACTGGCTATTTAATGGAGAGTCAAGTTTTCCATTTTATAGTTTTGAGGCACATTACTGCCTTCTGGAGCAACTCTACTACTGTCTCATCGTCATCTTCAAAGTGGTGTAGCAACCAGAACGCATCGAGGGGGGAAAAAAAAAAACAAACACAAAATGAAAATGACACGAAGGTGATTTTACCTGTAATTCTGTTTCATCTTTAGCTCATGTTGCGTTATTCAAAGTCCATTTGATTTCCGTTAAATTTTTTACTTTTCATTAACTATATTAACTCTGCTGTACAGAGACCTGCTCATTAAATCAGCCAATCATGTGGCAGCAGCACAATGCATAAACTCACACAGATACAGGCGAAGGGCTTCACTTAAATTTCACACCAACATCAGAATAAGGAAAGAAGTGCGATCTCTGTGACTTTAAATATGGCATAGATGGTACCAGAAGGGCTGGTCTGGGATTTTCAGACACTGATGGTCTCCTGGGAAAAATATATATACATGACAGAGTGGTGCAAAAAACACTGGGTGAGAAGGTAAACGTTTTATACACTAAGCTGCTGTCACGTGACTGAATGATAACCAAGATATGTACAGGCGTTCCTAATAAAGAGGACACTGAGTGCTAATGTATGTAATTATATTTATAATGTATTTATGTGTGCCCCTGTATTCACTCACAAAATAGAGTAAAAAGGAATTAGTGAATGAATGTATAATAAGGGAGCCTCTGGTGTGTGTGTGTGTGTGTGTGTGTGTGTGTGTGTGTGTGTGTGTGTGTACGCTCACTAGCTGACTGGCTCTGGTGTCGGGGGGATCCGTTGGGTACTTGCAGGTTGGATTCACAGCTGCGACTGTTTTTGACGGGTTCGGGAGCAGGGCCGGAGCTGGAACGTGTTAGGTTTGGAAGACTGCGCCGCAATTTCTCTACACACAGATCAGAGGAAGAACAATAACACTGCACGCTGCTTCTTCACCTACGAGACCTTTTCACTTCACCCCAGTTCTGCTTTTCCATCAGTAAAGATGTGCATAAACATATAAGCTCCACCTACCTTCATTCTTGATGGCGTTCGTGTGAGGCTCATGAGCGTGGCCCTGCAGTGAGAGACGGGGCTGCTGCAGGCGGCTCATGATCGGCTGAGGCGATGCACGGGCGGGTGAACGCGACCGGGGAGAGTGACGAGGCGACACACGGGGTGAGACACGAGGGGAGGGGCTAAAGCGAGTGATGGGCGGGTGGTGGTAGGCCATGGGCATCGCTGCTTCTTCGTCGTCCTCGAGACTCTGGGCATCCAGCTCCTGATCGCTGAGCGTGCCGCGCCTCAGGGACTGGCACGATGAGCCCGAGCTGCGACGTGACGCGGTGGCAGCGTAGTCCTGACGTAGACCTGTGACACACAGCATGAGGAGGTTTATACGGCACTGTACTATCAGACGGCGGGTGATCCGTGTCATCCTCCCTGACATCATCCTGATACGTACGCATGAAGATTACGTCGAGGTATGGCGGGACGGCACCGGGCTGACATGCTGCAAGTGTAATTGACCAGCACGGAACACAATTCCTCTTATATAAATATCATTAATATGTAAGTAGAAAACTCTGATATATTGTGTTTAAAAAAAAAAAAAAAAAGGGTGGAACAAACTTATAACTAATTAACGCAGCAGAAGGCGTTTCTGAGGTACACGCAAGTTAGAACTGCAGCATAAACATCAAAACGCCGCAGGAAGAACTACAGGGATCCAACTATTCCTGAAGATAATATCTTTATAACTACTCAGGGGTTAAAGCAGAAAGTTCAGCTGGGAGATAAGATGGAGGGATGAGAAAGACAGAAAGGAAGGAGCAGAGAAAGTCAGGTTGTATTTATAGATGCTATGATGACCTAACGACATTTTACCAAAAATAGATAGATAGATAGAAAGAAAGAAAGAAAGAAAGAAAAGGTGGTCCTGCGGTTTAATCTCCGGGAGCACCCAGGCCTCGAAAAATGAACTAAAGCCAAAAGGAGGAAAGGAGAGGAATGAAAGTAACAGACAGAAGGAGTGACGCAGGTATGAGACATGGGTGGAGAGCTCTGAGGAAGAGTTCAGAACATGCGAAGTTTGGGTCTGGTATTATTTTACAGATTGATTTACGTGTGTGAATTTCCTAGTCAATGTCTCTGGGGGTAAAAACAGACGGATAGAGGGAGAAAGAAAAATGTGGGTGGAACATCAAATAGAAAAAAAAAATACAAGAAAACAAAAACCCTGGTCTGAAATCAGAAAACAGACAGCATTACTCACTCTCCTCCTGCATGCGGGCGAGAATCTGCACGTCAGTGACATCATTGAGCTTGTATGTAGTGGAAGATCCCACGGAATCCTCGTCCATCTCAGAGGTGCTCAGCTCACTGTCCACTGATGACTGAGGGCTCACCGCCGGGGGGTTTCTGTCCCCTGAGCCACGCTGATGACCTGCCGAGATCAGAACACAGAAACACTTCAGCCAATTCAGCACAGTGAGGGCGACGCCCAGGCTCCAGGGCTCGTAGTGTGGAGATGAACGGGTACCTGTGCTACTAGGCAGTACTAGTTGCTTGACGATAGGCACTCGGGAAGGAGTGGAGGAAGGGGAGTTGAAGCCACTGCTGTATGGACTGTTGGCTGCGTTTGGACTGCACGAGCTTCCGTAGGCCACCTGAGGGCTGTAGGTACTGCCGTACAGACTCCGCCTCTTATTTGCTGTGAAGGATGACATACAGAAGAGATGTTGCAGACAAAATATGTTAATGAGGAACATAAGAGTCGAAGATTTACCTCAAACATACAAATATTTCTGTAGGTGAGGACAGACAGCGTAGATAGATGATCATGAGGGTTAAAGGTGACACCCTAACACCTTATA
>JAQMYF010000002.1:2362074-2372807 GCA_030014195.1 Neosilurus mollespiculum | reverse complement strand
ATATACACACATGTTCAAATAATATATACATGTACATATACACACATGTTCAAATAATATATACATGTACATATACAACCATGTACAAATAATATATACATGTACACACATGTTCAAATAATATATACATGTACATATAAATCATGATTATAAAACAAATGAGTGCTATGATACAACATACAATATTTCTAGGATCGTGTACACATTTCATCACCAAGAGTATGAGGACCTTCTCCAAACTGCTGTGACAAAGTTCTCATCACTCCCTCTATCTCTCTTTCTCACACACAACCAATCACAATCACATCCACACCTAGGGGCAACTTGGAAATTAGTCCAATTAGTCGAATGTGCATGTCTTTGGACTGTATCAGGAAACTGGAGTACTTGGAGGAAAAAGCACAAGAACATGCAAACTCCACACAGAGACACCCAAGCCTAGGAATTGAACTCCTTGCTGTAAGGCTGACATGCTAACACCACTACGCCACCCCTTCTACAAAATTAAGTAATGCTGTAGCACTAAAAGGCTCGAACGTGTCATGCCATGGTACACAAAGCGAGCTCCATGAGGGCATGGTGTGTTAAGTTTGGAGTGGAAGAACCCCAGTGTCCTGGACAGAGCCCTGACCGCATCCCTACTGGAAACCTTCCGGAAGAACTGACCGAACCCCAGACCACGTTTAGCATTGTGTTCCATCGCCTTTCCTTTCCATTTTAAAATGAGGATACTGAGTTTCGTCCATTCTTGCTTGATACAAGACTTCAGCTTCTCAACAGTATGTGGACAAATCAGATGTCACCCACACTCCCGTGGGCATTTGTGACCATTCCTCTTTACTGAATCTCTCCAGCTCAATGGAGTTCAGGTCGGGGAAATGAGAAGGCCATGGCACAAGCTTGAATCTGTGGTCCCATTTTTGTAATGATTAGAGTAGCCGAGGCCAAATGGTTAGAAAGATGGGTTTGAGACAGAAAGGTTGATAGTTCAATTCACAAAACCGGCAGGAAAAATGTATGGAGGCACCTCCAGCACCAAGCAGTACCTTTCCCCTTCCTCCATCTTAATAGCTGGAGCACCCTTAAGCAAGGCACCTAACCCTGACTGCTCTTCGGGTGCTCCAATGTAGCTGCCCACTGATCTGAATGTGTGTCACTTTAGATGGGTTAAATGCAGATCCTAATTTTCACTGCAGGATTATAGTATATCAGAAATGATTTGGACATGTGCTCTCAATATTATCCTGCTGGAAGATTCAATAATGTTATTGTTCAATCAAGTTTTAGTTTCCTGGGACAGTCGGACAGATTTTGATTATAAATGTCCCTTTTTTTCATGAAGTCCATGATCTCATCAAGGTCATTTTGAAGGAAAAACAGCCCCACAGCATCATAAAACCTCCACCATATTTTACAGTTGGGATTAGGTTCCTTTCATCCAAGCATCCGTCTTTCACCAAATGCACTTTGACTATTTATGGATAAAAACACCATTTTTGTTTCATTAGAGCAAATATGATTCCACTCAAAGTCATAGTAGCCTTTTACAACTTCAATCAAATAATTAACTGAGAAAAAGCTTTTTTTCTGGCACACCTCCCAAAAAGTCTTTTGGCATGGACTTGGTGTCTGACGGTGGCTTTGGAGAGTTGGTAACTCAGAGATTTTACTTTTTCTTGAAATTGACCAAAGATAATTCTTGAAGATTGTTTTGCACTCCTTACCATCTTCCTCACTATACATTTGGTCCTCTTCCAGCCCTAACATTAAAAATTCAGGTGAGTTACCTTTTTTAAATAACGATTCCGACTTAGAAAGGACGACACATCCCTCATGTGGTTTGTGTTCTCTTCTCTTCGCAATGTTGATGGATGACTAATGGAATTTGACCTTTGTGTCACCTCATATTTATGCCCCAGTTAATCAGGAAGTCATGGATTACAGGTTAAAAGTTTCTACCCAAGCTCCAATCAACTCAAAAAAGTTTTTATTAAAGGGATGACACAGGTTGAAGTGTTTGGGGATAAAATGAGAGAAGGCAGATATAGATAGTTTGGACTTGTGCAGTGGGTGGATGAAGGGTATTTTGGTAGAAGAATGTTGAGGATGGAACTGCCTGGTAGGAGGAAAAGAGGAAGGATAAAGAGGAGTTTTATGGATGTGGTGAGGAAGGAAATGCAGGAGATTGAAAAAAAAGACGCTGCTGCCGCACTATAATTTCCAGGGGTTCCAATAATCCTGGCATGTGTTTTTGGTGAGAATATTTTTATATATTCTGAATACTTTTTTTTTTCAGTTAAACTTTGCATTTTTTAAATTTTTGTTCAGTATGACAAAGTGACTTTACCAAAAGGTCACCGCCTCATTTTTACTAATAGTTACAAGGGGTGCCAATAATCCTGGAAGGCACTAATATGGAGCACATTGAGGTCATCCTAATTCGTATAAGTAAACTGGTTATTGATAATGAAATCAAACAATTCTAATGACGATCTATAAATCCCACACCATACGTTTGTTATTTCTAAACTACACCACATAAACCATGACTCACCTAAAACCAACATCAAGTATGATACAGTCAAAAGCATCACTTTATGACAGCGGGGGCTTGGTGGTTAAAGCGCTGGGTTGCTGATTCAAAGGTCGGGGGTTCAAACCACCAAACTGCCACTGTTGGGCCCTTCAGCAAAGCCTGTAACCCTCAATTGCTCAGCTGTATAAAAAGGATAAATCTAAGTCACTCTGGATAAGGGTGTCCGCCGAATGCTGTAAATGTAATTGTACTTTATTCTCAGACATGAACACAATTGGAGTAAAATGCACATTTATTACAAAAACACATGAAATGTTTTATTTGAGCATGAATCATCATTGCCAGGACAGGTCAAAGTGTATCTGACCCTGAAGTCTGTTCCACGATGTTCCCTGACCCGTCCCCCATCTCCTCACATGCCTCCACCGCGGTTCCATCTCCATCTGCTCCCTGATTGGTCGATGTTTCCTCCAGTCCTTCCTGGTCACAGCTGATATCTTGCGACTCGTCGGCCCGCTCTTCCTCCTCCTCGTCCTCCACGTCCATCTCAAACACGCGGACGTGACGTAGGTTCGAGCTCAGCTAGTTCAGCAAGCGCAAAACAGAGAGAACTCAAGTAGTCACAGTAAGCTGATGACATCATCGCAGTATCATGCTGAATCTCAAATCCAGCTCTCTAATAAGTATACTCTTATATTCATTAAGGAAGCACAAGAATCAGTCACTGTTTACATGCTGCCATGTATGCTTAATGAAAATCTGCATCCAGAGGGATTCTCATACTTTAAGGTCTTCATTTAAACAACCGAAAATAAATAGGTGGAATAATATTCTACAGAAGATCAAAAACATGTCGCACATAGCAGTAATAAAGTGCTGTTTACCACGCAGGAGACTTTGCGAATGCCATTTACAGCCACGAACTGGGCTTTCATGTTGTCTAGATCCCGGCTCATGTTCCCCCACGGCAGTCCTCGTACAGGGATCTCACCGCTCTGCTGGTCCAACCTGACCCACAGTGGAACAGAGACACTCTGAACTCCATGTACAACACAGTATAATCCACAAGAGCAGCATTCAACTGAGGATCATCTCCGCTGGGAAGTAACCAAGTACAAATACTCAAGTGGAGTTTTCAGAAGTCTGTACTTTATTTGAGTATCCCGAGATAGCGAACCAATCAGATCGCACTGTTCCCATATATTTAACGGTAATTCCAAGACCTCAAGTCAGATCCGAGCACTATTAATCATGTTCGATGAGAAGAGAATGTTTTATTCTATCCTTTTATTAATGTATTCAAATTCTTGAAGTTTAAAAATATATATACTCTCTAACTATAAAATACTTCACAGGAGAATTAGCTGGTTAGCATGGAGGCTGAAGCAGGCCAGTAAAACTTTTGGCAGGAAAAAAAAAAATCCAAATTCTTAAAAATAAAAAAGAAATCCATTCTTTTTATTAAACACTTTGATTCTATATATTTTTTTGCTTTTCATGGAATTAGTCTAAACTGAAAAAACAGCATTAGCGTCACTTCTGGTTGTCTAGAAGAATTAGTGTTGGCGTCACATCCGGTTTCTAAAATAGTTGCATTTGGCCATGACAATTTTTATTTTTTATTGTGACACTGAGATCACTATATATAAGCTGATATCCTAGGAGTAGATTAGCCAATCAGAGTGCAGAACTACTAATATCTAGTTACATAGGATTGAATAAACACACACACACACACACACACACACACACACACACACAAACAGGGGTAGCAAACTGGCTGGCTAATGCACTCTTGCTAGTAAGTAAGTTGGTGAATAAACATTTTGGCATGCCACATCGCTACGGCTTCCACTCCTTCAAACTCAGGTCTACACAAAAAAGTGCATTCTTTCTATAAAAAAGAAAATCCAGTTACCTGAAATCAGGGTTCCAGCTGAACTCCTCCTCACAGCTGAGGGCGGGACCTAGAGGAAGTTGGGCCAGAAGGCGGAGCTTGTTCTCATTCTCTTCCTGGGCTTGTAACACCACAGTCAATGTCTCGTCGTCATAGAGACGGGCATCAAGGCAACTATATGAGTGATCACTGCAACCCAATGGTGTTTTATTTATATATATATATATTTAAAAATCTGCAGCTCTTGGAAAGGTTTACCATCAATAAAACTTACACACGCTCAGGGACGTCATCATCAACACTGGAGCTGGGTGGAGTGTTCAGGTCTATGGCCACTAAGCCATTTTCAACAGCTCTAAAGTAAACAAACAAACAAACAAATAAATCCAAGAGTCTTAGTGCTTTAGTATTTAGTATGTGTAGTGAGTGAGTGTGTGTGTGTGCGCATGTGCGTGTGTGTGCGCGTGGAGAGATGAAACATACCTGTTTGGGTCTGTTGCCCTCCTCAGGATGTAGATTTTAGAAGTTGATATCTCTGGCATACAGAACACGACATAGTGCATACCAGTGTTTTTATCATTCCATCTACAGTCAAGGAAGAAAAACCAGTCAGTTACTAATTTCGTCATAATATAATTCCCAAAATATAATCATCCAAGTAATGATAGAACAATGTAGTCAATCATCATCACAGCATATGAACAAAAAGGACACGAGTAAACGTGATCAGAGAAGTCGTTGGATGGTCAGTCACTCATTCATCTTTGGGAGTTGTTTGATCCAGGTCCGGGTCAGGAACACGGGGCAGGAGAGACCCACACCTCCACCCTATCATTATCCTGACATAGCAAATCTCTCTACCTACAGATCCCCACTGTTCTCTGCAATTTGTCGTTTCAGCCAGTTCCCATCCACTCACTCGCCAATCACTTTGCCCTATCATGTGACAGCTACCGACCGAAAAGGGTGGGGCAAGCACGCACTTCCTCCGAGACCCCATTCAGCCCTGGACTTAATTTGGATCATATGCCGCATTCCATTTACCTCGGAGCTGGGAATGACGTCACACCCGAGTTTACCATGCTTCAATAGAAGAAGGTGGACGACCAATAACAACTAGAGAGGCATTCATAGAACACAAGGAACTGCCACCACTCAGCATGGATGATGTAGAAAGAGGTCCTAGATGGGTATTGATTTTATTTACCCATGTGCTCGTCCTAAATGTTCTATAATGTGCCAATATCACGGAATTAGCAAACAAACCACTTTCTTATCTAAAAATGTTATGAAATGACTGAGATGTGACCTTTGGAGGTTACTTTAGGTCTCATCTAAATGTCCATATATGGTTTCCTATTACTGTTCCATAGTCACGCCATGTCTATTAATATTCAGTTCAAAGTTATAAGCGCTAAAAAATGTTGTCTCCAAAATTTTCTGACCTTACTCTGACCTTGACATTCCAAAATGAAATCATCTCTGGGACTCAGGTAGAGTCCCCACCAAATTTGGTGAAAATCCATGCACGGGTGTGGTCAGGATATTATTCACAGACAAACGCTGGGGATTACAACTCCTAATAATAATTTAATGCATCACAAATAAGACTCTTTGCACGAAGCTATGCGGGTAACTCTCATTCCCTCTGGAGGATCAACCATTTCACCCAAAAACAACAGTGCTAATCATGATCTCAGGAGTGATCAAATAAATCATTTAAAGTTAATAATTATAATGCTGAACATGCAGCACTTTTATTTGTTGACATTGAAGCGGTGTGACTGGTGTACACACACTTACAGTGATGGAAGCTCGAATAGCCGCTGTGTGTTCTCGGAACTGTGAAAAAACAGAAGCTTACACGTCAGCTCACATTTTAATCTTAAAAACAACCACAATGCCACCGTTAGCATTCAACAGCAGTGCAGCACACACTACCTCTCAGGTATCGAGTACAGCCGCAAACATGCAGCCTGCTTCACTGAACTCCCAATCACCTCCTGGGGAAAAAAATAAAATAATCAGTCAATCAACACCAAATGAAAAGATAGATAGAATATTATTAGGAAAAAAGTTGTTCTGTGTGTGTGTGTGTTAACATGTGCTCATGCTAGAGCAATTCAATTTACTGTACTTCCTTCTGCCTGAGTGGAATCCAAAGAGCACTCTCATACACACACACACACACACACACACACACACACACACACACACCAGCAATAACTCTGAGGTAAACTTGAATAAAGAGGAATAAAAACGAAGCCTGTGTGTAGTCTGCTTTCTTCAGCTCAGACAAGAAGCCGAGACCTTTTTATGCATGTGATAAAATTCACAAATAGATCCAAACCTGGGAATCCTGAAGAGGAGGGGGAAGGGGGGGAGAGAAAACGAGCGTGATTAATTTGTGACGGAGAGACAAGTGGGGGGTACTGATGAGATTGTTGTAACTCTGCTTAGGGTTAAATGAACACAGGCAGATGAAGAGTGGTAGGGGGAGCGTTGATGGAAACGAGGGTATTAAAACAGTAACAGTAACTGCAGAGCAGAGCTTTATACTGAAATTAAATGTAGACCATTAGAGTGTATCGTTTTCTGCAGTATGTTAATCAGTGCCATTAGTGTGTTGTAATGTTCTCTGTCTGTCCCATTGGTTTTGCTGATCAGCACAGAGAGCTCTAATGATGTACGATTACTTTGCCATCATCCTTAACGGGCTCTTTAACAAGATGTCAGGGCCAGCATGCTGCACAAGATTTGCACATTACACCACCTTTGAGCCTCCAAAAATATTACCACAGAGTATATGGTGCATTGAGATATAGCGTTTATTAGTAATAATGGAATGATCGGTAAAATCATGTATGATATTGTAGAAGCATTGGAGTTCCTCCACTCGCAGATTTTCAGTTTGGTCATTTTCCTCCTAAAGAGCTTTGTCATGCACCGAACATCAACATGCCTGCTGTTGTCCTCTCGACTCTATTATACTTTGTATGTTTCTCAATGGAATTCTTTTTTTTACTCTCATAACCATTCACTCCCTGTCAGAGACCTGTGTGCATATATGGAGTCGGTAATTATCTGCTTGATGCCTCCGGTTCTCCCAGACTGCGAGGATCGTGTTGTATAAAGGGTTTGCATGGATCTATCTGAGTTTTTATGGCCAGAAAGGAGAGAGGGATGGCTAGCATAAAAGAAAGGCTGTGGCGAATAATCAGGCTGTGGTGCGAGTGCGAGAGACGCAGTTCTGGTCGTAATGGGATGTTGCCGCGCGTGTGCCGAGGAGATCCACGGCTCCAACAGCTGTGTTTAAATCTGTTCCTCTACAGCCCTGCCTTGCCAACGCCGCCAAGCCCTAACAGATGGAATCAAGAAAATTGGCCACTTTGTAGCCAAATAGATTAAAGCAGCAGCCATGTTTTAGAGGAGAGGAGAAAGCACTTAAATCTGCCATGTAGTAGTCTGCCCCTCTCACATGCCCACGTTCCTCTAAATCCCCTTAAAGTCACCTTCACTGTTAAACGGGCCCATCTTTGACACGCGCAGCACGGCATCCCATGGGAGTAGTAAGAGGAGAGTAAATCTTGGCAGAATGGGGTGTGGAGTTCTGCTGACGGAGGGGATAGCACTCCCTCCTTCTGTCTTTCTCTCATCTCATTTTCTCTCCTTTCCTTTTTAAGGGTAATGGCACAATAATTCACTTTGTTGATCAAAGATAAATCAAATTGGACATTAAAATCCTGTGGTTTACTCATGTAACCGTGGTTTTCAGCACTGATTATTGAAATTTAAGCATAACTTTCAAGCTGGGTGTGGTTAGGAATAAGACAATTAAAAACTCTTGTATGCATTGCCATTCTCTCAATAAAGCTTCTGCATCAGTGCACATGATTCAGATGATGAGATCCTTACACGGGCTTGTGTGATTTTATTTATTTTATTATTGTTGTTGTTTTTAACTAACTTAAACTCTATACTCATACAGAGGTACTTTTGAATTGTGTTCAAATTCTATTAAGAGGGCAAAAAAAAAAATAGCTTGATACCGTTGTCTTTGAAGGAGGTTTTACAGACACACAGAATGTATAAAATAGAAGAGCTAAGTGTTCAGGATATTCTGTCATCCATAATTCTTAACATAAAGGTAATTTCCTTTCGATCTTTACACCACCGCAAAATGTCGCCATGACATAACCTGTATTGATACTTATGTAACCTTTACAAACTTCGATAACATCGCAGGGTATATTTGATCTACATATATGGTGTTAGTAAAAAAATAATAGGGAAGAATTCTTTGTAGTGTTTTTTTCCCCCCATTACAGATAAGCATATAAAAGTTAAAAGTGAGGGGGTCATACTAGAAAAAATTGGATACACAATAAATTAAGAACTACAAAAATGAGAGAGAGGGAGAGAGAGGGAACAAAAAAACCCAGAAATTTTAGAATTGCATTTTGATGTCCAGAAACTGCCACCCCTTTTCAAATCTGTTTCCATGCCTTCTTTACTTGTTTACTTAATCAGGTTTTTATTGTATTGCCGTTCAGCAGTCTTACCAAGACATTATCTCTGAGAATGGATATGTACACTGGGATGTTATTGAAGTTTGTAAAGGTTAATTGTTCTTGTCCTAACATGGATACGATCTCAGCTAGATGTCTGTGTCTCGTCCTCTGTCTCTGCAGAATGAGGTGACTCTGTTACGGAACGAGGTGGCCCAGCTGAAACAGCTCCTGCTTGCTCATAAAGACTGCCCAGTGACGCTCATGCAGAAGAAATCTGGCTACCACTGTGAGTACTGAAGTTTGAGCGAGCACTGCAGTTCAGACAAGAGCACTCGACTCTCATGACAGAACAATGTGTTGGAACAAACGGAACATTCAAAGCTCATAACTTTCCCTTGATAATGCTACAGTAGTACAGCTAGTACACAGATCTGATGAGGGTGATTATGACTTTAATCACAAAATGATTTTTGATCCTCCACTAAAGCGCAGTGACTTTTCCCTACCTCGGAAATGGGCTGTGACTTGCATTTGTGACCCATCACAGCAAAGTGGGTATTAAGTCAGAAACGATTAATTTTGAGTTACTGTTACTGATATGTAGCTGATATCCTAAGCTTTAAACTGATACCAAATTTTCTAACATATTTTGCTAGTTTTGGAGTAAAAGAAAACCAAAACCTGCCAGGAACATGCATCTTTGGAGAAAATCGTGTTTAAAGTTCAACAAAGTATTTAATTATTTCCAACTTAATACCCACTTTGCTGTGTTGGGTCACATATTAGTGTATTAGTTTTGGATGGACCAAAAAAGAATGCAAAAAAAAAAGTCAGCAAAGAGGTTAGTCACGCACATTTTTTATAAACCAAATCAAATCCTGAACAAAACCAAAGTCCCACCCACACAAAGAAGCACCTCAGAAGCCACGTTGATACTCAGAACATTCACATTCTCCGTAAATCTAATTTTGGATATATATTTTTAAACAAGTTGAAAATGCTTTCATTTACGCTTTATTTGCCCCTGAATATTATCCCAACAGGCCTCTTAACAGATTGTTACGTTTAGCTTAAACAGAGTGTAAAAGTGTTTTGCTGAAGCAGCTTTTGGCATTTCCAAGATTTCTCCGTGAGGTTTTTTACATTTCAGGACGTTTTCTCGTTCACTATCCTGCTTTTAGACCATCAGCATGCCCTGCAGGAACCAAACTTGCTTTACAGGCTGTTAAAACCTATTATATATTCTGCTTTCATTCCTTTTTTTTCCCCCCATTTATCTTTGGTATAATTGCCGTGTTGAGTGCTTGATGAAGTGCGAAGACTAGAAAGTTTGAAAAGGATTGTAAGTAGTGTAAGAACCGCGCAGATTTTAGGACTTGGCTTCTCAGGACTTCATGTTCTTGAAGGCTTTTCCTTGTATATGTATTATATGTTATATGTATTTATTTATTTTTTTTAATTAGCAATGCTGTTTTCATGTTTCTCCTCTTCCAAACTGCTGCCTTTTCGCTTTAAAGGTAAATGAGCACGTCTGAGACGGAGGGGCATATGTGATTCAAGCACATCTTTAGCCGTTATGCTCTAATGACATCTTATGAAATGAGCAGATCTGTAGCTTGTCTTCCATATGCAGCCACTTCATATCAATTTGCTGTTGTCAGTAGAATGAAGGAGCAGTTGTGGGAGGCTGTGCTAACAGCAGATCCTCAGGCTCCCTGTGAGTACCAGAACTTAATGGTTGCCTTCGTGTAAGCGTTTTCTGGCGAGTCCTTGGATGCAGCACTTCCTC
>JAQMYF010000002.1:2316517-2327755 GCA_030014195.1 Neosilurus mollespiculum | reverse complement strand
TTATATTATATTATATTATATTATATTATATTATATTATATTATATTATATTATATTATATTATATTATATTATATAATATAACATAATGTAATATAATATATCATATATAATATAATATAATATAATATAATATAATATAATATAATGTAATGTAATATAATATATCATATATAATATAATATAATATAATATATCATATATAATATAATATGATATAATGTAATGTAATATGATATAATGTAATATAATATAATATAATATAATATATCATATATAATATAATATAATATAACATTATATCATAATACATTACATTATATCATATTACATTACATTATATCATATTATATTATATATGATATATTAAATTATATTATATTATATTATATTATATTATATTATATTATATTCATAAAAACACTGTATTAATCATTTAAAAAATAACAATAGGACAAATAATTACTTAAACTAAACAAATTCAATTTCAGTAATTATTTGTCTTATTGTTATTTTTTAAATGATTAATACAGTGTTTTTATCTATTAGAGGACACCGGGTAACTTACGGAACATTTCTGGGTAGCCGAATTTGAAGGATATTTTAAGAAACGCAGGTTTATAGATTATCTTATTGATAATTTTTTATTAGAAAGTTCTGAAAAATTCTATGTGAAAATATTAAAGCAGTAATGTTCAATGTTTATTTATCCTCATGGTGTTTGTTTAATGTTTAATTATGTTGGGCTGCCATATCCCATTTAAGTATCATCTTCACACACACACACACACACACACACACACACACACACACACACACACACACACACACACATATAATAATATATATATGTATATGCTGCTCTCTGCACTTCTGATTAGACGCTAAACTGTATTTCGTTACTCTGTATTATTTATACATGTGCACTGACAATAAAGTTGTATCTAATCTAATCTAATCTAACACATATAAATATATATATATTCACTGCCCAGTCAAAAAAAGTCGCACACTCTAATATTTTCTTGGAGTGCTTTTTATCCTTGATCTCAGCATGTAATCTCCATGTCATTGTTGCTCCAGTTGGTCCGGTCGAGGCTCAGCAACATTAATGTGGCAATAAAATGAAGTCAGCTGATGATCTGAATGTACTGAATGAGCAGGTTATCACATCAATGCACTTTTTCTTCCCTGATGGCACGGATATAAAATGGGGACTCAGATAATGAGCGAGTGGTTCAGGGAGCACGAGGAATCATTTTCACATATATATCGGCACCCCAGAGTCCCGAGCTTAACCCTATTGAAAGTTTTCGGGATGTGCTGGAGAAGACTTTATGGAGGGGTTCAGTGGTAAACACACGTTTTATCTTGTCACATATTTGGCTTCTGGTTTAGATATACTTTAGGAACAGTAAGCAATTTAATAAACAGCAATTCCAGTAAACAGAAAAATAAATTATGGACTGCTCCTGAAAGTTTGAAACAGCATTACGAACTTAACAGCACTTCAACTGGATTGGAGCAGCTGAGCATCCATTAGCTTCTGCTGAACAACTAGCGTAGCCTCTGAAACAACACTATTCATCAAACAAAGCCTGTGAAAGGCTGCATACATTAACATTCAGGTTCTTGTGTTATTTCTACTCCAGTGCCAGCAGAGGGCGCAATACAACACTCCACCTGTTTTTCCAACCATAAAAGCCATTGTTATCGTAACCACCTATTCTGGATCCTAGCATATGATGGACCTGAAAATGCCAGATGTGTTTTCCTCCACTCGGCATGCAGGGGTGTTCAGCCTTATCTGCAAAGGGCCAGAGTGGGTGCAGGTTTTCATTCCAACCAAGCAGGAGTCACACCTTCCACCTGATTAAATCAGTTGATCTTCACTTTCAACAAACTCACGTGTGGCTCCTGCGTGGTTAGCCTATATCAAATTCCTGGATCTATATCATGATCTGTTTTTTTCCAGGCCTGTACCCCATCCCTCCACCAAGTTTGGTGAAAATTGGTTCAGTAGTTTTTGTGTAATCCTGCTAACAGACAAACAAACACACAGACACCAGTGAATACATAAACAAGCGGCAGAGGTAAAAATGAGCAGTTTAAACTTGACAGTACGTTTAAAATATAAAAGTGGAGTAGTTCATGCTGATTAAATGATTTGAAGTTAATAAAGTTGAGATTTACATTAGTTAGTCTTCCTATGAGTAAATTTACACGTAGTCGTGGACAAAAAGAGGATACACACTTTTTTAATGTAAATCTAACAATTTACAAATAAATCTGTCTATATCCAACCTGATTACAGATGGGATGGCACGGTGGTGTAGTGATTAGCATGGAGGTCCTGGGTTCAAGTTCTGGGCTCAGCGAGGGTGTTTCTGTGTGGAGTTTGCATGTTCTTCCTGTGCTTTCCTTGGGGTACTCTGGTTTCCTCCAACAGTACAAAGACATGCACATTAAGCTAATTGGCTGTTCCAAATTGCCCCAGGGTATGAGTGTGAATGGTTGTGTGTGTGTTGGATGTTCAGGGTGTACCCCGCCCTCACCCAGAGTAGGATGAGATAGGCTCCAGCCTCCCCGCGACCCTAATAGGATTAAGCAATTTGCCAAGTGAGTAAATGAGTGAGTGAGAGTGATCAAAGACGGCCATTAAAGCATTACCGTTAGTGTTTGTGACACTGAATCTGTGATCACGGTCATGCTGTCATAGACCTCTCTGGGTGGGCATTCCAGTGTATCCAATCAAAATGGCTTCACTGTAATCAGTGGATTGTTGGGAAACGGGAATAGCTCTGAGCTGTCAGACATTCAGCAGCGAATATGATAAGGGCCCTTAAATAGAGCCTTGCTGCTTCTCGCAGACTCACACACACACACACACCGCAGTCACTTTCAAACACCTCTGCAACTCGTCAGCCATCATTAAACAGCAGACAGGCTCCCATTTCCACTTCTAAGTTTAAAAACTGGCTTCATGTCAGTCAGTGCAGAGTCAAAGGTAAAGAAAGAAGCTCTGGTCCTGAGTAATGCCAGAACGACAAAGAGGGTATTTAAAGGAAGCAGGTGACGTGAGATCACGTAGAAAATAAGAGAATAGAAAATAAAAGGAAATATAGGAGTCAGATAAACGTCTTTGTGCATTGCTATTTATTTAGTGAATAAATTTAGTAATTAATATGATGTTATATCCAGCGTGTGATTTTATAACTGACCCACATGGATATCTGTTAAATCCCTCACTAAATTTTATATATTAACCTTCTGTTTATTTTATAACTATATCATATTGATGAAAATGGACACACGGTTCAGTTCTGGTTTGAAGCTTCATGTTAGAAATTCCGATGCTGTTTAGTGTTCTGCTTTTAGGAGGAAGTTAAAATCGGATCAGAACATCAGAATCAGTCATCGGATATGTTTAAACAACCTTGCTTTGTCTTTTGATGTAATCATGATACAGTGTAAAAGATGACACCTATCGTAGTGGATTTATAAACTCACTCACGTGCTGAACCGCTTAATCTTATTAGGGTCGCGGGGAAGCTGGAGCCTATCTCAGCCGACACTGGGGGAAGGTGGGGTACACCCTTAACAGCTTGCCAGACCATCTGAAGGCGATTTGGAACAACCAGTTAGCCTACTGTGCATGTTTTTGGACTGTGGGACGAAACGGATTTCAGATTACCTGGAGGAAACCCATTCAAGCATGGGGAGAACATGCAAACCTCACACCGAAACACCCCCGCCAAGCCTGGGACTTGAACCCAGGACCTTCTTGCTGTGAAGCGGATGTGCTCACCACACTGATACCAACAACTGATAAACTTCATTTCAGAATTTCAGTGTAACTGATTGACTATACATCACTAAAAATAAACAAATAAATAAATAACTTCCTGTATCATATTCTACTGTATCGCGATAAACTAGATAGTTCGACAATGAAAAATTCCGATCTACACCTCAAGCATTTTATTATTTTAATCATAATGGCATTAATCAATTAAATGTTGCTTTTTTTCTTTTTCTTAGAACCACAAATCATCACGAACTAAAAAAGTTTACTGCTGCCAGGAAAAGAAAATGGATCAGTATTATATTATGCTTGATTGATATTAACGGATAGTTCATTCATTTACATTTAGAGCATTTGGCAGATGCTCTTATCTAGAGCAACTTACATATTTCATTTTTACACAACTGAGCAATTGAGGGTTAAGGGCCTTGCTCAAGGGTCCAACAGTGGCCGCTTGGTGGTAATGACCCTTGAACACCCAAGCTTGGGGTCAGTAAGACCACTGAGCCACCACTGCCATAAAGTGATATTCACCGAGCCTGAGGCAAATAATTGTTTTGGTACATACTACACAGTAATATAGGAAAAGCAAACTAAAATGATATTCTTTAAAATATTATTTAAAGCTTGAAAGTCTTCAAATTTTTAGGATGGCTTTTGTAACATTTCCAGTATTTGAGAATCAGTGACTGCGAGAGCTGTGTAATGGTGTCTCTTTAAGCCCCATTCAAAGTTTAAGTATTTACTACATAGACACATAAAAAAAAGAAAATGAAAACAAGATTTTTATTGTTTATATTTATATATATTTAATATGACAGAGGAAGGTCAGGTGAGCTGTGTGTGCTCTGAGCAAAGCTAATCGCTGTGTAGCTAACAGCAACTTTTGAGCCTTTTGAGTTACATACCACAAGAAAATATCACTAAACTGTACCTTATAAAGGTGGGTGTTTACACATATTCAACGTTTTACTACCTAAACTTAAAATTTTAATGTTTTTTTTGCAAGTGTAACACACACACACACACACACACACACACACACACACACACACACACATATATATAAATGGATGGGAGAGCTGTGCATATACATACAGAAGAGATTCTGCTGTTACTCAGAAGGGTGTTTCTGTGTGGAGTTTTGCATGTTTCCATTCCATACAAACAATAACACCAGCATATTAACACTCATTCATTCATTTTCTGAACCGCTTAAACCTTATTAGGGTTGCAGGGAGGCTGGCACCCATGTCAGCCAACTCCAGGTTAGGGCAGAGTACACCCTGGACAGCTCGCCAGGCTACTGCAGGCATATAAACATGTCAACACTATATTAGCATATTAACACCAAATTAACATATTAGCAACAGGACCCAGAACCCATAACCCACTGGAGGTAATTATCACATGCTGCTGCATGTATTAATACGCATTTTGCAACAAGTGGAGACAGCGAAGAATGATGATGATAAACAGCCTAAAGGGTTTATACTGAAATTATAAGAAGAAAAGTTTATCATCATATTTCATCATATATCATTGGTCTAATGTGGCAATGATGTGAAACTATCTTGATTATATGTGAAAAACTCGTATGATTAAAAAAAAAACAAACAAAAACCAAACAAAAACCTTTACAATCAGAACAATGCAATGCTGATCAGTTTATTAGGTGCATCAGTAATACGTGTATGTATTAAATATATGATAAACTTACCATGGTTTCTAAATTCACGTTATGCTGGTATTGGACAGTTATCACAACTACAGCCTAAACATCCATCTATCCATCCATCCATCCATCCATCCATCCATCCATCACCTGTACTGCTTATCCATTTGGCCCTCGGGGGAAGCTGGAGCCAATCCCAGCTGACTTTAGGTGAGAGGTTATGCACACTGTGAACTGGTCACCAGTCTATTGCAGGGCTCATTCTAAACAGATTTACTAAATACTCTTATAATTCGAAAGGTTTATACATCTTTAAACATACTGTATGTGTAACGTCTTCAAATTACAACTTCATCCTGTAGCACGTTATTCAGTATCTGATATAAATTATTCAACAGTTAGAGTTGAAAGAAATACAGATCTATGTGTTTATTGTGAGTGTATGAGGTTCTTTTTTCAACAGATTGCGATTATTCTGTGAACAGGGCAGCATATCTGTGATGTTAGAGGTAAGGAGCCACCTCTCGCTTGCTTCCTCTCTATCTTTTTCCTTTGCCTCTCTCTGGCTCTGAAACCTGAGCCAGTGGGCCAAATATAGCGGCGCTGGGTGAGCGGTCAGGGCTCGGGACAGGTGGGACGGCAGGCCACCCTCCACCACTGCGCAGCACTCCGTCCAGCTCGCTGTAAAACCCTCCAGCTTGATCCCAGAAAACAAGAGACAGTAAGAGAAAAGAGAGAGAGAGAGAGAGAGAGAGAGAGAAAGAGAGAGAGACATCACAGGATATATTTACTTTTCTGACAGACATTAATTCTAGAAAAACTGGACTCAGGAAAGTCGGAGAGAAGTTTGTGGAAAAAATACTTGAAGGTAAATAAAAAATGAAATTTTCAACTTTTTAGTGAAATTAAAGGTTTGATGTGCAATTTAATGACTCTAATTCTCCTGAATGAGGTGAATAATGGATATTTTAATTTGTTTGGACTGCAGGTTTATGTAAGAAATGAATGCCGGGTGTGTATTAAGCCAGAACTATTGAAATATTCACGTTGTTTTCATATGTATTGTTTCTCAGAGGCAGTTTGTCAGTGTCAGCTTTTCGAATGTTGCTTAGACATTGTTGATCTGTTTTTAGATTCCACTATGAATTATTCAACTATTCCACAGAGATGCTTACATTTCCATTTAAATAATAGGCTCAGGGATTATAAAGGGCAAGTGTATGTGTGTGTGTGTGTGTGTGTGTGTGTGTGTGTGTGTCTTTGCTTTATCTATAGGAGTGTAAGCGGTTAAAGATATGAAACATACCCCTCAGGGATTAAAAATAACAGCTGGCCTCCAGGTCGCCATGACACAGAGAATGTCACACACACAGACACACTCACACACACACACACACACACACACACGCCGAAGTTACTCCTGGGTTTATACTAATCAACTAATTACCTTTAAGAATATAAGTTTTATCGGAGGGCGGCACGGTGGTGTAGTATTTAGCACGTCTGTGTTACAGTATGAAGGTCCTGGGTTCGAGTCCCGGCTCGGATATTTCTGTGTGGAGTTTGCATGTTCTCTCTGTGCATGTGTGGGTTTCCTCCAGGTACTCTGGTTTCCTCCTACAATCCAAAAACATACACACACAGCCATTCACTTTCACACCTTGGGGCAGAACAGGCAGTAAGCGTTTTATCAGAGGAAATCTACAGCTGTGTTCTTTCAGGACATGTTGCTCAGACCATGGCCGATATATTTTAGGGCAAACAGTAACCGGGAAGCTATCTGAGTACCACAGAAACATATCTATTGATCTTTCAACATAAAATCTCAACAGCTTGTGCACACCAGTACATACCTGCATTCCTCCACATATGAACACATGACACAGGTTCTCTCAGGGGCTTGATGTTTTATATCTGGGACAGAGATACTAATGTTCCAACGTCTGTAGGATGAACGTAACAGAACTGTTTACTGTGTAATATCTTTGATTTTTACTGATTTGATTGTCCATGATAAGTGATCCTCGTACTGCATTAATGTTATCTGGATTAATTCATTATTATTTGGGTTAAAGTAGGGCGTGTCACCACAAAATGAGTTCAGAGTTGCAAAAATTGGTTCTGAAATACGGCGATTCAAAATAAGGGCGCGTCTGAAAACTACCTGCATATCGTCTATGGATTATATTATATTTTATATCACAGATATTGTGTTTCTGTTCTGTAAATACATTCCTTAATCTATAATTCATGCACAACAAATTAATATACTGTAGAACAACCTATTACTAGAACATTCTTGGTTAAATAAAGGTGTCCTGTGAATGAATATCAGTTTAAACATCACAAAGTGATTACAGCTGATTTTCTCAAACTTGGTCATCTATTATATAGACCTTATTGTAAAGATAATGAATTGTAGATGTACAATATCCAGTAATAGGCAATTCCACCTTGCAGGACATTACATTTGTAAGGTGTCTGTGCCAGTTTATAATACCTAATCTTGTGTACGGGCAAAGTTATGGTCTTGAGGTATTTAGGCAGGGAAGAAAAGGTATCCAATAATGCTTCTGTTTTGTTTTTTTTTTAAATGAAAACAAACGGATGTTACAAGAAAAAGTTCTCTGAAAACGAACAACGATACATGATTGAGAACTCTGGTGCATGGGGGGGTTACGCTTGCTAATATACTGACTGCAGAAGAGAACAGGAAGTGAGACACTTAGCAGCACCAGCATCAGGGTTTCTATGTGACGGATGTTACATCTGATTCTTTCTGAGATATTTAATTGATTTGCTTTGGAAAACATGAAATTATTCAATTAGTGCTGATTTTACATCAAGTTCCACCCTTTCATGCATTTCTGGATTTAAAAGTTTTTAGGAAATCTGAGAAAACTGTTTCCACTAATCCCCCTACATGCCCGACCTTTCTAGAGGTACATGTCATAAGAACATACATCAAACCCAGAAATCAATCCTAAAAATCACACAAATGACAAAACGACATCATAGAAGTTGCTGGGCTATGGATAAGCATCTGCAGCGAGTCAAAGACAAGAAACCTCACACTCCACAGTCTCAGAATTCATCCACCATACTACATGTAGGTGGCTAGAGCAGTTCATCTCGTCGTGGAATCTTGTGTTTGTGTTATGCATAAACTTTTTGGAATCTATGACTGGAAATTAATATTGCCTGGTCATCTCCCATTGTTCATGGAATTGCCCTAATACAGCCTTTCATTTGTCACGTGATATAAAATAAGTTTAATTGAATGTAGGATTACTTTATAAAAGTGGAAAGTCAATCTATAAATAATATTTGTCTTCATTCTAATTGAAGTTATTTATGTCATGGGTAAGTGATATTGTCATGGTGTATATTTTATAGTGAATATATATGATAAAGGATCGCTGCGTAGCCGTCTGTCGTTTTTATAAATGGAAGCCTATATATTATGCATGACCAGCCTGCACAAAATGGTGTTTGGATGCCATAGATTGGAAAAAGATAGACGCAGTGTTACAATCATTATTTAAAAGAAACAGAAATAGGGAAAATGAAATAATGGATCATGAGACATGATGATGGTAGGAGAGAGTGATCAAGCATAGTGTTGCATGCCAGTGATGCACTGTTAGACTCATCGAGATATTTAGTTAATACCCATCAGCTGTGCCCAAGGAATGTCTGAGTCACTGTCCAACACCTGCCCTGGAAAGGTCTCAGAGTGTGTTTACTGTTAGTGCAGGTTCTCACTATGAGTTTGTAAACAGTGTGTGTTGATTCGCCTGTTAAAATCAGTACATTTACATTGTTTGGTGTGTCTGTGGTGCTGTCTGTTATAGGATGCAGGATGGGAGCTGGAATGACACACTCCCCCACTCAGTGTTTCTAAAGGAAGCATGTCCTCCAGGGGGTTTGTCTCAGGATGGGGATAGGAGCGTGTTTTTGGAGGCATCCTCAGATGGCAAAGTTTGCCTAGCGGAGTTCGAGGGAGGGGATGGAGACTTTCTGGAACTCTCTGCCTTCCTAAGTCAGGATGAGATTAACCGCAGTCTGGACCTGGCTCGGGAGGCCATGAGTGATGCAGGTGATCCCTGTGATGTCTCTGATATGCCACTTCCTGGTTCTTTACCTAGAGAGTTCGAACCAGCACTGCACTCCCCACCCTCTCCTCTAAACTCCACCCTTCAGCATTTAACCGCAACAGAGAATCCACGTCTTCATTTGCAAACCAAAGGCTCCACAGTACACAATTCTGCTGCAATGGCATCAGCAAACCCACCTGATGCTACGTCTGTCAAGGTTACTACCAGTCAGAGCGTTCAGCTCAACAGACCCACTCAGGTCCGCACAGGCTCCGAACAACCAGCCGGTCACAATTCTGGCATGCCTGTGTACAAGCAGGAGCGTCCTCGGTTGGTCCACGGAGGTCTAGAGGTCAGTGAGCGGGCGGCTTCCACCACAGAGTTCTGCAGCCGAGCTGCCACCTTCATTGAGGAGCTCTCCTCTATTTTTAAAGGGTCTAACCGCTTTGATCACCAGGAAGAAAACGATTCCTCCTCACCTGATAGTGGCTACCTGTCACCAAAGAGCCATAAATTGGCAATGCAGCAGGCTCAATCCACTTCATCATCATCGGCATCTTTTTCTCCAGAGGTTCAGCAAGGAGATGCTCTTGAAGCTAAGACAGGGTTGGAGTCAGAAATAGATGGGAATGAGTACCAGGCTGGTGAGATCAGTACGGATGGGTCGATGGCTCCTCCTCGGTTCACCCAGAAGCTGAAGAGCCAGGAGGTGGCAGAGGGGAGCCCTATTACTCTAGAATGCAGGGTGACAGGGATCCCCCAGCCATTGGTCAGGTAAGTACGGAGCTATTATTTTGTTGCTTGATGAACAAATTTTATGCAATGATACAAGCCTTAAATTATTCTTTAATAAATTTTTGTGATAATGGCAACCATTTGTTGTAAGTAGCTAATGGAAAATCCTGCATATAAACATGTAACCAGGTAATACCAGTAAACACGCCATCCATCAAACCCTGTCTGCTAGTCTCCAGCATACCTGATATGTTGTTGACTGCCAGCGTGATTACCTTTTGGCTAGGAGATGTGCTATGAAACAAATGTGGCCCGGTGGTTGAACAGCAGGACCAACACTTTCTCCTGCCAATACTGGAAGGTGCTGTCGCAAGCATCTATTTTTAGAGTGAACGTTGCAAGGCAGTTAAGCCCCCTGTTGGTCCTGTTCCAGACCTATTCCCCTGGAAGGAAGTCTGGAGAGCTAAACAATTTGAAGATTGCTTCTTGTTACCTCATCAAACAAAAGGGATCTTGAATAAATAAATTCGCAATGTAAAATATCATTCATTCATCTGTCGGCACTCTTAATCCTATTATAGTTGCGGGAAGGCTGGAGCCTATCTCAGCCGACTCTGGGAAAAATGGTGAACATCCTGAACAGCTCGCCAGTCCATCGTAGGGCCAACACACTCAACTATTCACACTCACACTCACATCTAGGGGCGATTTGGAACAGCCAGTTAGTCTAATTTGCATTGTCTGTGGACTGTGGGAGGAAACCAGGGTACCCGGAGGAAGCCTACGCATGAACAGGGAGAACTCCACACAGACACCTGGGACTCGAACCCAGGACCTTTTTGCTGTGAGGCGAACATGCTAACCACTATGCCACCCATAATAAAATATTATATATATATATATATATATATATATATATATATATAT
>JAQMYF010000002.1:2288112-2300408 GCA_030014195.1 Neosilurus mollespiculum | reverse complement strand
GACTGTTATCCGCCGTGCTGCTGTTACAGGAAAAGGAAGCGGAAATGACACCGTGCTGCTGTTGATGTCATTTGTTTTGACTCGTTTCACATCATATAGTAAGATATGTAATGTTCATTGTGTAAGGTGATGCAAATACAATGCAAATACAGTGCAAATAAAAACAATGGCCCACAAATATCAGTGCGACCCTATAAATGGTCAGGGTTACGGGGGACTGTTATTGCCAATGGTGTCGCTATATTATATATTATATAAATATATATTCATTTATATACGTATATATACGTATAATGTCCCGCTGGGACTATATATCTATAAGCAACTTAAAAACACGAATTGAAATTGGGTTATTGGGACGAATGTCTGCGTGAGCCCAATAGAAACGAGGCAGCCAGCCAGGCATGGAAGAAAACTCTCCATGGCAACTCTGCTGTAACTTTCACTCATTGAGAAATGTTTCTCTGCTTGCATCAAACCCAGCTGATGTCCCGCCCTCGAGAGCCATATACCCCACTGTGATTGGTAGGTTCATTCATCTCCGCCCACAACACTGTAAACTGCCTTACATATCAAACTCGCGGGTCGCAGTAACATTAAACTTTCATATTAAGGCGGGGGCCACAAACTATCGTCCTGTGGGTCGCAATTGGCCCACGGGCCGCGAGTTTGAGACCCCTGCTCTAAAGGGACGTATCACACAGTGCATTCACCTGACATGACTGGCAGCATGAATATACTGTTTGGGCTACAAAGAATTCAGCCACCATTTTATACCATGCTGTGTACTATTAACTTATGACAGTTGGTGGTGCTGTTGTTGTTGGTTCCACAAAAGAAAAAAAAACACCTGTTTTTTTAACAGCAACAACAAACACAATGTAGAATATTTTTTGATGTGTAAAGTAGATTTTTATTTATTTATTTTTTCCAACCAGCCCTCCATGTGATTCTAGTAAACTTAGAAACACTGTACAGGTTTTCCTGTTGTCTTACTCTGATGATCTGCATTTATTGTGTCCATGGTCTGGTGTGGTATGTATGTGTATGTGTATGTGCATCCATGCATTTTTCTCTGCTGTATTTTACATCTGTTTCTCGGCTTAACGTTCCCTCAGGCTTTACGTTGGAGCCAAAGAATAAGCCTCCCTGTAGGAACATAATCATTAAGATAATTTATTACAGTACAGCAATAAACCCAAAAATCTAATTTACCCAGTTGGTAACTAACCTAAACAACTGTGCCGTATACATACGCTCTAATACAGGGCAAATAAATACCATTGCTAATTGCCTTGAAACTTCAGCTGTTACTTATAAAAGCAATTGGAAATTAATAAATAAAAACTGTTTATCAAAAAGGACTTCAGTCCAGGATACAATAAGACACTCTATTGCTTTGAATGCTATAATCACATTTCTCATTATTACTGTAAACCACAGCATACTGGAACATGTTCAAGAGACCCTTTATAAAGCAGCACAGAGGTCAAGATTTAAAATGAAATATTGAACACTAAAAGAATACAACCTTCTGAATCATAGTAAGTAATATAAAAACAAAACATAAACCACACCATAATCATTATCTGAATAAATTAGCCTTTTTATATCCATTCATTCATTCATTAATTTTTTGAGCTGCCTTATTGTAATTAGGGTTGTGGGGAGGCTGGAACCCATCTCAGCCGACTGTGAGTGAAGGCGGAGTACACCCTGGACAGCTCACCAGACCATCACAGGGCCAATACACACACAACCATTCACACTCACGATGATTTGGAACCGCCAATTAGCCTATTCTGCATGGTTCTGGACTGCAGGAGTAAACCGGAGTACTCGCAGGAAACCCACACAAGCACAGAGAGAACATGCAAACTCCACACAGAAATGCCTGAGCCTGGGAATCGAACCCGGGACCTTCTTGCTGTGAGGAGGACATGCTAATCACTGCGCCACTGTACTGCCTCCTTTTACACTATAAACTTATAATAATTATATAATGACGTGTTCAGAGTGACCCAAAAAAACCTCCCACATGTCAAAGGTGTATAATAAAAAAGGGTTAAAAGATCAAATTATTACTTACACACATGAAACTGAGTAGGGCAGAAAAAGGTCTGATGGTGGTCCAACCCCAACTTGAAACCCTTGATGATGAAGTGGAGCTACGACACACACAGCTCGAATATCATTGGAAGTGCTGGGGGAAAATGTTTCCGGGTCATGTGATTTTGTTGCGTGGTGATATTGGGTGGCCGGCCCGTTCCCCTGACCTCGCTGCTAGATTTTTTTCTGTGGCGCTACCTTAAATCACAAGTGTTTACTCATCCACCCCAAACTCTTGAAGCCCTTAAAGTTGTTATTTAGCAGGAGAACGCCGCTGTTCCACCCGACTGTGGCACCCTCCAGAAATCTTCTCCAAGTGTGTATAGACAATGACAGCCATCTTTAATGATTTTTTATTTACCTTTGCAATCTGGGAGGGTTTATTGGGTCACCCTATTTAATAAAATCTTAAACACATAATTCAAAACATAATTAAATGGAATATTAACATCTTAATAAAATGAAACCTAATAAACTGAAAACTTGATCTAACGCAGTCTACAGTTCATACATTCATTCATTCATTTGCCATCCTGCTTAAACCTACTAGGATCATCCAGCTAACTCTGGGTGAAGCTGGGGTACACCCTGAACAGAGCGCCAGGCCATCACACGGCACAACACTATTCATATATCCATTTAACCTAATATGCATGTCTTTAGACTGTGGGAGGAAACCAGAGTATCTGGAAGAAACCCATGCAAGCATGCAGAGAACATGCAAACACCCTCACTGAGTCCTGGAAGACCTTGCTGTGAGGCGGACATGCTACCACTACACCACCATGACATTTGTGTGCTATATGAAAATTATCATAGCTATGGGAGGCGCGACTCTGTAAATGCCCTGATTCTCGGTTTGGGAACATAATAATATGGGTGGATAATTTGAGTGTGATGGTCACATGCATACTTTTGGCCATATGGTAGACATAGATCCTAGTGAAAACACACACACACACACACACACACACACACACACACACACGCACGCACACACTGAGAACCACGCAAATAAGCAACAGACAGGCGCACAGCAGGAGGAAACATTTACCATTATTGTAAAACCAATTGGAAACAAAGTAAAGAGGAAGATCTGTTTCTCCTTTGAAGATGACATGAATTCCCTGAGCATACCGACACATGCTTTAGTGAATGAGTGTATCAAATGTGTCTTCATTATTTCCCTTTTTAATCGTTCCTCCCCATTTTATCACTCATTTTCCTTGGACAAACTGTTTGATGGGGTTGCCAGGCCTCAGCAGGGGACACCATCTCACTTCTAAAAATGCTTCATGCCATTGCTTGTGGAAACAAGATGGGATAGCCGTGCCAAGGTATCCCAAAACACACACACACACACACACACACACACACACACACACACACACACACACACACACACACACATACACACACAAACAAAAGTACATTATATACACTGCTGGGACAGCTATGAGAGCACCAAATATTCTAGTATTCTATAGTTAACTACTTCTACTTCTGCATCACATTCCCTGCACATGCGGAACATTTGATTGAGCAAAGCTACTTTATTTATTAATATGTAAATTTTTATTTGTATTACAATGCATATATATAAAGATGGGCATCCATTTCCCTTGCAGTATAACAAAAAACCAAAAATTTTACAGGTGATACATGCACTTATTTCCCCAACCGCTTAATACTAGTAGTGTCCCAGGGAGGCTGGCAGCTATCTCAGCCGACACTGGGAAAAGGCGGGGTACACCCTGAACAGCTCGCCAGACCATTGCAGGTCCAACACACACAACCATTCACACTCGCACTCTCACCTAGGGGCAATTTGGAACAGCCAGTTAGCCGAATGTGGATGTCTTCTGACTGTGGGAGGAAACTGAAGTCAGAAAAAACCCACGCAAGCACAGGGACGGGCTCCGACTCTCAGCCTGGAGATCACTGGTTTGAACACAGCCATTTATGACCGGAAGTCCATGGGAGCTAATTGGCCGAGCTCTCAAGGGAGGGAGGGATGGCATATGCTTACTTCTCTGTCACTCACAGCAATCACCAGCCAATCATGGGCATCTGTGAGCTCATTCGTACGAGAAGACAGATAGCGCTTTCCCTCAGAGTGTCTTAGGTTGCCTTACGCATGCGCAGCAGTTCGTAAAGAGGTGGGTGGCAGCATCGCATGTCAAAGAGGGGATTATTATTCCCCTCCCTGGTTGGTTGTGGTTGTGTGACAGGGAAGAAAATACTTGATGGGTGGGAATTGGATACGACTAAAATTAGGGGAGAAAACGGGGAGAAAATGCAAACTGCACACAGAAACCTAGCCTAGCCTGGGACTCAAACCCAGGACCTTCTTGCTGTGAGGCAGACATGATAACCACTACATCACTGTGCTGCCTGCATAGGATGATAAAAAAAAACAAAACCTAAACCTCAAAAAACCTCCTTTAACTGGCCAAAATGTTTATCCCATGCGCACTAGAGGGAGACATTTCTTTATCACTATGGCAAGTTATAACGGTGCGTTTGTACCTTATACTCTGAGTATCCCTCTTATTACCCTTAGCAGAAAAAAAACCTTCTGTCGTTTGAAGTATTTATGAGCTGGGGTTTGACCTTTCAAGGTCACTCAAGGTCAAAGGGGATCATGCCATTTAAAAGAGTGTATAAGGTTTCCTAGTGGTCCCTTATTGCATCTATGGGTCTGTGACCCTTTGTTTCTCAAATATAAGCAATTTAGATTTGAACATGGGAAATGTCTATCATCAAAATCTTGTGATCTTGGTCTAACCTTCAGCTTTGACCTTGACATTCCAAAATCAAATTATCTCTGGGACAGTTGGGGTAGTGTCTCGAACAAGCCTGGTGGAAATCCCGGCCTGGGTGTGGTCATTTTCAGAAGTGCTGTTGATTAGAATACCTGTATCAAAACTCAGTTTTGGGGCGGATCTAAAATGAGTAAATGCATGTTAAACTGGTCAGTATAGTCAATTCTGGTGAAAGACCAACAGTGCACCCTTCACCTTAACTGGATGTGTGAATTTACACAGTACTTAAGTGTTAATGATATGAGGGTTGTGTAATTCAGATGTAATGTTGAGAACATGATCATGTGGTACAGCTGGTATGAAACTGGATCTTGTAACTGTGAAGAATAAACTAATTTTGCATGCAGTTGTATGCTTGCCCCTCGCTGATTTCTGATTTGTGCCTGGGTGGTTACAGTACATTATGTGTTATAATAAAATTACAGACTCCTTCACCGAGTGCGTATGGTGTCCTGAATCCAGCGCCAAGAGCCTCCTCATTCTTCATCTCAGATTCTTACTGAAAGTTGGTGATTTTTCCAGATGAATTTTTCCTGACTTGAAATGAAGGATGAATGATAAGAGAATAAGGCTATCATCTCACTTGGGTTTGCTAGAACAGTCGTGGTCAAATTTTTGGTATGGATCTAGAGTGCTTCATCTAAACAAAAACTAGGGGGGTCAGAGCCAGGATAAAATATAATAACAAAAGACATTACACATGCTATCTTCCACCACACAGAAGGTCCTGGGTTCAAGTCCCGGGCTCGGCAAGAATGTTTTTGTGTGGAGTTTGCTTGTTCTCCCCAGGTATGGGTTTCGTCTAGGTTCTCCAGTTTCCTCCCACGATCCAAAAACAGGCAGAGTAGGCTAGATTGATTGGCGAGCTGTTCAGGGTGTACCCTGCCTTCAGCCAGAGATAACCTCCAGTCTCCCTGTGAGCCTAGTGGGATTGGGTAGTTTGGCAAATGAATGAATGAATGAATCACATGACTTTGTTGAATACTCTACTATGTCAGTTAGAGCTAGGCTGGTTATCTGAGAGAATAAATAACTGTCAAAATGGCGACTCCCACACCTAGTCATTACATCATGATATCACATGAATGAATGATTCATGATGTCATTTGGAGCGCACCGCTGTACAGATAGATTACAGAAAAAATGTAAACACAGTATCCTCATAATTGCACTTTTTTGAGTAAAACAAGGGGGCAGCATGGTGGCGTAGTGGTTAGCATGTCCGCCTCACAGCAAGAAGGTCCTGGGTTCCAGTCCCGTGTTCAGCTGTTTCTGTATGGAGTTTATTTGCACTTCCTAATTCTTGTGTGGGTTTCCTCCAGGTACTGCAGTGTCATCTCCCAGTCCAAAGACATACACAGTTCCAACGGGGACAGTTCCATACATGGAGGCCATACAAATTTCACACAGAAATGCCCGAGCCCAGGAATCAAACCGTGGACCTTGTGAGGTGGATGTGCTAACCACTACACCACTGCGCCGCCCTGTTAAAAAACCACAGAACCACAAGAAAAACACTATTTTCCAAAGCGTCCAAAAAGTGCTGACGCTGTTCAAGTTTTTTTTATACAAAAACACTTTTTTCTAATAGCGCAGGCAACCAGTCATAATTACAAGGTTACCCACCCTACTGAATCCAGCAGAGCTCGCGAGAAATCTCTTCCATATTACCCTGTAAATTCTTGTGATACGCACCAATAAGCATAGCCATGATTTTCTCTCTCACACACGCTCACGTTCTGTTCTCCCCAAATGCCATGATGTCATACTAAGTGCAACATAACTCAAAACAACCCATAAAGTACAGTTATCGAAAGAGCTTAGGCTTGAAAAGCGTCACTAATAGCCCCACCTCCGGAGTTTCTGAGTAATGGCAGCTTCCTGTGTTTGCTTACCTGCTGTTGTTTGATTTGTGTTGGCTTGAAATGATGACATCATCTTAGAAGCATTGGTTTAATAACAGTTCTGGTGGTTTGGGGTTTTGATTCCTGTGGATGTTTGTGTTTGTTGTTGATGTTTCTCCCACTGCCATGTGATCCTCAGGTAGCGTCGGTGAATTAGCTGCAAAGGTTGAAAAAGGTGGAAAATCTTTTTTATACATTATTTATTTTTCAAAGCAGATTTCACTTCAAAATATCTGAAATTATTCAGTTAGAAGTCTTGCAAGAAGTTTTGCAGCACTTCACATTTCACGTTTTGAAACACTTTCCTGGAGTCTAACATTCTTCTCTAAATGAATGTGAATTACTGTAAACTGAGAACAAAACAGATATTTAAAGGATTGGCACTAAAAGCAAAAAAGAGAGAAAATTCTTACTGGGAGTGGAAACTTTACAGCTCTGCTTTCCTCCATCTAAAATATTGTAGATCTCTCGGTGCACTTAGAGATGCCGATAAACCGGTTCAGTGCTTTTGTGTTCTGTAGAGCTTACTGTAATTCATTATTCACCAGACAGCCCGGAGACACTATTCACAAAGTATAATATATACACAGTACAGCTGCCAGAACGCTTTCTTTCTCTACTTTCTTTTAGAATTGATTGGCTTTGTGGTACAATAGTGCAGCTTAGTGGCTTAAATTCTCTGCAAGTTGTGCAAGATCGTCGATCTCTTAGGCAGAACCCGTTGCTTCTCGTTTTTGATGTAGTGGTAATGTTTCGGCGACACTGTATCAAATCAAAATACCTCCGGGATCAATAAAGTATTCTGGTTCTGATCCTGATTCTGATTAGCATGTCAGCCTCACAGCAAGAAGGTCCTGGGTTCGAGTCCCAGGCTCGGTCGTTTTGGTGTGGAGTTTGTATGTTCTTCCCATGCTAGTGTGGGTTTTCTCTGGGTACCCTGGTTTCCTCCCACAGTCCAAAGACATGCACATTAGATTAACTGGCTGTTCAAGATTACCCCTAGATGCGAGTGTGAGTGTGAATGATTGTGTGTGTTGGTCCTGCAGTGGTCTGGCAAGCTAGTCAAGGTGTACCCCGCCTTCGCCCAGTGTCGGCTAAGATAGACTCCAGCCTCCCCGCGACCCTGGTAGGATAAGGCAGTTCAGTAAATGAGTGAGTGAGTGAGTAGGAATTTATAGTTAAATCAGTGAATGCAACCTTCTGGTCTATGAGGCAGCGAAACAACATAACAATTCGACCCTATTCTTCAGAGTTTGTATGGGGTTCTTCAGAGTTTATATGGGGTTCTTCAGAGTTTATATGGGGTTCTTCAAAGTTTGTATGGGGTTCCTCAGAGTTCGTATGACGTTCTTCAGAGTTTATATGTGGTTCTTCAGAGTTTCTATGGGGTTCTTCAGAGTTTATATGGGGTTCTTCAGAGTTTGTATGGGGTTCTTCAGAGTTTGTATGGGGGTCCTCAGAGTTCGTATGAAGTTCTTTAGAGTTTGTATGGGGTTCTTCAAAGTTTGTATGGGGTTATTCAGAGTGTGTATGATGTTCTTCAGAGTTTATATGGGGTTCTTCAAAGTTTGTATGGGGTCCTACAGAGTTTGTATTAGGCACTTCAGAATTTGTATGGGGTTCTTCAGAGTTTGTCAGGGGTTCTTTAGAGTTCGTATAGGGTTCTTCAGAATTTGTATGGGGTCCTACAGAGTTGGTATGGGGTTCTTCAGAGTTTGTATGGGGGTCTTCAGAGTTCATATGAGGTTCTTCAGAGTTTGTCAGTTCTTCAGAGTTTGTATGAGGTTTTTGAGAGTTTGTATGGGGTTCTTCAGAGTTTGTATGGGGTTCTTTAGAGTTTGTATGGGGTTCTTCAGAATTTGTATGGGGTCCTACAGAGTTTGTATGGGGTTCTTTAGAGTTTGTATGGGGTTCTTTAGAGTTTGTATGGGGTTCTTCAGAATTTGTATGGGGTCCTACAGAGTGTATATGGGGTTCTTCAGAGTTTAATGGGATTTTTGATAGTTTGTATGGGGTTCTTCAGAATTTGAATGGGGTCCTACAGTGTTTGTATGGGGTGCTACAGAGTTTGTATGGGGTCTTACAGAGTTTGTATGGGGTTCTTCAGAGTGTGTATGATGTTCTTCAGAGTTTGTATGGGGTCCTACAGAGTTTGTCAAAAGTCCTAGAGAGTTTGTATGGGGTTCTTCAGAGTGTGTATGATGTTCTTCAGAGTTTGTATGGGGTTCTTCAGAGTTTGTATGGGGTTCTTCAGTTTGTATAGGGTTATTCAGAGTGTGTATGATGTTCTTCAGAGTGTGTATGATGTTCTTTAGAGTGTGTATGGGGTTCTTCAGAGTTTGTATGGGGTTCTTTAGAGTGTGTATGATGTTCTTCAGAGTTCATATGAGGTTCTTCAGAGTTTGTCAGTTCTTCAGAGTTTGTCAGGGGTTCTTAAGAGTTTGTATGTGGTTCTTTAGAGTTTGTATGGGGTTCTTCAGAATTTGTATGGGGTCCTACAGAGTTTATATGGGGTTCTTCAGAGTTTTATGGGATTTTTGATAGTTTGTATGGGGTTCTTCAGAATTTGAATGGGGTTTTTCAGAGTTCATATGAGGTTCTTTAGAGTTTCTATGAGGTTCTTCAGAGTTTATATGGGGTTCTTCAGAGTTTATATGGGGTACTTCAAAGTTCGTATGGGGTCCTACAGAGTATGTATGGGGTTCTTTAGAGTTCGTATGGGGTTCTTCAGAGTTCGTATGGGGTCCTACAGAGTTTGTCTGGGGTTCTTCAGAGTTCGTATGAGGTTCTTCAGAGTTTGTCAGGGGTTCTTCAGAGTTTATATGGGGTTCTTCCGAGTTCGTATGGGGTCCTACAGAGTTTGTATGGGGTTCTTCAGAGTTTGTATGGGGTTCTTCAGAGTTTGTATGGGGTTCTTCAGAGTTTGTCAAGGGTCCTTCTGAGTTTGTATGGGGTATTTCAGAGTTTGTATGGGGTATTTCAGAGTTTTTATGGGGTTCCTCAGAGTTTGTATGGGGTTCTTCATAGTGTGTATTATGTTTTTCAGAGTTTATATGGGGTTCTTCAGAGTTTGTATGGGTCCTACAGAGTTTGCATTAGGCTCTTCAGAATTTGTATGGGGTCCTACAGAGTTTGTATGGGGTTCTTCAGAGTTTGTATTAGGTTCTTCAGAATTTGTATGGGGTCCTACAGAGTTTATATGGGGTTCTTCAGAGTTTTATAGGATTTTTGATAGTTTGTATGGGGTTCTTCAGAATTTGTATGGGGTTCTTCAGAGTTTACATGGGGTTCTTCAGAGTTTATATGGGGTTCTTTAGAGTTCGTATGGGGTCCTACAGAGTTTGTATGGGGTTCTTCAGAGTTCGTATGGGGTTCACAGAGTTTTTCAGGGGTTCTTCAGAGTTTATCTGGGGTTCTTCAGAGTTCATATGGGGTCCTACAGAGTTTGTATGGGATTCTTCAGAGTTCGTATGAGGTTCTTAAGAGTTTGTATAGGGTTCTTTAGAGTTTGTCAAGGGTTCTTCAGAGTTTGTATGGGGTATTTCAGAGTTTGTATGGGGTTTTTCAGAGTTTGTATGGGGTTCCTCAGAGTTTGTATGGGGTTCTTCAGAGTGTGTATGATGTTTTTCAGAGTTTATATGGGGTTCCTCAGAGTTTGTATGGGTCCTACAGTGTTTGTATTAGGCTCTTCAGAATTTGTATGGGGTCCTACAGAGTTTGTATGGGGTTCTTCAGAGTTTGTATGGGGTTCTTCAGAGTTTATATGGGGTTCTTCAGAGTTTGTATGGGGTTTTTCAGAGTTCGTATGGGGTCCTACAGAGTTCGTATGGGGTTCTTTAGAGTTCGTATGGGGTTCTTCAGAGTTTATCTGGGGTTCTTCAGAGTTTTTATGGGGTTCTTCAGAGTTCGTATGGGGTCCTACAAAGTTCGTATGAGGTTCTCAGAGTTTGTCAGGGGTTCTTTAGAGTTTATATGGAGTTCTTCAGAGTTCGTATGGGGTCCTACAGAGTTCGTATGGGGTTCTTCAGAGTTCCTATGGGGTTCTTTAGAGTTTGTATGGGGTTCTTTAGAGTTTGTCAAGGGTTCTTCTGAGTTTGTATGGGGTATTTCAGAGTTTGTATGGGGTTCCTCAGAGTTTGTATGGGGTTCTTCAGAGTGTGTATGATGTTCTTCAGAGTTTGTATGGGGTCCTACAAAGTTTGTATTAGGTTCTTCAGAATTTGTATGGGGTCCTACAGAGTTTGTATGGGGTTCTTCAGAATTTGTATGGGGTCCTACAGAGTTTGTATGGGGTTCTTCAGAGTTTGTATGGGGTCCTACAGAGTTTGTATTAGGTTCTTCAGAATTTGTATAGGGTTTTTCAGAGATTGTATGGGGTTCTTCAGAGTTTGTATGGGGGTCTTCAGAGTTCATATGAGGTTCTTCAGAGTTTGTCAGGGGTTCTTCAGAGTTTGTATGGGGTCCTACAGAGTTTGTATGGGGTTCCTTAGAGTTCGTATGGGGTTCTCAGAGTTTGTCAGGGGTTCTTCAGAGTTCATCTGGGGTTCTTCAGAGTTTTTATGGGGTTCTTTAGAGTTCGTATGGGGTTCTTCAGAGTTTGTATGGGGTTCTTCAGAATTTGTATGGGGTCCTACAGAGTTTATATGGGGTTCGTCAGAGTTATATGGGATTTTTGATAGTTTGTATGGGGTTCTTCAGAATTTGTATGGGGTTCTCAGAGTTTATATGGGGTTCTTCAGAGTTTATATGGGGTTCTTCAGAGTTCGTATGGGGTCCTACAGAGTTTGTATGGGGTTCTTTAGAGTTCGTATGGGGTTCTCAGAGTTTGTCAGGGGTTCTTCAGAGTTTGTCTGGGGTTCTTCAGAGTTTTTATGGGGTTCTTCAGAGTTCGTATGGGGTCCTACAGAGTACGTATGGGGTTCTTCAGAGTTCGTATGAGGTTCTTCAGAGTTTGTCAGGGGTTCTTCAGAGTTTATATGGGGTTCCTTAGAGTTCGTATGGGGTCCTACAGAGTTTGTATGGGGGTCTTCCGAGTTCTTATGGGGTTTTTCAGAGTTTGTATGGGGTTCTTCAGAGTTTGTCAAGGGTTCTTCAGAGTTTGTATGGGCTATTTCATAGTTTGTATGGGGTTCTTCAGAGTTTGTATGGGGTTCTTTAGAGTGTGTATGGCGTTTTTCAGAGTTTATATGGGGTTCTTCAGAGTTTGTAGGGGTTCTTCAGAGTTTGTATTAGGCTCTTTAGAATTTGTATGGGGTCCTACAGAGTTTGTATGGGGTTCTTCAGAGTTCGTATGGGGTTCTTCAGGTTCTTCAGAGTTTGTCAGGGGTTCTTTAGAGTTCGTATAGGGTTCTTCAGAATTTGTATAGGGTCCTACAGAGTTTGTATGGGGTTCTTCAGAGTTTGTATGGGGGTCTTCAGAGTTCATATGAGGTTCTTCAGAGTTTGTCAGTTCTTCAGA
>JAQMYF010000002.1:2245199-2260781 GCA_030014195.1 Neosilurus mollespiculum | reverse complement strand
TATATAACAGAAACTTTTAAAGGATTCATAAAAAAAATTTAAGCACCAATATACACGTTATTAGGTTTACTATTCTTTTCCGAACATTTCATTAATTTTATATTTGAATTTAGAAAAAAAAAACATGAATGTGGTGGTGGAGGGGTGTCCTTGGGGGGACCAGCCAAATGTCCCCACAGGGACAAAACTGTATTCTTTGTGAACATTTGGATACTTGCGCGCACAGAAATGAACGATTATGGGATAATACCATTGTACCAAATGTTTTTTTGGATATACATGTTTATATACAAGTCTGCATATTCTGTATATGTGTATATGTCTGCACAATAGGCAGTCTTACCCAACACATCATTCAGTCTGTATTACACACACACACACACACACACACATCCTTTAGAAAAGGAGGGTGAACGACTTGTCCTAAGTTAACCTTGCTTTCAAGTTCAGGATTGCCAAGTTCAGGTTATTGTGCCAAAGTCTACGGAGTACGGACTTCAGAGGGAGACAAAAAAAATGTTCCCCTTCCTCTTTGTTAAATTCAGACATTATGTTTTATCAGACACTATGACACAGATGAGATGCATATGGAGTGGATTAGTGCGTAAGATCAATAGACTTTAGTGCTCTCTCTCACACACAAATACACTCTCACACACACACACACACACACACACACACACACACACACACACACACACACACACACACATAAACACACAAGCATAATTTCTCTCATACAACCACACTGGGGTCATTACAATACAAAACCTGTGCTGCAAACACCCCGTTCTGTGATGCAAAGAAATATATTAAAGTGAGCGTTTTGGCATATCTGCTCAGTGTCTTCCTAAGCATGTGTATTATTGTGTTTGTCAAAACTCTGCCTGGCTCTTGACTGCAGCCCTCTGACCATGGATGGAAACCTTGCCGTGGCTCAGCCAAAATGTTTCAGGGCATTTAGTCTTTCATCGGAGGATGAATACGGATCAGGACCATATTTATGGTTTGTAATTATGAGTCCAGCTTTCCTTGTTCCGCTCCAAGCGGCGCTCGGTTCCTGTGGTTTGTATTCATGACAGGAAAAGCATCAGACCTGGTGGTATATGTGCAGAGATCTTGGGTGCTGCATGAGCGCTCCTGGTGTAACACTGATTTTCATGTGTCTTGATGGATCTGAGGGAGGAGATGGCTTTGATTGGCCAGTTGTAGTTGTGTGGGTAGCAGTTACACCTCAGCTTGAGGTTGAATTACAAATTAACTGATTGACAGATGTGCGTACAGATATACAGTATGAAAAAGCACTCGTGCACACAGAGTGCAGCAACACCCTCACTCACCTCACGGGCTTAAGTCTTATTTTCTGCTCTGCATGGAAATTTGAAATAGAAAGCTGTGTCAAGGCCAAACCACAGGAAATCTCTCTCTCTCTCTCTCTCTCTCTCTCATTTTTTTTTTTACTGGTTTCCAAATATTCTCATAAGTTTACAGCACAGAAAAATTACTTCATAAATGTATTCACTAATTATTTTGTTAAGGAATTATGGTCTTATATGAAATGATTCTAAAACAATGTTGCATCCATGCCTCGACTGATTTATTATTCCTACTGCTTATCATTGTTTAGGGTCCTGGGGAAGTTGTAGCCAGTCCTAGCCGACTCTGGATGAAAGCGGGGTTCACCCTGAACAGTTCACCATACCATCACAGGGCCAAAACAGACACACAACCATTCACACTCACACTCACACCTAGGGGCGGATTAGAATATCCAGTTAGCCTAATGTGTATGTCTTTGGACTGTGGGAGGAAACCGGAGCACCCGGAGAAAACCCATGTAAGTACGGTAAGAATATGCAAACTCCACACTGAAACGCCCTCGCCAAGCTCGAGGCTTGAGTCCAGGACTTTCTTGCTGTGAGGTGGACGTGCTAACCACTACACCATTGTGCTGCCCCAGCCCTTCCGCGCATAAAGACTTCATTCAGCTGTGTAGTTTCAAACACCACTCCACCCCCCCCACCCCCAACTTCTTTGCCGTGAGGCGACCGTGCTAACCACTGCACCACCATACCACCCATGGTCAGTAATTGTCTAAAGTAAAAGTAGTAATTTAAAGGCAGTTATCACCTTGATGGAGGAAGACTACACTCTGATTTAAGTTGCATTAAAGGTGCGCATCAGGAAAAAAGAAAAACTAGAATAAAGAATGAAAATTAACATGGATTAGGTGTACTGTGTTCTGCTGTTCTAAATTATGATGAGGGGGTTTTTGAGTGTATTACTTTCTTGAGTGTATTACTTTTAACCCATACACTTCCCAGTTATATTAAATAAAATGAAATGCAATGGAATCTGCCACAATGTCTTTCTGAAGAAAAACAAAAAGTTCTTTCTGTTTTCTTCTGTACGTGAGTGTTAATGACCCCTACACCGGACTCCAAGATATTACTAAACATCACCATCTTTTTTATTTCTCTTGATATAATGTGCTTTCTTTCATTTCTTAACACATGATCTCAGACTTTTCCACTTTCTGCGAATCGGTGTTGCACTGCCAAGATAACACGTATGCACAAGATTGTTCGTCCGGTCACGCTGTCTTGTTACTGTTACTGTAAACAGACACAGAACCAAAACAAGATGTAGAACAGGCGAATAAGAGATACTAGGTCCGTGTGCTGGGGTGGTTTCACCTGGAAAAAACATTTATATTCAGCCAAGATGAACTGATGATGGAAGACACAAGCTATTCGTTGGTAAATGGGCACCTTTAAACATGATAATGAAGGACAATAATGTGTGTATCTGAAAAAACAGTAAGTCCCTATCTGTGTGTTACTGTTTCAGGATTCTCAAAGTAGCTCACCGAAGTTCAAGAAAGTCCAGTATTAGAGCTTATTTCTCCTAGTTATGAGGCTCGTCATTGTTCTAGTATATACTACATGGAAACATAAGCAAAAAAGCACACCAGTTCCATATTTTTATGGTTTATCTTTACATTTTTTAAATCATGATGGGCACACATTCACATATGTGAGCAGGTGCTGAGCTGTGTGACAATGTCTCTTTTACACTCTATAAGTGCAAAAGAGTATTACATTTAGTGTAATACTAAATACATGAAGACAAGCAAACTAAAATGAGATTTTTATAGTATATAAATAGTATATATACATTTTAACCATGATAGAGGCAGGTCAGGTGACTGCTTTGAGCAGAACTAAGCGCTGTGTAGCTAACGGTGTCTGTTTAACCTACTTATTCAGAGCTTAGCAATTGAGTCCACTTGCAAAACCTGCCAAGTCAAAATTTTTCAGGCACCTGTGCATGTCCCACTGATAGCTCCGAAAGAAGTGAAAATTTCTATGCTTATAAGAAAAATCTGATTTTTCATGTGGATTTTTCACACATGCTACACCTGCTCTGTAAAGGTGTTTTAGTATTTAAAACACAAACACAACGTAAAAAAAATAAATGAGACTTTTATGGTTTGTTTCCATTTTTAGGCATGATAACAATGACGCCACCTCCTATAAGTGAAAAATCATGAATGTCTGTCATAGTGGTTCAAGCATTATTCACTTAGAATAATGTTTTTTATCCTGAGATTGTAGACCAATCATACTGTGCCATTTCCGTGAAGTATGTTTCAATGATTTTTAATTTTAATAAAACAAAACCTCCCACATCTGATGCATTGGTCTGGTGAGCTGTTCAGTGTAGGCTGAGATAGGCTCCGGCCTCCCTGCAACCCTAATAGGATTAAGCAATTCAGCAAATGAGTGAGAGTGAGTGAATTGTATTAAAAGTAAACTTGGACGAAAGATCTGAACACAGTGTGTTGAATCACGTCTAGTAAAACTCCAGAGGAGACACATGAGACCAGTGATGTCTTTTGCCCCAAGTAAAAAAAAACTCCTTTTTAAGCTCCTTTATTTCCCAGCTGTCTAGGAGTAACTGCGAGGATAATGATGAGATCTCCACTCCAACATTTAACTCCAGCCATCTCTGATGAGCTCCAGTGGGAATCTTCTCATCCTGTTTCACATGCGTTCTGAAGAATTTCTGCTTTGGTGTTTACACTGTGTTCAGATCTTTGGTCCAAGTTTACTTTTAATACAGTTCACTCACTCTCACTCATTTGCCGAACTGCTTAATCCTATTTAGGTTGCAGGAAGGCCGAAGCCTATCTCACGGAGGCATAGTGGTTAGCACATACACCTCACAACCAGAAGATCCTGGGTTTGAGTCCTGGGCTTGGGCATTTCTGTGTGGAGTTTACATGTTCTCCCAATGCTTGCATGGGTTTCCTCCGGGTACCCCGGTTTCCTCCCACAGTCCACAGACATGAAGATTACACTGATTGGCTGTTCCAAGTTGACGTAGTTGTGAGTGTGAATGGGTGAGTGTGGGTTCCGCTTGCGTTGGTCTGGTGAGCTGTTCATGATGTACCCCCCAAATGGGTGAGTGAGTGTTTACAGTAAATACTACGCACTGCAGTGGTTCAGTCTTTTAACCTTGGCAAGCGCTGTCCTCCCTCAATGTCTGTGGATGTGGTGGCGCCCTATGTGGAAATCTTGGAATTGCTAATTAGTGATGGCCTTTGAGTGCCAGACTCATTATCTAGTTTACACTTTTGATGAGTAGGCAATAAAGCATGGAGTCTGCCATATGTGAGAGTGTATAGCAATGAACGTGAGGTTATAGTGTGTACAGCACAAAAGTCTTGTGACTTCCTTTCATCGAGTTTCAACTCCTTCAAATGTACAAAGTGACAAACTTTTCATGAAACGATGGATCAGTCGGCGATGAAGACAAACGAGCTGAGATGTAAACACTGAGGACGGCTCGAAGAGGGATAAAAGAGCCCCGAGAAGAATGTCCCCGATGCCTGATTTGATGGAAGCATGCGAGTGCAGTCACTTTGTTCCCTGCTTTCAGTCTAATCAGCAAAACAATCTGAAACCACACAAACTTGTGGCCTGACATGAGCAAACAAAATCTCTGCCACCTCTCACGCGCTGTATTTTACTGTATGAGTGAGTCATGATTCTGTTTCGCATTAAAACGTGCATGTCAGGAAGTGAGACAGAAGGGTGACAACACAAAGAAAATGTACCTCTGACCTTTATATAGAGTACTGAGCAAAAGTCTTAGGCACCCTAAAAACTTTGCTATACATTAACAAACATTAATTTGCCAGCAGGGCGGCGCAGTGGTTAGCACGTCCACCTCACAGCAAAAAGGACTCAATTCTATTTCTGGGCTCAGGTGTTTCTGTGTGGAGTTTGCATGTTCTCCCCCTGCTTGCGTAGGTTTCCTCCGGGTACTCCGGTTTCCTCCGGGTACTCCGGTTTCCTCCCACATTCCAAAAACATGCACAGTAAGCTAATTGGCTGTTCCAAATTGCCCCTAGGTGTAAGAGTGAGTGTGACTGGTTGTGTGAGTGTTGGTCCTGCGATGGCCTGGCGAGCTGTTCAGGGTGTACCCTGCCTTCGCTCAGCCTCCTCGGGGCACCAGCCTCCTCGTGACCCTAATTAGGATGAAGCAGCCTAGACAATGAATGGATAATGGGTTTTCTGGCTTAAAACTAAATGCTACAAAAATAAATGTTTGTATGTCACTAAAGAAACGTAAGACAGGGGTGTCAAATTCAATTTCACTGAAACCCGCATCACTAAATTTAAAGGTGATCGAGGGCCAAATAATCACTGCACATCTATTCTAAAAGGGCAAACATGAAATCATTTTAAGCATTTGTCCTCTGTCTTTGTTTACTGGCATTTTCTGGCAACACTTAACAGCAGCAAACTAGCTTGCAATCTTTCTTGAGTCAAGACGTGACTAGCTGTTTATTTGAAATAAGCTGCCGCCACCTAGTGGAAGGATGATGAATAATGTTTCATGGTAATGGTCGAAGCAACGAATGGACGATAATCATATACTTTGAAAGCTCTTGCAGGCCACATTATATGAGTTGGCGGGCTGGATTTGGACCGTGGGCCTTGAGTTTGATACCCTTGATGTAAGACAACACTTTTTAGACAAACACATATTGCATGCAAATAAAGAAGCAAGCGTGACCATCAAAATCCCCAAACTCTGACTGATTCTGCAAGATCACTCACTCACTCATATGCCGGACCGCTTAATCCTTAATAGGCTGGTGGGGAGATTGGAGCCTATCTCAGCTGACTCTGGGCAAAAGGGGGCGGCACCCTGAACAGCTCGTCAGATCATCACAGGGACAACACACAAGCACAACCATTTACACCTGGGGGCAATTCGGAGCAGCCAGTTAGCCTAATGTGCATGTCTTTGGACAGGAAACTGAAGTACCTAGAGGAAACCCATGCACACAAGGGGAGAACATGCAAACTCCACTAAAAAAAAACGCCCTCGCCGAGCCTGGGACTCGAACCCAGGACCTTCTTGCTGTGAGGTGGACATGCTAATCACTACGCTACTGTGCCTCCTGGTTTTATTAGATGTTTAGTAAAACTTACAGCTCATTACCTTGTAAAACTTCATGTGAGATACTAGAGTGGAGTCATCACACCAAATATCGACTCGTTTATTACTGACTGTAATAGAAACGGAAATTAATAACATCGACACGTTTCATTAAAATATTTATAAGTAAACAGAAGGCGTCTTTACAACATTTCTTTGCATGTGACTAGAACTTTTTGCACAGTACCATATATATGAGTGTGTGTGTGTTTGTGTGTGTGTTTTAAAAGCATATCAGTTCCATTCTCCAATTCCTGTTATCTGTTATAGACACTTTTATTACGTTCCCCCATCACTGCCCACTTTTAGTGCTCTGAGAGCCTGAACTCCCCTCAACCATCCTCCATCATTAGCCTCCAATTATAGCAGCTGTACTGAGGGCTCTGGCTTCTGTCTACACTAGAAGATGCATTAGAGTTATTTTCAGAGTGGTGTTGTGTGCATGGTATGAACATCAGGAGCCAAATGGTGGCTCTTACCAAAGGCGCAGGCTGTGGCATGGAGTGGGTTTGTTAAGTCAACACTGAAACACTCCCATCTGTTCTTGTGCTGATGAGGAGCCTTTCATTTCCACTGTCTATTTAAAAGAGAGATTTTACTCTTTTTCTACCTTTTTGAACTATATGTGTTGTTACAGTGTTGCTTAGCTGCGTTATATGACACCAGAATGTGAAGTACCAAGGTTTTTACTGATTTTTTTTTTGGAAACACTATCATGTCTCCAAATTATTCGTATTCGTAATAACTTTTACACTGCATTAGTTGCTGTCCCACTATCATATCTGGAGCTTAACCTTGAGATTATAACTCATTTGCATTTCTATTATTGTGCTTATAGCCCAGCATTTACGTTGGTGTAGTGGTTAGCACCTTTGCCTCACAGCAAGAAGGTTCTGTTCTCAATTTCCGGGCTCGGGCATTTCTGTGTGGAGTTTGCATGCTCTCCCTGCGCTTGCGTGGGTTTCCTTGAGGTACTCTGTTTGATCCTATGTCTGTGTGTGAAAGTAAATGGTTGTGTGTGTTGCCCTGCAAAGGTCTGACGAGCTGGTCATGGTGTACCCCGACTTTGGCCAGTGTCAGATGAGATAGGTACCCGCCTCCCCGTGACCCTGGTAGGATTAAATGGTTCAGCAAATGAGTGAGTGAGTGAGTGAGTGAGTGGTGAGCCCAGTAACACAAAAGCTTTATGCCAACATCAGCACGTGTGGTCTAAAACTTATATGCTATTTCCTACAAATAAGTCAGACAGATGTTTCTTTTTTTTCTTTTCTTTTCTTACATTAAGTGAATGAGCTTTAGCATGGCAGATACGCACGGCTAAAACAGTTTCGCTTTTGGCAAACATTCAGCTCAATCATTGTTGCTGTTTAGCAAGAACAGTGAATTCACATTTAAAAAATTTGTTGACTGAAATAGCCTTTCATATCGACATTACACCTTAAGCACCAGTTGGCCTCACCTAGCCCAAGAGTAGCTGGTGGGTTAAATCCCTGGGCTTCAAGCCACAAAGTAGCCCTAAGTAGGCCGATCAAGCTCCACAAGTATGAGTGGAAACAGTAATATCCTCGGCCAAGTTTACTGCTGGAATTTATATTGAAAACACTTAGTCTCATTCTTTTTTTTCACAATTTCCCCCCCTATTTTCTCCCCTAATTTTAGTCGTATCCACCTGTCAAGTATTTCCTTCCCTATCACACGACCACCACAAGTCAGGGAGGGGTGTAAGCATGCACATTCCCTCTCTATGACATGCGATGCTACCACCCGCCTCTGCATATTTGGAGGCAGCCTAATACAGGGAAAGCGCTATCCACCCCCTCATACAACTAAGCTCACAGACACCCATGATTGGCTGGTGGTGATCGCTGTGAGTGACATGGAAGTGAGCATATGCCATCCCTCCTTCCCCTGAGAGCTCGGCCAGTTAGCTCCCATGAACTCTCGGTCATGGATGGCTGTGGCATCAACCTGGAGTCGAACTTGCGATCTCCGGGTTAATAATCACACACCTTGTCGATGAGCCACCTGGGAGCTCATGGTCTCATTCTAAACTAAACTTCATTTGCTGACACTTCCTTGTGCTAACTTTTTAAGGGTGCCGAAGTTTTATAGGATAAATAGTTATAAAAAGTAACTCCCGTCCTGCTGATGTCCCCAAAATTTCCAAGGAATTGTACCAGACCTAGTAAAAGTCATTTGTAATTATGGGGCAAGAGAAGAAGAAAATGTCAGCTAACCACATCAGGCTATATGGGATTTGGGTTCTAGCTTGAATTCCTGATTAAATGCTGGTGTTTTTCTGTCCACAGTGCATGTGTGAAAGTGACTATAAAAAAAAGAAAAAAACAGAAAAAGAAAGTTTTAAGACGTGAATTTTTATTTCTGTCCATGCCATTCTGAAGTGGTTATTTTCACCTCTGTGCGTCCACTTATCTCTGTGATCAGAAGAAACCAAAGGCTAAATACTTCTGTAATCACTGCACTCGAAACAGAAGCTTGCAGCCGTGTTGCTGCAGCAGGTAGCTCCCTCATGAGGTATGACTCAAGGTATCTTTTAAGGATACCCCTTTTAAAGAGTTTAAATTTTGGATGTAGAAGGTCAAGGTCACCGCAGCTTCATGTGAGCCATGCTTATGATTTTTTAAAATTTTTTATTCTGATACACTTTATTAATCCAATAAGGGCTCTGCAGTTAAGCCATCCAAATTGAGCACATGTACACAGTGGGCACACACACTCAGGGCAGTGGGCAGCCAGATTCAGGAGCCCATGGAGCAGCTGTGGTGAGGTGGTTTGCTTGAGGGCACTTCAGCAATGAAGATGGAGGAAGGTTCTTCAGTTTCCTCCCACAGTCCAAAGAGATGCAAATTAGGCTGTCTGGCTCAAGCCTTTCTGCGACCCTAGTAGGATTAAGCAGTTCGGCAAATGACTGAATGAGTGTCTGACTCGAGCGAACCCCCACCTTTGGTGAGCATCGAACTTCAGAGTTGCTGTAGTAACGGGTCGGTCTCTGGAAGGAGTGTACAAGACTGGAGTCAGTGTGTTAATGGGTCGGGGTTATTGTCTAAGGTGTGGAACTGGCAGTATGGGATAAGGAAGAAGAGCCAAGCCAAACGGTACGACCACAATATTTACAAGTGTTCCCTGAGATGTTGTGGCACGTGTGAAACCTCACTCCTTGCGAAATGAACACAAAGCTCTTCAGTCTCTACGCTTGCAAATGAACTTGAAATGAATAAACAATTCGCACAGATTTTGACAGGAAACATGAAGAGAAAAGAAAATGGTCCGACTCCCAAGTCACATCATTGTTTGCCTTCTTTATAGAAAGTCTTAATAATGTTCCGGAATGTTCCGAGCTTTGCCAATTCTTCTAACAGCTGTTTTGTCGACTCTTAGGCCTAGAGCAGCAGTAAAACATCTTTAACTGTGTGCGCATGAGTGTGTGTCTGTGAAGGAGACAGAAAAATTCTGCTTCCCGTAAGTATTAGCCCTTGTACCCTTGGGGTGTCTACACTTTTTAGCAAGTTGGTCTCCAGGGGCTGCAATAAGAGTATAAGTGCAATAAGCCATCTCAAGTCAGGGGTTCATGTTCATGTGAGCTACAGTGTGTCTGTCTGAGTGTGAGTAAATTACATACCCTCTATCCTTTATGATTTGCAGACCTATGCATCACACTGAAGTGCGGAGTCTCCCAGACGTGTGTGTGAGTCACCTGGATGTTTTCCGCTCCCATCTGCACACATAAATCTACTCATTCTTGTCGCTGTCTGAATACCAATCAAATGGGTCATGACTAAGCAGTGTTACCTGTCAAAGACGTTTCAGATCGAGTCAGAAGATCGGAAAAAGCAACATAAAAGGAAAAGCCACTGCCATCAGCTTTTAAGTGAAGGAAATTTGTCAGCACAGCTGGTAGATTAATAAAGCTTGATAAAACTCACACAGAGTTTTGTGTTTGAATAATCGCTTTCTATCAGGCTTTCCATTAGGCTTACTGCTCTAATGACATCTGATCACGGTGTGGGAATAAGCAGAAGATTAGAAATCTGTGGTGTGTGTGTTTGTGCGTGTGTGTGTGGTCTGTGGGTGGTCTGGGTGCGCTTGTATTGTGGTCACATTTCCCAAAGCACTCATGCATTCCTCTGAGAAAGAACAGAACAGATTTATCAGAGCCTTCAAGGTAAGACGAGCATCAAACGGTTGTTTTCTGCCTCCTGGTTCAGTCAGTTGCTCTGTTCCGCTCTCAGCTCAGCAGGCAGTAAAGTCCTCAGATTTTAAAATCTACTGCAAAGGCCTGGCGAGCTGTACAGTGTGTACCCTGCCCTCGTCCAGAGTCGGCTGAGATGGGCACCAGCTGGTACTCTGTCTCAGTTTTTACACAACCCTAATTAGGATTAAGCGGTTCAGAAAATGAATGAATGAATTAAAGCATTACATACATACAGTATTCTATCCATTAAAAAGTTTTCATATATGACATTTCATACATTCAGCCTGAAGGAAACTCACAACAGAGAATGTGTCTTTCAGAAAAAGTTAAAAGAAAGCGAAAAGCTGATGCGTGGCTGCTGTGGAGACTGTTGTGGGTGCAGGGAAAGTTATTAAAGTTTAGCAGACAAACCAAAATGTTAGGCAAGAGCAAATCAGAAGACAGGCAGGAGATCAGGCGATGAGCAAACAACATGAACTAAACAAATTCAAAGTCATGAAAACCAGAACGGGTGGCATGGTGGCGTAGTGGTTAACGTGTCCGCCTCATAACAAGAAGGTCATGGGATCGAGGCTCGGGCTTGGCGATGGGGATTCGGTGTAGAGTTTGCAGGTGTGAATGGTTGTGTGAGTGTGTTGCCCTGCGACGGACTGGCGAGCTGTTTAGGGTGCATTGCCTTTCCCCAGAGTTGGCTGAGATAGGCTCCAGCCTCCCTGCGCAGTTCAGCGAGTTCATGATTGAATAATGTTCAATCCATCCTGGTTCGACTCTGTCTCAGTTTTTATTTTTATATGATATGATGTTTAATGCCGTACTTATCGTGTCCACACATCAAAATGCAGCCATCTCACTTCTGTACACACGTCTGATCTGTTTTGTTGAACGTAGTCAGGTCCTGTTGGGAGCATCACTTCTCCAGCAAAGAGCAGTATAAGTGATGGTGGTTCTTGACCGCACTCGCAGACAACGTCGTTCCCTGGTACCAGTCCCCTTTTGTGCATCAAGAATTTTGACCTTCCTACTCCTGTCCTGAGACGGTTCAGGCATGTCCACTCATCATGACTGGCATCATACATGTTTAATAAATATGTATGTAGGTGCAGTGTTCTATTAAAGATCCTAGTGGCTACTATTTACGTGTGTGGTTTATGCTGAACTGCTGAATTAATTGCTGAATACCCAGCTAGTTATAGCTATCTAGATAACTATGAGGCTTTAACTATGAGACATCCCACCTTTCAGACGCTACCTGTCCTGATGGATTTGTATTTGTGAGGGTCTTGACTCCACTATTTGTTCTTAGCTTTGTCTTATGTATGAGTGTTTTCTGGATAATTTACAACCAAATCAAAGCAATCTTTCTGCTTTTACCAGAGCTGTAAGCAACGCCACAGCTGCAAACCTTCCACCTAGAGCAAAGAGATTTCCTTTTTAACAGTCATGACCACTTCAACATGTTACATCAATAATCACTAAACAGAGCTTTCATGCACTAAATATTTGGTTTTCGTGGACATAGGGCAAAAGACACTAATAGTATGCTGTCAAAAAGATCAAACACTGACCTTTTGGTGACTTTTTCTCTGGCTGTCGTTTGACACAGTTGGCTGCTCCGTCAGAGTTAACCACCCTTTGTTGCTCTCTTATTGGCCAGGTGGTTCTGTGAGGGGCGGGAGCTGCACCACTGTCCTGATATTCAGATTGGGCAGGATGGTGATCTTCACACGCTGGTGATCGCAGAGGCTTTTGAGGACGACACGGGCAGGTATACCTGCGTAGCCTCCAACGCTTTGGGAGCTGACAACACCTCTGCCGAGGTCTACATCGAGGGTGGGGATCTTGTGTAGACATATACATTCATACATATAGATTTAGGTGAGGAACTATTTTATAGTTGTGTACTGGTATATAACAGAGTTACTCTCTCTCTCTCTCTCTCTCTTTCTCTCTCTCTCTCTCTCTCTCTCTCTCTCTCTCTCTCTCTCTGGCTATCCTCAGGAGCCTCATCTTCAGACTCAGAGGGAGAAGGATCTGTGTCCAAATCTAAGTCAGGAGCCATGCCACAGTATGTGCTTCAGTATAACCACTTTGACCTTTGACACCTGTGACATTTCATTCAGGATAATTGCCCTTAAAGTTCTCAGCTTTATTATGAGTAACAGGCTTGCATCAGCTTTCCAATAAAGCAGTGAAACAATACGTCAGACCGTTCAATCCTACTATGGTCGCAGGGAGGCTAGAACCTATCTCAGCCATCTCTAAGCAAAAGTGGGGTACACCCTGAACCGCTCACTGGTCCATTACAGCGCCAATACTTCATACTCACACCTAGGGGCAATTTAAAACAGCTAGTTAGCCTAATGTCCACATCTTAAGACTGAGAGAGTAACTAACTGTGCTAACCACTATGTCACTGTGCTGTCCCTGCAAAATACTATTGAATTTTAATTCCTGTATCATTTTCTGAATTGCTTCATTTCTTTCTGTCTGTCTGCTGATGCTGTGTTTGAGTTTGTGTTCATGTTGCTCCATTACGGATTACTGACTTCAGACAATGTGGCCAGAATATTTGCAAGTGTTTCTAGAAAGTGCGTGTGTGTGTGTGTGTGTGTGTGTGTGTGTGTGTGTGTGTGTGTGTGTGTGTGTATAAGGGTGTAGTCAGCCCTCCAGCACAACCAGTAGATCAATCCCACTGTTTAACCTGCTATTAACTCATTTTCGTGATTAGCTTCATACTTTTGTGTGCTTTTTTCAGGTGCCAGGTAATGCCAGGTAATGCCAGGTATAATTAGGCTTACCTCAGCCATGCCCTTTACCCAACCCTTACAAACCAAACTCATTTACTTCCAGCTTCCTTATCTTCTTTATCTAACTTACTTTTGATGGAAAGTTTGGGCAAAGCTGTTTCTGAATAGTGGGTGGCACGGTGGCAGAATGGTTAGTACAGCCACCTCACAGTAAGAAGGTTCTGGGTTTAAGTCCTGGTGTTGGCGAGGACATTTCCCTCTTCACCACGATGGACCGGTACAAGCTCCGCTTTACAGCAGAGGCTGCACAGATCCGCCTGTCAATCTCCCGCTCCATCCTTCCCTCACTCGTGAACAAGACCCCGAGATACTTGAACTCCTCCACTTGGGGCAAGACCTCATTCCAGACACCGAGGGTGCATTCCACCCTTTTCCGGCTGAGAACCATGGCCTCGGACTTGGAGGTGCTGATTCTCATCCCCTGCCGCTTCACACTCAGCTGCAAATTGGTCCAGCGAGAGCTGAAGGTCCCGGCTTGATGAAGACAAAAGGTCGTCATCTACATAAAGCAGAGATTAGATCCTATGGCTACCCAACCAGAACCCCTCTACACCTTGACTGCGTCTAGAAATTCTATCCATAAAAATTATGAACAGAACTGGTGACAAAGGGCAGCCTTGGCGGAGTCCAACCCCCACATGTTGTTACCAATGCAGACCAAGCTCTGGCTCTGGCAATACAGAGACCGAATGGGCCGTAGCAACGGGTCCGGTATTTAAATTATATATTTCAAATCAAATATAGAAATTAAATAAGTGAATTTTGTGATATGAAAATGTTATTTTCATAACCTATTTTAACAATAAGTGTCTTTACCGCTCTCCAACAGTCTGGACTTCAGCAGATGTGGGTTGCATTTGGGCAAGGTCAGAGCCTGCACTGGATCAGTGTGCATGACCTATTTCACTATGTTGGCCAGGAGAAGGTCAAAGGCATGCTATTCTTTCATGAGTTTACAGGGTGTGACACTGTGTCAGCCTTCTGCAACAAAGGCAAGAAAACTGCTTGGCAGACATGGGACACATGTCCAGAGGCCTCGGCTGTATTCTCCAAGCTGAGTATTTCCCCTCCCACAGTCTCGTCCCACGTATCCCACATATTTACAGTATGAGACTGGATCACATTTGCAAGGCTTTTTTTGTGAAAATCAACATATGTTTTCTTGCAGACAGCTCCAGCGCCATCTTTAATACAGGAGTCGGTAGCCTTTTTGGTTACAGGAACGGGTATATGAAATTCACTGACTCAATACATTTATATATATTTAAAAAACTATATTTTCAAAGTTTTGGCTCATAAACCCATTTTTTGCTCTCCTGAGTCTGTAAAAGGACCTATATGCTGTATCTCAAGAATTGTAATAGATACAGACATGCACTTGGTACCAGAATATCCGCAGTACCCAGCTTTATATTTCACACATTTATGGGGTTTAAAACCAATACATTTCAAGATATAAAGGAAGGATGTTTTCGGGCAGACATCTTGGATTTTGGGGCCGCCATCTTGAATTTTTGCGTGGCCAACAGTATTTCTGAAAAGAGTGGGATTTGAAGAGCACATGTCCCAAATGTCATGCTTGTATCGCTGTTTGAACGATTCTTTCACTTATCTGCTCCACTAACTGCCTCTACTGTAGGTGTGAGTGTGAATGTGAATGGTTGTGTGTGTGTTGGCCCTGCGATGGTCTGGCGAGCTGTTCATGGTGTATCCCGCCTTCGCACTAAGTCAGTTAAGATAGGCGCCGAATAAAAGAAAGAGCAGTTCAGAAAAAAAGATGATCTGAATCCAACCCTGTGTAAAAAGTAATAGCCTGCATAGTTACACAGACATCCAGTCAACAGAACTAAACACTGAATTAGGTTCTATTTAGACTAGACACTCCCAGTCATGCTTATAGCAGTGGGAAAGTAAACAGTCTCAAAAAGTCACCTGCTATGCCATGATTTAAAGAGAGTCTCCATGAGAGAATAGATAGATAGATAGATAGATAGATAGATAGATAGATAGATAGATAGATAGATAGATAGATAAATAAATAAATAA
>JAQMYF010000002.1:2204442-2221882 GCA_030014195.1 Neosilurus mollespiculum | reverse complement strand
TGTGGGTGTGTGGGTGAGAGAGAGAGAGTGTGTGTGTGTGAGCATGAAAGAGGGTGTGTGAGAGAGAGTGTTTGTGAGTTTAAGCATTTGTGTGAGGCAGCGTATGAGATTGTGAGCATGTGTAAGGGAGTGAGTTTGTGTGTATGTGTGAGAAAGAGAGTGTGTGTGTGTGTGTGTGTGTGTGTGTGAGAGAGAGAGAGAGAGAAAAAGTGAGAGAATGTTAGTGTGTGTTTTTGAGAGACAGTGTGCATATGTATGAGTAAGGGAGTGTGTGAGAGAGTGTGCTAGGTCTGTGTAAGGGAGTGAATGAGTGTGTGTGTGTGTGTGTGTGGTACTGAAAAATAATTTGTGTGTGTCTATGAGGGAGTGAGAGAGTGTGTGTGAGAGTGAGCGAGAGTGTATGAATTTTAGTTTGTGTGTGTGTGTGTGTGTGTGTGTGTGTGAGAGAGAGAGAGAGAAAGAGAGAGTATGTGTCAAAATGTGTGTGTGTGTGTGGGTGGGTGTGTGTGATGGAGTGAGAAAGTTGAGAGTGTGAGCATGTATGAGGTAGTGAGAAAATGTGTGTGTCTATGTTAGGGAGTAAGTGTGTGTAAGGGACTGAGAGAGTGTGTGGGGGTATGTGGGGGGAGTGAGAGTATGAGTGTGTCTGTGTAAGTGAGAGAGAGAGAGAGAGAAAGAGAGAAAAAGATTGTGTGAGAGAGAATGTGAGTTTAAGTGTGTGTGAGGACATGACCGTGTGTGTGTGTGTGTGGGTGAGAGAGAGTGTTTGTGAGTTTAAGCATGTGTGTGTGAGGGAGAGAGTAGGAGAGTGTGAGCATGTGTAAGGGAGTGAGAGAATGTATGTGTGTTTGTGTGTGAGTTCATGCGCGTGTGTGAGGAAGTGAAAGAGTGTGAAAGTGTATGAGGGTGTAAGATAGTGTGTGTGTGTGTGTGTGTGTGTGAGTGTGTGTGTGAGTGAGTGTGTGTGCGAGTGTGTGTGCTAGTCTTGTCATCTACATTTGGTCAGTTAAAATAGATTTTACATTTTAAAATTGGAAATTAAAATAGAAAGCCATAGCGAACGTGAGGCTCCGCTGCATGTCGATAATGTCACTGTGAAATGGGTCATGGCCTCCTGTGATGTCTATCTATCTATCTATCTGTCCATTTATCCATCCATCCATCCATCTATTTCTTCTATGTTTAAGAGTATAACCCCTTTAGGTAATCTCTCTCTCTTTCTCTCTCTCTCTCTCTCTCTCTCTCTCTCACACACACACACACACACTTTATCAGTCTATCTATAATGAATGATCCATGTTACTGTCTTAAGTAATGTAACTATCTTATACCTTTAAATATTTTGATGAAACTCTCAGTGGTTTCGGTTAATAAATAAACTCTGAATATAACATGAACAATTTGCACATTTTCCCCAAAGACAGCCGCAGAGCGTACAAAGCTTGAATCGAGGGGTGGAGTGGGGTGGGGTGGGGATAAATTTGGAGACAGAAGAAGGCTTGTGTGTGTTCTTTAATGCAGCAGGGACCAATAAAAGCACTGCTCCACATTTTCTGGGGTGTCCAGTGTTTTAAAGTGCATTATTCTTTTCAGTGTGTGTACACTGCATACCGTTTATCACTTAAATAGATTTTACACAATAGATAACGGGTAAGAAATGAATCTCAGAGTCCTGAATGTACAAGGCTGTGAAATGAACCCTACTGATTCCTGTCAAAGCAAAGACAGACTACAGGCAGGCACTACCGAAGGTCAGGGGTCACCGTACTTTCTGCCTCGGGCTAGAGATGAAATCATGAGAGGGCAACCCCCACCTGAAATACTACAACATGTACAGAATCGCAGGTCATTTTACATCCAGTTAGCACGTTCGCCTCACAGGAAGAAGGTCCTGGGTTCGAGTCCCAAACTCAGGTGTTTCTTGTTCGTGCGTGAGTTTCCTCTGGGTACTCTGTTCAACTCTCACTCACTCACTCACTCACACTGAGTGAGTGAGTGAGTAGTTTCATTAGTGTCTGGTTTATTAGTAGAGCCTCAGTGAAGGTTCGAGGAGAGGTTTGAACTGTTTGCTAGTAGTTAATGAAGACCAGCCTTATGGAAGATGTTTCACCACTCAGCTGAGGGCCACACGTCCGCAAATCCAGGCAAGCCTTTAATTCTCCTTAAAGAACTAGATGTTGCGTGTGGACATACTTGGCAGTGGCAGCAGTACTTGCTGGCTGCATTTCTCTCATTCCGCTCAGATTAAAAGAGCGCAGTCTTCACAAAATCCTTCCCACCACTGTGGGGCGGTTGCTACAGAAACCAAAGACAACTGCAGCAAACTGTGGTTCACATGCTCTCAAAAAATGAGTTTTTTCTCTCTCACTCTTTCTCCAGCTCAGTAGTTTTGTACACGTATATAAAGATTCTGACTAGTTTCTCTTGATGTATTTGGCTTGTGACGCTGTCATCATCATCATCACCATCATCATCACCTTCATCATCATCACCATCATCATCACCATCATCACCATCATCATCATCATCATCATCATCATCACCATCATCATTATTTGCTGAACCGCTTAAAACTAGTATTAGGGTCGCACAGAGACTGGAGACTATCTCAGCCATCACTCTGAACAGCTCGCCAGACCATCGCAGGGCAAAACACACACATAAAACCATTCACACTCACATCTACAACTAGGAAAAATTTGGAACTGCCACACAAGCACGAGAGAACATGCAAACTTCACACACCGCTGTGTGGCGGACATGCTAACCACTATGCTGCCATGCCGCCTGCCTTGTGATGCATTGCTGCTAATTCAGACATTACTGAAAAGTCACTATATGTGTGGTGGCTCTTGTTGGCTTTTATAGTTATTCTAGGGTTTATTTTACTTTAAACTAATAAAGATTACAGCTTACAGTGTGGGCACCATGCATCTGGTGTTCTACTGAGGTCGTATATTGGTCACGTTTCTATTATAAGAAGGCGACATCTTGGTGCAGTGTCTCTCTTTGGTCAGACACGTGGCAGAGTTGTGGTCAGTTTTAAGACTGGTATACGCCGTCCATTGAGCTGAAGCTGGAAGATGTTGCTTCAAGTGGCAGCATTTATGATTAAGGGCTTTATTTCCAAGCATAGAATTTTACAAAGCTTTGAATTGTTTATGTTCATTTTCCAAACCGCTTTATCCTTTATTAGGCGGGGTACACCATCGCAGTGCCAACACACACACAACCATTCACACTCGCATTCACACCTAGGGGCAATTTGGAACAACCATTTCGCTCATGTCTTCGGACTGAGGAAGGAAACCAGAGTACCAGGAGGAAACCCACACAAGCAATGGGAGAGCACTTCTGGTCTGGTGAGCTCTTTAGGGTGTACCCCACCTAATAAAGCATACAGCGGTTTGGAAAATGGAAATAAACAATTCAAAGCTTTGTAAAATTCTATGCTTGGAAATAAAGCCCTTAATCATAAACGCTGGCACTCGAAGCAACCCTAATAGGATTAAGTGGTTCAGCAAATAAGTGATGAATAAGCTCTTAAATAAAGCTTTAAGGGTTTAAAGCTTTAGAGGTATGAAAGGAATCATCTTTCACAGGGTTCAAGGTTTTAAAATTGTAACTAAAAAGTGAAATTAAAATTGTATTGTTGAATCGGGATATTTAAAGAATTGCGATACTTACGGAGTCACAATACAAATAATTGAATTGGCATCTAGGTATTGTGATAAAATTAAACAGTTATGTCCTGCGATTTTTCAGACACATTTTCTTAATTTCAAATTGTTGAAAACAGCATGGTGGTGTAGTGGCCGCAAGGACGTTTCGGTCCGGAGTTTGCATGTTCTTCCTGTGCTTGTGTGGGTTTCCTCCGGGTACTCCTGGTTTCCTCCCACAGTCCAAAGACATGCACATTAGGCTAATTGGTTGTTCCAAATTACCCCTAGGTGTGAGTATGATCGGGCCTGTGTGTGTGTATATGTGTGTATGTTTGTGTTTGTGTGTGTGAGTTGCCGCTGCGATGGTCTGGCAAGCTGTTCAGGGTGTACCCTGTGTCAGCTGAGAGAGGCTCCAGCTTCCCCGCAATACTAGTAGTATTAAGCGGTTTGGAAAATGAATGGGTTCAAGTCCCAGGCTCGGCAAGGACGTTTCTGTGTGTAGTTTGAATGTTCTTCCTGTGCTTGTATGGGTTTCCTCTGGGTACTTTGGTTTCCTTCCACAGTCTAAAGACATGCACATTAGGCTAATTGGCTATTTCAAATTGGCCCTTGGTGAGAGTGGGATTGGTTGTATGCATGCTGTCCCTGCGATGGTCTGGCAAGTTGTTCAGGGTGTACCCTGCCTTCGCCCAGATAGGCTCCAGCCTCCTCGTGACCCTCATAGAATTAAGCGGTTTGACACTTCGGATAGTCTCGCGCACCAGACGTTTGCATGCGCATACGCACTGAGTAGATGGATAGATTCGAAACCTGGCCTTAATTGTTTACATTACTTTCCAGTCTGGATGGCACATTGGCTTAGTGCTTCACAGCAAGAAGGGTTTGAGTCTTGGGCCTGGCGACGGCGTTTCTGTGTGGAATTTGCCTCCTCTCCCTGTGCTTGTGTGGGTTATCTCTGGGTACTCCATTTTCCTCCAACAGTCCAAAGACATGCACACTAGGCTAAATGGCTGTTCCAGATTGTGAGTGTGAATGTGAATGGCTGTGGGTGTGTTGCACCGCGATGGATTACTGAGACGTTCAAATTGTTCCCTGCCTTTGTCTGGAGTAAGCTGAGATAGGCTCCAGCCTCCCCATGACCTGAATAGGATTAAGCAGTTCGGAAAATGAATGAATGAATGAATTACTTTTCAAACTGATCATTAGGCTTTTAGGGTAAAAACTGGCTTTAAATAGTCTTCCAGTCGAATCATTTCTGTCTGAGTTGTGATGTTTGAAAAAAAAAATGTAGGAATGAAGCATCACTTCTGGTCAGTGTACATAAAACTTGCGATCCTTAACCATGAAGTCAGTGTTAGCATTATTAGCAGGAACGCTTTCCTGCTCATGGTGGATGTAAAGCTGCAGCTCTCTGGTCAGACACAGACACATACCACTCGTGTGACTCCGCACTGTTCACCTCGGCAGCAGGCTTCGCTTTATGGGGTGCCACTTGTAAAGCAGTTAATTGTGTATTAACAGTCACTTTCTGGTAGAGACGTTGCGCGTGGTTAAAAGCTGGGAACCAGTTGAGGAAAGAAGAAATGTGTTACTGAGGAAAAAAAATGGACAAAAACTTACAGGGAAAATCTTTTTTACTGAAGTGTGTACACCATAAAATAATGAGTTTACACAAGACTAAATTATTAAATGACTAATGGAGCAAACACATGCGTTCACTGACCTTTCACGTGTTATGGTTACTCGGACACACGCATGCTCTGCCTAACTAGAAGACGAGGTTGAACTTCGAATTATCTAATTAGAACCCGGCGTTAGATCTATTGGAAAGTTCCTGTCTATATAAATGTAATGAAGATCGTTATATTACTTTTCTTTAGTTCAATTTCCGTAAGCTCTCAAATTCATTCATTCATACATTTTCATTTATATCAGAAAGACAACAATCCCAAACTTCACATCAATTCTGTAAAGATTAGTGGAACCACAAACCATAATAATCTAGAACAGTGGAAAAAATGGTCTGGCCAAAATCCTAGATTTGAATCCACTTGAACAAATCTAGGATTTAATTGATTTCCATTTGATCACATAAAGATTTCATTCAAAGACAATCTTAAGGAAGCGCTACAAACTACTGTATTTGGAACACAGTTCTCCAGGAACTGCATTAAAGCACGTAAAAACAATGGCTTTAAGAACACCCGCTGTTATAACCAAAGGAGGCCAAACTATATACTGTGAACAGAATAAATACTGAGTTTTCTGTTCAATTTTGTGTATTTTGTTTTGTTAGGGCGGCACGGTGGTGCAGTGGTTAACGCATCAACCTCACAGCAAGAAGGTCCTGGGTTTGAGTCCTGGGCTCGGCGAGGGCAGTTCTGTGTAGAGGTTGCATGTTTTACTCATACTTTTGTGGGTTTCCTCTGCGTATTCCGGTTTCCATCCACAGTCCAAAGACATGCATATTAGGATGTGGTGAATGTGAGTATGAACGGTTGAGACCGAGTTGTGAGCTGTTCAGGGTGTAAATCAATGAATGAATGAAAAATTTGTTCAATTATCTTTCGAATAAGATCTTAATGGTTTCAAACGTCTCAAAAATATTTTTATTTCTTCTATTTATGACAAGTGGTCTAAAAAATTTGTTAAGCACTGTACGTTGTTTACACCGGGAAATGACACGTCAGCGTAGGTTCTCAGCCATTAGTGTTGAATCCTATCTCGCTGTGTTCAATACCCTCCAATGTCTTTCAATTAAACTTCATAATAGACTAATAGGCTACTTATAGATAACATTGTTTTCATAAGTTGTGTCATGGGTCAGGTTCTGAATCAATGTGTGTGTGTTTCATTCATTATTTATACATATCTCAGGTACTTAAAGACTTATCAGTGTCATGATGACATTTAGAGACTGACCAAATGATTTATTGAACTTACCAAGATAATACAATGAAATACACGTTAAAGACCAACTGTGTGTATCGGTGGGGCTGTTAAAAATGTTCTTGGCTTATTTCAAACACTATGTACGAATTATGAATTACTTTTCATACCGCTGTAGATCGAGTCGATCATGTGACCACACTTTGCCATGTGGTTTAAACAAGCCGGCTGTATCTTTCATTTACCTTTCATAACATGAGTTAATATGATAACGGAACATTGATCCAGGGGCGGCACGGTGGCATAATAATTAGCATGTCCGCCTCACAGCAAAAAGGTCCTTGATTCTTAGGACTGTGGGAGGAAACCAGAGTACCAAGAGGGGAGAATAAGCAAACTGCACACAGGACGGCCAGAGCCTGAGAATTGAACCGAGGACCTCCTTGCTGTGAGGCAGACATGCTAATCACTCTGCCAGCGTGCCACCCCTTTTAGTTCTACTTACTCTCACACATTGGCCAAACCACTTAACCCTAATAGGGTTGTGGGGAGGCTGTACCTCTCTCAGCCAACACCGGGCAAAGGCGGGGTACACCCAGAACAGCTCGCCAGACCACTGCAGGGCAACACACTTAATCATTCACACTCCCACTCACACCTAGGGGCTATTTGAAGCAGATAACCAGCCTAATGTGCATGTCTTTGGATTGGGGGAGAAAACCCAGAGGAAAACCCCGCAAGTTCGAAGAGAAAATGCAAACCCCACACAGAAATGCCCTCACCGGGCCCGGTAATCGAACCCAGGACCTTCTTTCTGTGAGGCAGGTATGATAACCACTATGCCACCGTGCCGCCCCTTTTAGTTTCAGTGAAAGTAAATTATAATGTTGCACTGTACAGAGACATTATGTACAATTATCTGCTTTAAACTTTGTGGTTTGGGGAGGAACCACAAATGGGTGTGATGGTTAGGTGTTCGCATACTTTTGGCCATATGCCGTAGAGCAGATCTTTTTGTATTGTACTCTGGGTGAGGAACACTGGGTGACCTGGCAGCCTGCCTGATATGTTGAGGATTGAGATTGAAAGGGGAAATGAGGTCACAGTTTGTGACTGACTTTGCATTTTGAGGGTCAGATGAGGGTGTAGAGGAAGGAAGGAAGGAGAGAGAGAGAGGGAGAGAGAGAGAGAGAGAGAGAGAGAGAGAGAGAGAGAAGTTGAGAGTTCAGTGATATGTGATGTATAAACCGAAACAGGGCATGGCAGGACACTTGGATCCCAACAAGATGGAAACACAAAGACTTTCCTGATCCTCTGTTTGAGAATCTAAAAGCCTTTAGTCCTCTGAGAGACACATGGTATGCAGGACTGAGGTTATACACACACACACACACACACACACACACACAAAGAAAGTGTTCATACACGCGCAGTTCAGGGAATTGCGTTATTTCTGGTTGAGGCTGATCAGTGACGTAGTGAAAGCAGCTGGCAGGTTAGGTGTTTCAGTAACCTGTGTGTCCTGGGTTTGTGTGTGTGAATTTCTAGAAAACAAATCTTATATCACTGATATGACAGATTTTTGTTTGTAAAAAGACACATCAAGTCCAGAGCAGTCACGAATTAAGCAAAATAAAACAGGATACTGACGAATGACAAAATAAAATTCCTTTAGTATATACTACACAGGAATGGTGTGGTCTGATACGCTGTCTGGGGATAAAAAAAAAAGAAGCTTATCCTGAGTGGATAATGCTTGAATCAAAACACTCACTGTTTTTTTACAATCATTTGGGGAAGGCGGCGTCAATGTTACAACTCTTTGAAAATAGAAAATGAAACCATAGAAATCTTCTTTTAGGTTTTCTTGTATTTTCACCTGGAGCATGATGTTTCCATGTGGTATATACTAAACTCTGAATAAGAAGGGGGCAGCACTGTGGGGTAGTGGTTAACACGTCCGCCTTACAGCTAGAAGGTCCTGGTTTTTGTGTCCCAGACTTGGCGATTCTGTGTGGGGTGTGCATCCTGTGCTAGTGTGGATTTCCTCTGGGTACTCCAGATTCCTCCCATATGCACATCAGGCTTGGTGTGAGTGTGAATGCTTGTGTGTGTGCTGGCTCTGTGATATAGTGGCGAGTTTTTCAGGGTGTACTCTACCTTTGCCTGGAGTCACCTGAGATAGGCTCCAGCCTTCCTGTGACCCTAGTAGGAATAAGCAGTTGGGCAAATGAATCAATCAAAAGACTAGTCAGTCGTTAGCTAGTCAGTGCTATTAGACTGGAGCATGTAGAGCTCCCTGGACCTGCCTCTGTCATGGCTAAAACCTATTAACCATAAAAGTTTTATTTTGTTTGCTTTTCTTTATGTTTCTGTATAGTACATGCTCTACGTATACTCCATGAACCCTGAAAAGGACTTGAAGAGATGCCGTGACGCAGCTCATATTTGCCTCATGTTTTTCTCACACATGCGCTATGAGGTCCACCATAAACCATTAAAATCTTGTTTATTACTATATAATAACCATAATTTTAGATATAATACTTCAGGATTGATCATGGGTATATTGATAGTGCTCTTTACACTGTTTTTATTAACCATCTCTGTTGTGTTTAATGCTAACAGAGACACACACACACACACACACACACACACACCTTTACTGACTGATGGAGACTAACTGTCATGACACAGTAATGAATGTTCACCCGCTGGGCCTCTTTCTACACACACACACACACACACACACACACGCACACACGCACACACGTACAGGATGTAGGATCACAGATATACTGTAGGTTGTTCACACTGGCTCTATAAGAGAAAGTATAGATAAAAATGTACACAAAGTTTTCAGTATTTTAGGTTGTAGAGCTGAACTTATAATATGACATAAATTCACAATGCTAACCTGTTGAATCCTGCTAGGGTCGTGGGGAGCCTGGTGCCCATCCCAGCCAACACTGGGCAAAATGTACACCCTGAACAGCTCGCCAGACCATCACAGGGCAACACACACACAACCATTCATACTCACACCTAGGGGCAATCTGGGACAGTCAATTAGCCTGACTGCATGTCTCTAGACTGTGGGAGGAAACCGGAGTACCCAGAGGAAACCCACGCAACCACTGGGAGAACATGCAAACTCCATACAGAAAAGCCCAAGCCCAGAAATCAAACCCCGGAGCTTCTTGCTGTGAGGCGGATGTGCTAATCACTACACCACACTCAAACTGTGAATGAAATATTCACTTCGAAAAAGGCACAGCAGGTAAACATTCACTGCTGCATCAACACTGAGTGCGTGTGTGTGTGTGTGTGTGTGTGTGTGTGTGTGTGTGTGTAGCAAATATTTATTTTAAAAATTATTAAAGAATAAAAATACCATACATAATTCACTTTCCGCTCAGGCACAGATGAAAGTTCAAACACAAATATGTGTAATTTTGATTTTATCATATTATATCATGTATTATATATATATATATATATATATATATATATATATATTTTATATGATATCTTTATTTGCCTTTATTTTGCAGTTGTGTATTTTAAACAGTTGCCCCATTATTTATTTATTTTTAAAGATATATTTTGTTAGAGATGTTTATTTATAACCTGTGTGTCAGTACCAATGGACAGCTTAACAAATGATATAAAAAGTGAGGTCACCACAGGTCTAGCTCCCCTTTGCTGTCTGCAGTCTGATGTATAATTTTGTCTTAGCCAGTTCTCACCCAACACACAAGTCATAACTTACCAGCTAGGTAGAGTGACGGTGCTTTTGCATTTATCAAACTGCTGCTTTTAAGAGTCACTTGACACTTGATACCCACCCTCTAGTATGCATGAGCAACGAACAAAGAGCAAAGAAAGAGCGTAACCACAAAGAATATGTGGTTACGCTCATGCCTACCTCTCACCCGAGCTCAGCCAGTTAGTTCTCATGGGCTTCCAGATGGCTCCTGAATCCATGGATGGCTGCGTGCATCAACCGAGGGTTAAACTCATGAACTCTTGGGTGATGGCAGTGCATTTTGCCACGGCACCACTCGGGACTTGTCTTCGACTCTTGTCTTTACTGCAGATACTCCAGCTCCAAATTTGACAATGTTCATATATTCATAGTATTGTTTATATATGTAAATATCCATGCTTGTTTTTACAGTCATTGGTCTTCACAGTCATTACAGTCATTTTAAATCACTGACTCACATATTTGCTAAACCGCTTAATCCTACTAAGGTCACGGTGACATCGTCATAACGTGCAAGCTGTGCAAGGAACAACGCATGAGTATCCAAGCTGCCAACTTTAGAAAAAAAAAAAAAAAGAAAAGGAGGAGAAACGAGCAAAAGATGAATGCATGTACGTGTGTAATCTATTTAGGGTTATAAAGAGAGATATATAGGCTTGAGCTGCCACTGGGTTGCAGTGGTATAGCGGTCCGCACATTTGCCTCACAGCAAAAAGGTCCTGGGTTTGGATCCCGTTCTCCACGTGCTTGCATGGGTTTCCTCTGAGTACTCCGGTTTCCTCCCACAGTCCCAAAACATGCACATTACTCTAATTGGCTGCTCCAAATTGCCCCTAGGTGTGAGGCTGAATGGTTGTGTGTGTTAGGATTGCAGTGATCTGGTGAGCTGTTTAGGGTGTTCCCCACCTTTGCCCAGCGTCGGCTGAGATAGGCTCCGGCTTCCCCTCCACCCTGGCCGGATTAAACGGCAAATGTGAAAGTGAATGAGTGATTGGAAAAAGAAGGCTGCATTCGAAAGGAGCCTTTGAAAAAAGGCCCTCGAAGGATAAGCACCAGAATAAAAAGGGTTTCTCTGACATTTTTCCCTGTGGCGGAGCCGGGTGGCTTTTATTATGAAGCGGGGACTTTTATATTGACACGCGGCTGAGTGAGAGTCAGGAAGGCAGGAGGGCGCATAGACGTATATCAAGGCAGCGCCAGAGGGAGCGCGAGAGACCGGCTCAGCGTCACTCAGGCGCGCGCACATATAAAAGCACCATTACCTGTAATTTCTCTGCCTCACACACACACGCGCGCGCGCGCGCGCACAGAGGCATATATAGACACACACACACACACACACACACACGCGCTTTTCCTGCCGAGGAGCTCCAGGAGAGAGGCGCTCGAGACGGGAGACAGAGAAGGTACCAACTTTCCTCCTGTGTGTCGCTTGTTAGAGAGAGAAGCTTTAATAAACTCATGAAGAGAGTCGGTTCTGTTCTGTAGAGAGTCATTCGGACTGTTAAACTCCTGGTTGGGGAGAATTAAAAGAGAGATATGATGTGAGAAGAAGGACAAGGACCAGGTAGAAACCCCTTCCTCCTACCTACAGGCCAGGTACATCCACCTCACACACCTGGAGCACTGGAACCCCAGCCACAAGGTGAGGACCAGAGAGGTGAGTTTCCAAAAAAATAAATACAACTACAGCAACAACAACAATACTACCACTACTACTACTAATAATAAAATAATAATAACAATTAAATAATAATAATAACAACAACAACAATACTACCACTACTACTACTAATAATAATATAATAATAACATTAAATAATAATAATAACAACAACAACAATACTACCACTACTACTACTAATAATAATATAATAATAACATTAAATAATAATAATAACAACAACAACAATACTACCACTACTACTAATAATAATAATATAATAATAACATTAAATAATAATAATAACAACAACAACAATAATACTAACAATAATAACAATAATAATAATCAAATAGTAATAATAATAATAATAATAACAACAACAACAATAATACTAACAACAATAATAACAATAATAATAATCAAATAGTAATAATAATAATAACAAAAATTATAATACTAACAACAATAATAATAATAATAAAACAAATAATAATAATAATAACAACAACAATGCTACTACTACTACTACTACTACTAATAATAATAATTTTAAAAAATAATAAAAATAATAATAGTAATAATAATTAAATAATAATAATAATAATAATAATACTAACAACAATAATAATGATGATGATAATAATAATAAAAATAAAAGCAATAATAATAATAACAATAATAATAATAATAATATTAGTAATAATAATAATAATAATAATAATAATAAAGTTTAGAGATTAGAGCAGAGCTTCCTGAAATCCTCATCAGGTCTGAACAGAGAGAGAGAGAGGGAGGGAGAGAGAGAGAGAGAGAGAGAGAGAGAGAGAGAAGAGGGAGAGGGATTATTGTAATTGTTAATATGTTAGATTAGATCGTTCTATTATTATATTATTGCATTATTATGGTAAGTATAATTGTTGTTGTTGTTGTTATTTAACTTTTTTTTGGAAATTCACCCCAGAACTTTCGGAAACTTTTCCAGGCGAATAGATCTGTCAGGAATAATGTAGCTCGGTCCCGGAGTGCACAGTGCTCGGTTGGTACAGTAATGATGATGAGTTGGCTAGTTTATAAAAGCCCATTGTATTTAACTGCTTTCATGCCAGTGGGGTGCTGACCGACGTTTTGGCTCTCGTACCACTCTCGCTCAACTCTCGCTGGATGAGTTGAAGTCTATTCAGATCTGTTTCTTTCCTTTCTCCCTGTCTCTGTTGAAAGTGTGTGTGCATGGACGTAGAGGAATGTGAGCTCAAGACATTCCTCTCTGTAACAGCCAGGGAGATGTCGCCATCAAATGGGATTACCAGGAGAGGGAAAGAGGGATAGAGAGAGGTCTCAGGGAGCCATGCTTTGTGGATTCATGCTGCCGCTAAAAGGAGGGTGAAAAGAAAACAGTCTGGATCTATTTTATGTGGTGTGTAAGCAATTACAATAGGGGGTGGGGGGGGTGTGATTAGAATGACAAGGAGAATGAGAGAAGCTGCATTGAGAAAGATGAACCGTCTACAAGTGAAGACTTTTGTATGAGAGAGAGTGAGTGAGCAGAAAGAAGAGAGAGAGTGAGAGAGAGAGTGAGCAGAAAGAAAAGAGAGAGTGTCAGCAGAAAGAAGAGAGAGAGAGAGTGAGCAGAAAGGAGAGAGAGAGTGAGCAGAAAGGAGAGAGAGAGAGAGTGAGCAGAAAGAAAAGAGAGAGAGAGAGTGAGCAGAAAGAAAAGAGAGAGTGTCAGCAGAAAGAAGAGAGAGAGAGTGAGCAGAAAGGAGAGAGAGAGAGCAGAAAGAAAAGAGAGAGAGTGAGCAGAAAGGAGAGAGAGAGAGAGAGTGAGCAGAAAGAAAAGAGAGAGAGAGAGTGAGCAGAAAGGAGAGAGAGAGAGAGAGTGAGCAGAAAGGAGAGGGAGAGAGAGTGAGCAGAAAGAAAAGAGAGAGAGTGAGCAGAAAGAAAAGAGAGAATGTCAGCAGAAAGGAGAGAGAGAGAGAGAGAGAGAAAGAGAGAGTGAGCAGAAAGAAAAGAGAGAGAGTGTCAGCAGAAAGGCGAGAGAGAGAGAGAGAGAGAGAGCAGAAAGAAAAGAGAGAGAAAGTGTCAGCAGAAAGGTGAGAGAGAGAGAGAGAGAGAGAGAGAGAGAAAAGAGAGAGAGAGTGTCAGCAAAAAGGCGAGAGAGAGAGAGAGAGAAAGAGAGAGAGAGAGAGAGAGCATGGGGTTGAAGGGTGGGGTGTTGAAACATTAAACAGCGGTGATCATCAGTAACGTTGAAACTTGTATGAGGTGAAGGAGGAGAAAGAAAAGGATGAGAAGAGAGAAAAATCCAGGAGGGAGATTGTGGAAAGTTTCTGGAGTTTTTTCCTGCATCTCAGTGGAAGGAGAACATAGCAGAGCATAGAGCAGCAGAGCAGAACGCCAGCACGTACAGTGAATCTGGCCAGCGCATGGGGTTTTGGGTGGGAGCCTGAGACAGAGATCAGATTTGGGTCAGGCAGGAACGAGCTCAGCTGATGCCTTTAGTAGCAGGATGTGAATGTTTAACTTCGTGGAGTACAGGAGGTGAATGACATGTTGGTCAGAGGTGTTGGGTCAGGAATGAGCAGCAGAATAACAGGTCAGGGTTTCATCAGGGAACGAAAGTGCGAGACTGCGTCTGACTGACAGCACTGTTATTACATTCAGGCACGTAAGAAACGGTGTGTGTGTGTGTGTGTGTGTGTGTGTGTGTGTGATGAGAAAAGTGACTCAAAAGGCTTAAAAAAACATTCTAGATCTTCATTTTTATTGCAATCAAAGAATGAAATAATGGTTGTCCTCTAAGGTAAATTTTTATAATTGGTGTTTGAGAGTGTGTGTGTGTGTGTGTGTGTGTGTCTGTGTGTGTGTGTGTGTGTGTGTGTGTGACAGAAAAGCAGTCCAAAAACAAATAACAGCTCGCCAGTCTATCACAGGGCAACACACACCACCATTCACACTCACACCTAGGTTCAATTTGGAACAGCCAATCAGCCTAATGTGCATGAGAGGAAACCAGAGTACCCAGAGGAAACCCACACAAGCATGGGGCGAACTCCGCAAAGGAACGCATGAGGAAGGGGACTCGAACACAGGACCTTCTTGCTGTGAGGTGGACATGCCAACCACTACGCCACTGTGCTGCTCTTTTTTGTGCCTTGAAAATTTATGAATTCCGATTTCCTCCGATTTCCTCCCCTAGTCCAAAGACTTGCACATTAGACTTATTGGCTGTTCCAAATTGGAGTGTGAGTGTGAATAGTTGTGTGTGTGTTGCCCTGCAATGGACTGGCGAGCTGTCCAGGGTGTACCCCGTCGTCACCCAGAGTCGGCTGAGGAGGCTCCAGCCTCCCCGCAACCCTAGAAGGATTAAGCGGTTCAGCAAATGAGTGAGTGAGAGAAGCGTTCATCAGCTGACAGACTGATGATGGTCGATCATGAGGATACGTGTTATGATGAGACGTGACGTCTGGAACCAGAGCTCTCCGTTTAAGTTCCAGTCATTCCTCTTAAACCTTGAAAACTAGACTCGGAACCGGTGGAAGGAAGGAAAGTGAGGAGAAATTGAGACAGAGGGTTTAGTCATGGTTCGGTGTGCCTCAGGGTTCGGGGGTGATGATGTCGTGACGATGGGACTATGACAGAAAGGTGTAGTCTGCGATAAGTGAACGCGAGCAGAGCACGAGTCATGAACTTCCTCACAACTGGGACACACTGCTTAGTCTGAGAACGAGACGTGTTTCGCTACGAACGCCTCTTCATATCTGGAACGAAGCACTCTCAGGGTTTGTTTTTTCTGCATTGTGGTGATTGTACATAAATCCAGTTCATAAAACGGATTGAACTGACCCTTCATCAGCAGGTTTCATTAGTGACAGACTTTCACTTACCTTGTTTATTTATTTATTTATTCATTTAACTCTGTCGCTCTTTGAAATTCACCTGTTTGTAGTGCAAACATCAAACTTCATTACTGTTATCAACAGATGCATTTGCCACTTGTGTGGTAACATCATCAAGTGCACACACACACACACACACACACACACACACACACACACACGCACACACACACATACTTTTGCACCCTGTTTTTGTTTAGAAAACACCAGTGATCATCAGCTGTTTACACTCAACATCTTCCTGTCTTCCAGCAGCTATTTCCTGGTCTGCCACTGTGCAAATACACATGTGCTCACACACACACACACACTCACACACACACACACACACACACACACACACAGAGTAATTGTGTAGTCATTTAAGTCTTTCCGATCAACATACGTTACTGTCGACCTACCGCAGAATCGAAGCTACCTTCTGGTGCTCCATACATTTAGCCTACACGGTGTGGAAAAAAAAACATGGTCACCTCCGTGTTCGTCATTTGTTAGGCAAAGTCTAGTCATTTTACTACTGAGTGATGTATATATTTTCTTCTATATATAGCATACAGTAGTATCGCACAGTGGAGCCATATAATGTTATAGATTTAAAATAAAATGTTTCTGTGGGCGGCACAGTGGCGTCGTGGTTAGCACGTCCACCTCACAGCGAGAAGGTCCTGGGTTCGATTTCAAGGCTTGGCTCGGTGAGGGCGTTGCATGTCCTCTACATGTTTGAAGGGATCCTCTGGGTACGCCAGTTTCCTCCTACAGTTCAAAGACATGCACATTGGACTAATTGGCTGTTCCACATTGCCCCTAGCTGTGAGTGTGAATGTTTGTGTCTGTGGTCTGGTGGGCTGTTCACGGTGTGATTAGGCAAAAAGTTATATGCAGATTTTGATGGAATTTCTACCAGAGGCGGCGCTTTTGACAAGGGAGACCATTCAATTTTGGAAATGATGTCATCATGTATTGCCTCCCTATCACATGACCAACACCACGGGAGGGGTAAAAACCAATCATGTGATACGTGACACGTGATGTTGGCACCTGCATCTTTACAAACTGCTGCGCATGTACATTCAGGGGCAGTCTAACACACTCGGAGGGAAAACGCTATCCACCCCCTTGGATGCATGACCACACAGACACCCATGGTTGGTTGGTGATCACGGTAAGTGACAGGGAGGTGAGCGTATGCCATCCCTCCTGTGGGACTCCTGGCCACAGATGTCTGCGTGCATCAACCTGGATTCGAATATGCAAGCTCCAGGATTATACTCACACATGTCGTCAGTGTGACTCTCAGGAGCCCATGGAATTTTTTTGAAGGGTACCATAGTCTGATTTTTTTTTTTGGAAATGTTTCACAGCAGTCCCAATAGGGAGTGCTGCGTAGCTTTTGTTATTTTTTTCAGCCTGGTAAAGGTTTGCGCTCTGTGAATGTTCCTGTTAAAATCTGAGAAATGATATGTCTCAGGGCGGCACGGTGGCGCAGTGGTTAGCACGTCCGCCTCACAGCAAGAAGGTCCTCGGTTCGATTCCCAGCTCGGGCGTTTCTGTGTGGAGTTTG
>JAQMYF010000002.1:2189481-2192863 GCA_030014195.1 Neosilurus mollespiculum | reverse complement strand
TGGATGGATTGATATCTGGATAGATGGAGGGATGGACCAATAGATGTATGGATGGGTTGATATCTGGATGGATGGATGGATGGATGGATTGACATCTGGATGGATGGATGGATTGATATCTGGATAGATGGAGGGATGGATCAATAGATGGATGGATGGATTGATATCTGGATGGATGGATGGATGGATTGATATCTGGATAGATGGAGGGATGGACCAATAGATGTATGGATGGGTTGATATCTGGATGGATGGATTGATATCTGGATGGATGGATGGATGGATGGATGGATTGATCAATAAATTGCAATGATAGGATGAAGAGATAAATGAAAAAATAGAACAGTAAGAAAGATGAGTGTAATGTGTATGACAAGCAGTTCAAGTTAACCAGAGTTGGCAGGTTTCAGAAAAAGCAAAAGGTTCTGAGCCTCAGCATGAGAAAGCAACGTCATTATGGTGCAGTGTTCACAGAGTGCACATGGATAATTGTGATTCCTGCCCCAGTGGGTAAATACAGAGAACCAGAGCTTGGTGCAATTCCTGTTTTGACCTCTAGGTGCAATCAAAACTCTCTGAAATCACTAAAAGGGGCAGAGAGCATTGTGCCCCATAATTTAAACATTGTCTGGAAATCAGTGGAACATTAGCCTACTGTATATCTATCAAATCACGTTGAATTGTTGTTCACCTAAAACAGGTGATTAGTATTTTGATTAATATGAAGGCTCTGCCCCGTCTGCCTGTTTGGACTAACAGCACCTGAACTCCAGTTTCCTTTCTATTCTGTCCTGCAGGAACGCAGAACAACTGAAGCAGCTCCACGATCAGGTCCTACAAGAGCAGCAGGAAGCAGCTAAGTGGCAGCAAATCCCACAACAACAGCCTGAACAAAAAGCCCCGCCCCTTCCACAGCAGCAGCCACCCCAGGAGGTCCCGCCACCATCTCCACCTCTTCCCCCTCCTCCCTCCTTCCAGGAGCTGGAGTGCAGCACCATGCAAACGAGCACGTTCAACTATGCTCGGCCCAAACAATTCATCGCCGCCCAGTCTCCCAGCAGCCCCAGCGGTGGGTCGGTGAGCTACTCCACCCAATCCTCCACCTCCTCAAGCTCCAGCCTGGCATCACCACTCTCTCCCTCCTCTACCCACAAGCCATTCGGCCGTGTCACCTTGCCACTTTTCCAGCCGTTACCTAAGGGAGGCAGCATGGAGTCACCAGGCTCTCCTTCTTTCCCTCCTCCTCCTCCTCCCTTCCTCAGCTCTAGCACAGTCACCTCTCCCTGTGGGCCAGGACAGGACTTTCCCCCACCACCACCTCCACCCCCGCCTCCTGTCACCATGAGCCCCACCAACTCTGACAGCTCCTCCCCCTTCACACCCAAGCCCCAATCACCTGCTGGGTATTTGGTGTCTGTGCTGCCGGCCACACCTGCGCCACCTGTCAATGCGCTGGGTCTGCCCAAGGGAAATGGCACAGTGTAAGTACCCACAAACCTCTGCTTATTTTATTATTCTTTTTTTTTTTACATTTTTGTTATTTAAACAATGATGCATTAAATAAAAGTTCCACCTTCAAATTTTTTTAAACAGTCTGAAGAGAGAATATGCTAAATTAAATGTATTTTTGTAGCAATAGTTTATAATTAAACTATTAATAATACTAATTATACAATACAATTATACACCAATGGTGAGGTGGAGGTCTCCAGATATCCAATGAAAAAGAATGAGATGCATAATTGTTTTAGTATATACGACATGGGAACATAATCCAAAAAAGTACAATAAAATGAGATTTTAATGGTTTATTTTTTTATGCATTTTTTAAAATCATGACAGACACATGAGCTCTGGTTGCCTGCACATGCAGGTGTAGAGCTGTATAACAGTGTCTCTTTAACTCTCTTTAAGAGGGAGTACACAGAAACAACTAAAACGAACCTTCTATAGTATATATTTACATATTTAAATTATGACGGAGGTAGGTCAGTTGACCTTTAAACCAAGCTAAGTGCTGCACAACTAACGTTGTTTGTTTAGCTTCTTTATTCTGTAATGGTGTTTTTGGTATAAAAGTATCTGTCATTTTAATTTAAGCATTATCCACCCTGAATAATCTCAAAATAGTATACTGATCAGATGGCAATATTCCCATGTTGTATGTACACTGCCCGGCCAAAAAAAAAGGTTGCACACACTAACATTTTGGAGAGCCTTTATCCTTGATCACAGCATGTAATCTCCATGGCATTGTTGTTCCAGTTGGTCCGGTCGAGGCTCAGCAACATTAATGTGGCAATAAAGTGAAGTCAGCTGATGATCTGAATGTACTGAATGAGCAGGTTATCACATCAGTGGAGTGGGCAGGTTTACAGTCAGGGAACTTATTTATTAGATGAGGTTATCTGTTAGGACAAGGCCTTCTAGATTATCATTTAAAATTTCAGAGCTGTTGTAAAAATACAGGCATGTGCATGGACCTCCCATTTTATGGAAACGTGAATGTTTTGACGGACACCAAACCTTACCAGTGCCACGCTTTGCAGGAGATTCCAATTACTGTTGATAATGTTTAGTACATATGCACCTATACAGATAGTATGGTATTTAGTTTCAAACTGAAAACCAAATTTTGGTTTGGAACCCAAGTTTTGGATGGACAAAACATGGCATTTATGATGGTTCACAGAAATGCTTGTAAACAGTGCCCAGCCAGTAAGGCAAAATCGGTGTCTTAGATATAGCATGCAAAGTCAACAGCAACAAATACATGTCTCATTATCCACTTTTTATTTTCCCTACAACATGTTTAAAACAATTTGACACAAAATATATGCATCATTATGTCTGTATAAATCGCAGTATTTAAGAAACCGTTACAGAGACCTGTACAATTTATACAGGAGATGGTGCACAGAGGGGGTGTAACATAGTAAATAAATAAATAACATAATTTTATTATGGAGGAGGGAAAAAATAAAAGAGTGGGATGTCTGGACCTCACTGCTTAGGCTGCTGCCCCCGTGACCCGACCCTGGAACAAGTGGAAGAAGATGAAGAATTGTATTATTAGATCTATAAAAATATCTAGGTTTTAATGGTCAAAAATGACTTTTATTTCCTGACTATAAAACTGCCCATATAAAATGAGGGCTCAAACAGTGAGCGAGTGGTTCAGGGAGCATGAAGAATCATTTTCACATGTGTATCGGCACCCCAGAGTCCTGACCTTAACCCTATTGAAAGGTTTCGGGTTGTGCTGGAGAAGACTTTATGGAGGGGTTCAGTTTTTCCCTCATCGATTCAAGACGTCGGTGAGAAATGAACCCGACACTGGATGGAAATCAGTGTTATGTGGCTGAAGTTTGTTGAAACAATG
>JAQMYF010000002.1:2176981-2184481 GCA_030014195.1 Neosilurus mollespiculum | reverse complement strand
AGGTCTAGAGAGACGCTTATACAGAGCAAGGAACCTCCGTCGCACAGCATGAATAATGTAGTAAAGAGGCCCCATGTGGGAACTGGTTTTAAATACCCATGTGCTCACTTTACGATGTTGATGTAATCAAATAGCGTTTAAAGGATTTAAAATATGGTTGGGGTTTGACCTTTCAGGGTTTCTAAAGGTCAAAGGTAATTGTTACATTTGAAAGTCCATGTATGGTTTCCTATTAGTGTTCCATAGAAACAGCGTATCAGTATTCATTTCAAAGTTATAAGTGCTGTATGACCAAAACTTTATCTTGCTCTGTCCTTCATCTTTGTTCCAGAGATTTCAAAATCAAACCATCTCTAAGACTCAGGTAGAGTAGTGTCCCCACCAAGTTTGGTGAAAATCCATGCATGGGCGTGGTTAGGATACTGTTTACAGGAACAATGGCAAACGGACAAGCAAACCAAAAGACAAAAAACACCGGTGATCTGTTTTGTGACAGAGGTTATTATAATCTTTCATGTCTCTATTGACACACCCATTAAACATTAACAGTGCTGGTGAAAAAAGTAAGTGAAGCTTCCTCCTGCTTTGGCAGCAGTAACCTCCAACAGTTATTTCCTGTAGTCGTGGATCAAACACAACATTCAGGAGGAGAGTTTTGGACCAATATTTCTTAAAGAACCGCGAAAGGTGGTTTATGAAGCCATTATGTTGTAGATGTACTTCAGTGTTTATGGTCGTTGTCCTACTTGATTAACCACCATTGTGAACAGCCACCCTGATATTATCCTGAAAGATGCCTTGTTATTCTCGGGAATTTCTTTTTTTCCCTCCATGATGACAAGCTGTCCGGTACCAAAGACAACACAGCAGCCCCAGGTCATGAGGCTCCCTCCAGTGTACTTCACTACTAAGTATGGTAGACTCATGAACAGAGTCATTTACATAATATCAGTTTACTTCCTGTGTGTTTGTTGTTGTAGCCCAAGCAACTTCTCTACCTCCAGCACTGACTCAGCATGGTCACTAATCGTCCCGTGTAATTCTGCAGTAAAACCCATTGAAATAAAAAGAGGTGTTTGTTTCTCTGACGCACTAACCTGAGCGCTCACCCATTAATCCTGCTTGCTTTCAGAGGTTAACCTATGAGGAGAAGATGGCTCGCAGGCTTCTGGGGGCTGACACCGCAGCCACAGTGTTTAACACACAACAAACAGAGGAGGAGCCTGCTACACAGGTACACACACTCAATTCACTATTTTGAATAAACATGACATACAGTGGTATCTCTCAGAAATAAGAATGGAATCGGCCACAATGTCTTTCTGAAACCATTTGCTTACTCCTGTATGCGAGCGTTGATGACCCCTGGACTTATATCCCTTCTTCCGTGTCTTAACACTTGATCTCCGATTTTTTCCTTTTCTATGAATCGGTGTTGCGCTGCCAAGTTTTCGTGCATGTGCAAGATCGTTCTTCAGGTCATACCCTGTCGTTATTGTTATTATAAACAGACATAGAACCAAAACAAAATGTAAAACATGTGAATAAGAGATATTAAGCCCGTGAGCTGGTTTCACCAGGAAACCTTTATACTCAGCCAAAGTTAACTGATAATGGAAGAAAAAACACATCAGATAATCAGTGGTTAATGGGAACCTTTAAGTTGCTCAGCTCAGGGTGTTAGTTGGAAAAAAACGCATGGTGGTGTAGCCGTTAGCACTTCTGTCTCACAGCAAGAAGGTCCTGGGTACGAGCCCCATTCCTGGCGAGGGTGTTTCTGTGTGGAGTTTGCATGTTCTCCCTGTGCATGTGTGGGGTTCCTTTGATTAGCCCAGTCCAAAGACATGCGCATTACGAATAATTGGCTGTTCCAGATTGCCCCTGGAGGGTGAGTGTGAATAGCTGTCTGTGTCTCCCTGTGATGGTCTGGAGAGCTGTTCAGGGTGTAACCCGATGTAACTACTCTTCAGCTTCAATTAAAAAGTAGTCAGTATTGGCAGGTTCCCTCGCAGTGTGATGCTGAAAACAGAATTTCACTAACGCCACATTACTAGTAATGTGTATTAATATGTGACCAATTAAACATGCAATGATTCACTTAAGGGGCAGTGGTGGCCGATAGTAGGGTGCTGGTTTACTGATCTGAAGGTCAGGGGTTCACGCCCCGCTATCACCAAGTTGTCACTGCTGCCCCACCAGTGCAGCTAACTGGGTTATCAAAGGCCTGCTGTGTCTCTCACTGTCTGTGGTGAGAGGCATGTAAAAGAACCATTTAAGTTGCTTTCAGCGTGTTTCTGCCCTGCAATGGCCTGGCAAGCTGTCCTGGTTGTACTCTGCACGCGCTCAGAGTTGGCTGAGATAGGCGCCAGCCTCCCCGTGACCCTAATTAGGATTAAGTGGTTCAGAAAATGAATGAATGATTTATTTAGTTCACAATTTGGTTCACATCACAATATTGGGTTCATAATTCAGGTTTTCCATAACAGTGTTGATGAAAATCGTTCTCTCTGACATTTAGAGATGACTGGTTTGATTTCCAGGTGATGTCACAGCTGTTCGTGGCTGAGAGACAAAAGGAGGTAATTGGCCATACAGTCAGGGAGGGAGAGATGGCCTGCATTTTCGTTCCTGTCACTTACAGCAACTCTTGCCAATCAAGAGCATCTGTGAGCTCATGCATATGAAAGTGGGCAGATATAGCTTTCCTCCAAGTGTGTTAAGCCACTTCTGAGGATGAATGAGCAGCAGTTTGAAAACGCGCTGTCATCTGATATCAAGCGCCATCGGAGGAAACATGCTGGCCATCACCCTCCCTGGCTGGCAGCTGGTGGTGTTTTCATTCATTCATTCATTTTCTGAACTGCTTAATCTTAATTAGGTTCACGGGGAGGCTCCACCCATCTCAGCCAACACCGGGTGAGGGCAGTGTACACCCTGGACAGCTCACCAGGCCATCGCAGGGCAGAAACACGCTGATTGCAATGCAGCCTAATCTTGACGAAAATCAGCAATGGTTCTTTTACATGCCTCTCACCACAGACAGTGAGACATTTCCGACCTTTGGTAACCCAGTTAGCTGCACTGGGTGGACAGCAGTGACATCCCGTTGATAGTGGTGCTTAAACCCCTGACCTTGGGGTCAGTAATCCAGCACCCTACTGGTGGTGTAATAGATTCATATTTGAAAAAGTTGCAGAAAGAAATAGTACTAACTAAAATATTTCTTTTAGTAAAAATGAAAAACCTTCATAATTCATAAATACTTTGTAAAAAATGTGTTGTGTGCGCTAGTGAAGGCTGTAGTCAGGCTTTCATATAAAACAATGCCATCAATTTGCTTCTCCTAATTTGGTTTGCTTTTAGCAGTCTGTAAAAAGATACAGAAAGTTCAGATTTTTGTTGAATCTTTTTATACAGCCCATCATTCATTCCTATTTTAGATCAGATTTTTTTCCCGAGTGTTTGTAGCACTTGAGCTGAGTTACTTCCGCCTACAGTGACATCATGTGTGTCTCCCCTATTGCACATGAAGAGCGGTCTAAACAACACAATTACTAAAATAAAGAGATTATATTGCCATGTAATAATCACATTATTAATTTCATTTGTATCATGTATATTGTTACATGTCTGGTGAACAACGAGGAAAACTGCTTATTGTTGCTTTAATGTGGACTCGACTTGTACATGGCCGCTCTGTCAAGAAAAGTTTGTGGTATTTTTCTGAAATATGGCTAAAATATAAGAGATGATGGCGACTATGAGTTAAGCTCAGGTCTGAAAATACACACCAGTGATGTATAATGTACTGTATAAAACACTTTTATATGTACAATCTGAACACAGGATGTGATGTCATCAGATAGCGACTGCCTGTTCTCTGATCTTTTTTACAGGAAAGCAAATCAGCTGATTCAGAATTTGTCCCTCAAAAGGTTATCCAGCCCTGCGCCTCTTTTCTTTCTATCTTCACCTCTCTGACTTTCACCAGTCACTCCTTTGCTTTGGTTTGAAAGTATGCTGGCTGCTTTCACTGCGCTTCTTTTTTTCACCAATCAAAGCTCTTGGTCTGAGCTGCCCCTCATCCAACTTTCTTTAATATTCATTTCTGGATCTTTTTATTAGTGTTAGATGATCAGGAAATCTTAATGACTATAATTGGGGTGTTAGAATCTGAGAATGTGTCTGGGGCCAAGATGGGCTTTTATACGCTTTGATAAACACGGTTTTTCTCTTCCAGAACAGAGTTCATTCTGTGGGAGTCATTTAACCTTAATGTGCACTGAGCGCTCGATACACCTGAGTGCAAATACTGTGTGTGTGTGTATGTGTGTGTGTGAGAGAGAGAGAGAGCGAGAGAGACAGAGAGACAGAAAGAGAATGGAGAGAGAGTGGGTAGAAGGAGTGAGAAAAAGAGACATTTGAGAGAGAAAGAGGGGAAGGAAAGATTCAAAAAGGGAAAAAAGGTGAAAAAAGAAAAGGAGAGAGAAATAAAAGGTAGCTGAAATAGAGCATTTGGGAAAAGTGATGGAGGGTCGTGTGTGTGTGTGTGTGTGTGTGTGTGTGTGTGTGTGTGTGTGTGTGTGTGTGTGTGTGTGTGTGTGTGTGTGTGCATTTCTTCACATCTTCTCCCATGATTACACTTTTCTACTCTTGTAACCTCACACTTATTTCCTCCATATTTTTGCGGTTCTAGTTGGTGCCTCACGTGTCTTCTCTTCTATCTCTCAGTTCCTGTGTTTTTTTCTGGGTTGTAGGAGTACAAGGTTTCGAGCTTTGAGCAACGTCTGATCAGCGAGATCGAGTTTCGTCTCGAACGTTCGCCGGTGGAGGAGAGCGACGACGACGTCCAGCATGACGACGACCCACTGGGGGACTGCGTGGCACCTTTCTTCGACCACAAACTCAAACATTTCAAAGTGTTCGAGGGCATGCCTGTCACCTTCAGCTGCAAAATCATCGGCGACCCTAAACCAAAGGTCAGAGGTCATTTAATAGTAAAAAAAAGTGGAAATCCCGGATTACCGGTGTTGTTTTGGAAATGTGTTGTTTTCTGCGGTGTCGGGTTCTTGACACTGGCACAGAATTAAAATATATCTTGGATTATAGAGAAAGAGAGAGAGAGAGAGAGAGAGAGAGAAAGGAAGGGAGAGAGAGAGATAGAAGAAGGGAGGAAGCTAAAAAATAGAGAATGAAATAAGACAGTGACAGGAATTAGTGTTGGAGGGTTAGTGTTATTATTATCCATCCATTCATTTCCCTAATCACTTAATCCTATTAGGGCCGCGGGGAGGCGGGAGCTCAGCCGACTCTGGGTGAAGGCGGGGTACACCCTGAACAGCTCACCAGTCCATCACAGGGCCAACACACACAACCATTCACACTCACACCCAGGGGGGGCAATTTGGAACAGCCATTTAACCTAATGCACATGTCTTTGGACTGTGGGAGGAAACCAGAGTTCTCTGAGGAAACCCACGCCAGCAGGGGAAGAGCATTCAAACTCCACACAGAAACATCCTCGCCAAGAACAGGACTCGAACTCAGGACCTTCTTGCTGTGAACCTTCAACTGTGCCCTTCTATTATTATTATTGTTGTTGTTGTTGTTGTTGTTGTTGTTGTTATTATTAATATTGTTGATAAAGATAATCTTTGTCTGCTGCTGGCGAGTCACTGCTGGGATTCTGACCATATATAGCTGTGATGTTTATATCGCACTCAGTCTCCTTCTTTCATACAGACTCTCTCTTTCTCTTTCTCTCTCTCTTTCTCTCTCTCTCTCTCTCTCTCTCTCACACACACACACACACACACACACACACACACACGCACACACCAACATACAGTGCATAGGAACACACTTGACTTCCTATCATTCATTCTGTTTCTAGCTACAGGCAACACGAGAGAAAAGGCACACAAGCAGCGATTTTTATATTCAGATGTGATTATAGGAGGAAAGAAAGACATGTTGTTGAGTGGGTTTGTGTCCCTGTAGGTGTACTGGTTTAAAGATGGTAAACAGATCTCAAAACGGAGCGAGCACTACCGCGTCAGTCGAGACCCGGACGGGACGTGCTCTCTGCACACAGCTGCTGCCTCTCTGGATGACGATGGCAACTACACCGTCATGGCCAGCAATCCTGGGGTATACCTGCATGCCTGATCCCTTCATTTTGACCTGAATTCAAAGAATATACATGATGAGGCGTGATGTGCGTGTGTGCGCACGCGCGCACGTGTGTGTGTGTGTGTGTGTGTGTATGAAGGAATAACTGAATGAATGGGAGTGCTGCATCCCTCTTTCCAAAGCTTTAAATAATCTATATAAAAAAATCCATACACACATTCCGTAAGTTGTGTCTCACACTGGAGCCTGTAAAATTCCCAGGATACGTCAAGAAAATTTCCAGAATGCACTGAGATAAATCTGGAAAAAATATTCTGCTGAGGGTGTGAACAATCTGCTCCTGTCTGTCTTCTCAGGGCAGAGTGAGCTGCACTGGCAGGATGATGGTGCAGGCAGTGAACCAGAGGGGGCGGAGCCAGCGCTCTACCCCTGGCCACATGCGCAGGTAAACAAGCTCCACCCCTTTCCTGAAGCGTAGCCTGATCACTAGTGACCTTTTGATTTCGGCGGTTTGAGATCATAGATTGATGATTTGTGTCTTACACACATTTTATTTTAATGGTTTTTGTTTTGATGCACACCAGTAAACATTTCCGAACAAAAAAATGCCTCGCACTTCTCAGAGCATTGGTCGATGCCTCTCTGGTTTTTTTCTTTCACGTTTGTATTTCTCACTGTGTGTTTTCTTTCCCTCTGACAGACCCCACTCCAGATCCAGGGACGGTGGTGAGGAGAACGAGAACATTCAGGAGCGTCATTTCCGTCCTCATTTCCTGCAGGCACCAGGTGACCTGATTGTGCAGGAGGGCAGACTGTGTCGCATGGACTGTAAGGTGAGGCCATGATCTGTCTCTCTCTCTCTCTCTCTCTCTCTCTCTCTCTCTCACACACACACACACACACAAGATTCTGCTTTAAAATGAGGTGTAATACATGATTAAGGCATAAAAACTGACTGAGTTACATCACTTTGTTTGTGGCTAATCAGGAAATGCTACTTTCGAGAAAATAGTAATTTCAGGTACAGAACCAGTTTCTGAATGTCCGCATCTGAAACTCCCCAACATTCATACACTAAATGAATCCGGCTCTCTACCAATCAGTGCGATCTTCCTAGCGTCTTCCTAGCGACAGATGAGTTCTATTCAGTGAGTGTTCTTTGTTTTAATTCACGCATTATCCACTTGGGATAAGGATTTTTAATTCCAGACAGCGGACCAATCAGATCATGTTGTTTCCATGTTGTATACTAATGTGTGTATATATATAAATCTTGAGTCGATTTTCCGTGGAACAGTGCTCGATACGTCGAAGTAGAGCTAAATATATTGTATGTGGGAAAAATAATAGTACTACAATTTCATCCCG
>JAQMYF010000002.1:2130140-2144000 GCA_030014195.1 Neosilurus mollespiculum | reverse complement strand
TCTTAGTTGTACCCTTGTTAACCTGGATACCCTTGTTACTCTTAGTTGTACCCTTGTTACTCTTAGTTGTACCCTTGTTAACCTTGGTACCCTTGTTAATCTTGTTTGTACCCTTGTTAACCTGGATACCCTTGTTAATCTTAGTTGTACCCTTGTTAACCTGGATACCCTTGTTAACCTGGATACCCTTGTTACTCTTAGTTGTACCCTTGTTAACCTTGATACCCTTGTTAATCTTAGTTGTACCCTTGTTAACCTTGATACCCTTGTTAATCTTGGTTGTACCCTTGTTAACCTGGATACCCTTGTTAATCTTAGTTGTACCCTTGTTAACCTGGATACCCTTGTTAATCTTAGTTGTACCCTTGTTCACCTTGGTACCCTTGTTAATCTTAGTTGTACCCTTGTTAACCTTGATACCCTTGTTAATCTTAGTTGTCACACGCAATGTCCATCTGTCCACAATTGCTTTCTGTGCACTAACTCGACTTTTCATCATGGTCCAATATGGCCGCTGCAACCGGCATCTTGAATTTGCATTCCGTGCACTAGCCCAAAAAAAAAAAGTAAACACTCTATATTAGCGAAAAGGCAAAGTCTCCAGTTAAGTTTGATTGGATATTTCCCAGTGGGCTGCAAGTCAGTGATTGGTCGGTGTTTTTAAAGGTCACAGAGGACAGATTTTATTCTGACCTTTTTGAGGCCTCTTACATTATTGCTTGCTGCCGGGGTGTAAAGACCATTTTAACCAAGATAACGGTTTGTGTATACAGTAAAAAAAAAATTACCAACCCCAGCTTTAATTGAATAAAATACAATTTATGTAATGTATATCACTTGCTGTAGAAGACTCGATGAAGACTGCAGCAACATCTGAGGCTGAGAGCAAACAGACGCCTGCCAGTGATGTCACATCCAGTGATGCCGTGAAGACTGAGGACAGTCAGGGAGAAACCCCTGTCTCGTCAGTGTCAGGTAGCAACTTACAGGATCGGAATCCTTTTCTGGTTTAGTTTCCTCAAGAAGGCTGATGAAATTACCCGGGAAACTATTCTGTTCTGTTTGTTTGTTTTAAGAGAGGCACATCTCCATCCAGACTTCACTAGAAGGTCTGGAGATGCTCGTGGACTTAAATGGAGGTAAAGAACACTTTGAGTTGATCTGAAATATTAGAGGAGAAACTATACTGTACTCGTGATGTAACACCCACTGTATATACTGTTTAATGTTCTGACTGTGTTTCCGCACTGAATCATACAGCTGGTAGAAAGTCTTGTCCGTTATGTCCTGAGGAGAAGTTCAAGGCCTGTTACAGCCATAAACTGAGACGCCACCTGCAGAACCTTCATTGGAAAGTCTACGTGGAATTTGAAGGTAATTGTATTCACTCAGTCACTAACTCATTTGCTGAACTGCTTAATCCTACTAGGGTTGCGGGGAGGCTGGAGCCTATCTCAGCCGCAGGGTACACTCACCAGTGAACAGCTCACCAGACCATTGCAGAGCCACCACTCACACAATCATTTACAATCACACCTAGGGGCAATTTGGAGTAGCATATGAGCTTAATGCACATGTCTTTGAGCTGTGTAAGAAAACAAGAGTATCTGGAGGAAACTCCAACAAGCACAGGGAGAACATGCAAACTCCACACAGAAACATCCTCAGGACCTTCTTGCTGTGAGGCAGACATGCTAACTACGCCACCACGTCGCCCTGATTTTGTATTGAAACAGTAGAACTGTGTGGTGATGAATTTAAGGTGTATTTAGAGGTTCTGACTAACTGACTTTGTTTGTGTTGGTTCTTGCAGGTCAGAAGATGTGTATTTGTCATCTACCATGCAGACAGATGAAGTCCAGCCAGGGGTCAGATCAGGTGAATGATCAGCTTTTTCTTCTGCCTCACCTCCGAACCAGAATTGTCAATAGAATGAAAATGAGAAATAGTAAAAAAATTGAGTGTGGTCTGAGTGGAAGGGATTAGTACAGCACTGTACTGTCAAGAATAGCAGCAGTAGCCAATCACGGTGGTCTGTGGGTTCGTGTATATGGAAGAGGACGGATAGCGCTTTCCTTCCTACCTCCTTAACTTCTACATTCCTGGCAGTTTTTATTTATAAAAAATAGTTTTGTGTATTTAATTGTTGGGACTTGAAGAAAATGTGCTCTATTGTGATAAGTGGTGTTATTGGGATATGAAATTATTTATATCATGAAATGAAGTTTTGGTAATGTCACAGAATAACTGAAGATTAAGACAGTTGGAAACTTTATATATGTCTGAAACAGTTTGTAGTATTAGCATAATTTTCTGTTTTTAGGACCATCATTTGCCCTGCAATGGCTTGGCATGGTGTTCAGGGCGTACCCTGCCTTCACCCAGAGTCGGCTGAGATGGGCACAGCCTCCCTGTGACCCTAATTAAGAATAAGCCACTCGAGAAATAAGCGAAAATGAATAAAATGTCTATAATTATAATGATAATCACACAAAAGTAATAATATACTAATGATGTAGTCGGGGATCATTTGAAAACTAATGGCAGCAGTGGGCTGTTATACAGAAATAACGGTCTGGTGAATATAATAACTGACCAATCAGAATCCATTGTTCACCAAAACTATGTAATAACTACTACAGTGATTAATTGTTAGTATATACTACGCGCGGACATCTCATTTCTTAACCATTTATCTGTTATTAGAGGTCATGGGCAGGCTGGAGCCGATCCCGACCTACACTGGGTGAAGGCAAGGTATTACGTGAATAGCTCACCACACCATCACAGGGCAGTACACACACACAAAATTGTTGTTGATGTTTGTGCCATTTGTACAATTTTTGTACATGGCTCTTTATTTGCACTTGGACCAATTTGCATATGTGTTATTAAAAATCATTCATTCATTTTCTGAAGCGTTTAATCCTAAGTAGGGTCGGGGGAGGCTGGCGCCCATCTCAGGAGACTCGGGGCGAGGGCAGAGTACACCTTGGGACAGCTCGCCAGGCCATCGCAGGACAGAAACGCGCTGATGGCTATGCAGCTACTCTTGACGAAAATTTGGTTCTTTTACATGCCTCTCACCACAGACAGTGAGAGACATGGCTGGCCTTTGATAACCCATTTAGCTGCACTTGGGGGACAGCAGTGACAACCCGGTGATAGTGGGGCTTGTTCACAATATTGTTCATAAATTTGTCTAAATTTGTGTTAGTGAGCACTTCTCTTTTGCCGAGATAATCCATCAACCCTACAGGTGTAGCGTATCAAGATGTTGATTAGACAGCATGAATATTGCACAGGTGTGCCTCAGGCTGGTTACAATAAAAGGCCACTCTATAATGTGCAGTTTTATCACAGCACGATACCACAGACGTCGCAAGTTTTGAGGGAGCGTGCAATTGGCTTGCTGACTGCAGGAATGTCCACCAGAGCTGTTGCCTGTGAATTGAATGTTCATTTCTCTACCATAAGCCATCTCCAAAGGCGTTTCAGGGAATTTGGCAGTACATCCAACCGGCCTCACAACCGCAGACCATGTGTAGCCACAGCAGCCCAGGACCTGCACATCCAGCAAGACCTCCACATCTTCACCTCAAAGATCGTCTGAGACCAGCCACCTGGACAGCTGCTGCAACAATCTGCAAAAAAATAAAAAATTCTGCACAAACTGTCACAATCCGTCTCAGGGAAGCTCATCTGCATGCTCGTCGTCCTCATTGGGATCTGACTGCATGTTGGAGAGACGTTCTCTTCACAGATGAATCCCGGTTTTCACTGTACAGGGCAGATGGCAGACAGCATGCATGGCGTCTTGTGGGCGAGCGGTTTGCTGATGTCACCGTTGTGGATTGAGTGGCCCATGGTGGCACTGGGGTTATGGTATGGGCAGGTGTATGTTATGGACAACGAACACAGGTGCATTTTATTGATGGCATTTTGAATGCACAGAGATCCTGAGGCCCAGTGTTGTGCCATTCATCCACGACCATTACCCCATGTTTCAATAAATGCCCCCCCTGAATGTACCCAAGACCAAATAATGAGCCAAATGCATAAAAATCTTCACCGTATGCTAGCGATCAGCCTATGTACCACAAGAAAGCTCTGTATGCAAAATGGGAACGACTTGGTCATTAGAAGTAAGTTTGCAGCAGGTTACCGGTGAAGCCTCATGTGTCCATCCCAAGCAAGTTAATTTCTAAGCTCATCATCCACACTGCTTTTCTTGCCTGTCACACTCCTGAACTTGAATTCTTTCTTCATGGCCATGGGGTTCTTGGGCTTCCCTGCTGGAACTGTTGAGGATGTGGAGACATCGGGTGGACTTGGAGAGACGTTTCTGTGAAAAGTTATGACTGGGAGACCTGAAGCTTTTTGGGATGCAGCTGCAACTTCAGGTGAAGGTGTGGGTGGTGGAGATGGAGCCTTGCTTTTTTGCCTGAGGGTTGGCTGCTTCTTCTGGGATATCTGCTCCCCCACCGAACTTTTTGTGCATCTTCAGACCTCACCCAATGCGATGGGAAAGAAAATGTGTTCAGTTGGTGCACAAATGTTTTATACCTGTGTACAACTGTGATGTGATTGGTAATATTCTCAGCTGACATGGAGAGCGCGCACAGCTCGTTATCCATCTGTTAAAATATTTGTTACTTTTCGTTCAGCGTTTGCTCTGGTTTGTTAATGATCATTTATCCAAGCGTTTTGATTTTGATTTCGTTGTTGGTTTGTTCTGTCCAGCCCTTGGGAATCAAATTCGTTGGGAATTTTGTGCGTATTCATACTTTTGCATTTTGTTTGTTATAGTGTGAAAGCTGCTTTAAAAGCAACACTGTTTTCTGACCTTTTTCAGGTCTTATTAGTTATTTATTGCTATCGGGATGTAAACACCATCTTAACCAACACAACCGTATGTGTAAACAGCTAAAAACTTACCAACTGAACCTTTAAATAGGAGACATGACTGATGGTGCTATCTGCTTTCTCCCATGTGTACATTTCCTTCAGAGTCAAGCGCGGCTAGTGGCACACTACCATTGTGTTGTATGCTCTGTAACCATTGCCCGAAAAACGGACATGATTGGCCACCTCAAACGCCACATCAACAAAGGAGAGACTGAAGCAAGCTATTCGGGTACTCCAGACACATCGTTTGAGGAACCGGGTAGGAAGATATGCATTTTTCTCTCCCTGTCTCCACCCCCCCAACTCCCCTCTCTCTCTTTCTCTCTCTCTCTGTTCCCATTCTTAAACATGTCTTATGATGTCCTCCAGTGCCAGGTCAGGCTTATGAGATCATGAAAGAACTGGGCACCAACGTGCAGCTCATGCCCAACCACAGCACACCCATGAAGACTGATACGTACTTCAACCGTAAGATGAAGACCAACAGGTCAGTAACACAGTAGCGTTCTCCACTTCTAAATAAAGTAGTTTTCTTCTATATATAACCTGAGGGGTTGCTTTTTTTTTTTTTTTGTAGGCAGTTGGTGTTTTGTTCGCTTGCTGTTCTTGCCGAGGAAAGAAGTCCACTGGAATGTCTGGATGCTTTTGGAGCCACTGGTAAAGCCTTGTTTAATGCAGATGTGTTTTTCAGGGACAAGGTCAAATTAGATGCCGTGATGTCACCAAGTGCTGTAGTGATTAGCAAGTCTGCGTAACTATAAAAGAAGGTCCTGGGTTTGAATCCTGGGCTTGGCAAGGGTGTTTCAGTATGGAGTTTGCATGTTCTCCCCGTGCTTGCGTGAGTTTCTTCCGGGTACTTTGGTTTCTTCCCACAGTCCAAAGACATGCACGTTAAGTGAATTGTGAAAACACTTCACGTTTTTTTAAGTGAAATGTGAATGTTGTGTGGGCGTTGGGCCTGCGATGGAGTGGCCAGCTGTACAGGCTGTTTCCTGCCATCACCCAGATTTGGCTTGCGACCCAAGTAGAATTAAGTGATTTGGCAAATTTATCAATGAATGAATGTTAGGTCTTGATGATAACCAATCAAGGGAAGCATAGCATGAAAAGACTGATGGCAGTCCTTATATTCATTTGTTGTCACACGTGAACAGAACATCTCTTATCTCTTAACATCTTAAAAGTAAACTTGTACAGATGACAGCATCGTTTGTATACTTACCTCAGTTTACCCAATAATTTAAATATATATAATTATTATTTTTTATTTTTATAATTACACATAATCCCTGGCTTGTTTGTGAACAGTGCCTCCTTTCCATTTTCATAAAGGTATAATGGGCTTGCAGTGGGCAAAGCACCTCCGCAGTTCTGTTAAGGTGACGATCAATGACATCAATGAAGCCTGTGTGAACATGATTAAAGAGAACTGCAACCTCAACCACATCCAGCTGGAGGGGGGGCACACTGTAGACAGTAATGCCCCTAACAACACCATGGAAGTGACCCAGATGGATGCCAACGTCCTCATGCACCTCAGAGCTTTTGACTACATGTAAGTAAAATCAGAGGGCTATAATGCAGATACAGTAAAAAGACAGATTTCCTGGGAAAATCATATTTTAAAAATATGCACAGATGTGTTGGTTCTCCTGGAATAGTCAATTCCAGGACTATTCAATTCAGCGACAGCCCCTGTTAGCATGTACTACACAGGAACATAAGCTAAAAAGCACACTAAAACAAGATTTTTATGGTTATTTTTTAAATCATGACGGACGCAGGGGAATTCTGAGTGCAGGTGTGAGCAGGTCTTAAGAACTGTAACAGTGTCTGTTAAAATAAAAAAACCTAAAAACTGTAAAAGTTTTTAGTGAATACAGAAACATAAACACAGTTCTTTAAAGGAAAATAAAAGGAAAACCTTCCAAACTCTCTTGTTACACTAAAAAGATTTTCATTATCAGGTGGTTTTTACTTACAGTTTTCAAAGTTACAATCTGCTAAAATCTATTTGATAGTTTGTGTTAGCCTGTTTAAAATGGTCACCATTTGTAGTCCGTTTCACTCTTGTGAGAGTGTAAAATCGTTAGAATAGGATGTGGACACCCCAGTTCCAAAGTTCCAATAAAGCAAGATAACAGTAAAAATAACAGTATGCAGAACCAACAAATCAGAAATAAACTAGTAAATTCTGAATACAGTAAATCTAGGCGTGAGGGTAAATGGTTTCGGGTGTGTGACAGAGAGCATTGGCCCTGAGATTGTCTGGTGAACTGTTCAGGGTGTACCACGCCTTCACCCAGTCAGCTGAGATTGAACCTAGTAGGATTAAGCAGAATCTGAAAATGAATGAATGAACAATTTTATGACTTTTGTTTTACTCTGACAGACACCTGGACCCTTTTGGCACATCTGTGAACTACCTGGATGCTGCCTTCCGGAACGTGCGCAACTTGGGCATCGTTTCTGTAACCTCCACCGACACCGGCTCACTCTACTCCAAATCTCTGAATGTGACGCTTCGCCATTACGCCTGTCAGATCGTCAGGACTGAGTACTACAGAGAGCTGGCAGCACGCATGGTGGTGGCCTCTATAGCCAGGTAGGGCAGTGTGTTGTCTCATTAGTGTATTCTGTTAGTGTAATTTATACTGTCTCTGCAGATGCTTCAGGAGTAACTACGATCTTATGAAGGGGTTTCGGTTATAAGTTATACTGGAGGATATCCACAGAAATTCCCAGATTTTTTTTTTTAACTTCTGGATTTGTTTTAAAGCTTAAAGTTCAATAAAATTAAGATTAAATGATAATCTGTAACACCTGGACAGGTAAACTTGTGTGAAAACCCAGCTAAAGCTGTCAAGCAGAAAGTGTACCAGGGGTACCAGAAAATACCAGGGATGGCTGTATTAAAATTTTTTTGTTGTTGTTTTTAGAGTAAAGGTTGTTGCTCTGGAAATCACTTTTTTGTAAAGATAAAAATACTTTCTAATGGTTTTAGGGTAGATATTGCTACAATAGAGCAACCTGGAAGGTACTGTGATGTGTCGATTTTCATTCCCCAGGAAATTGGGTGTGTTTGTATGTCCGCAGTCCATGAGTGCGCGCTTGGTCTTAGTAGATTACTACTCATCGCGTGAGCTATGTATTCATGCAATTTTACAGATTTCTGTAATGAAACTTCAATGTGTATTTTTTTTGACGCTATAGATGATGTAATGTCATGTAACCATCACGTTATGACCGACCTCGCTCCAAAGTTTTGATATTGTCTAAAAGTGTTACGCTATTGAAGATTTTTCTGTGTGTTTTCAGGGCAGCGGCACGCTGTAATAAAGGTATTGAGGTCTTACTGGCTGTGGCTTTGGAACATTTTGTGCTGGTGGTGGTGCGCGTGCTCCGAGGCCCCACGCAGGCTGACGAGACAGCCAAGAAACTGCGGCAGCTGTTGCATTGCCAGTGGTGCGAAGAGAGAGTGTTCCTTAAGCCAGGCAGTATGGTGGAGGGTAAGTACACAATAAGTATGGGACCAAAAAAGAAGTTTAATACACTGGGTGTGGGTTTGTGTTTTCCACGGGGTCTCTGTTTAGCACTCTGTTTAATTAATTTATTTTATTGACCAAGTACAGTTTCAGCATTCGCTCTACAGAGCTACACAATACAGCATGTTGTTAAAAGTTCAAATATTTTACAGCAGCCATTCTCAACCAAAGGGTCCATAAGTGGGCCTCAATGCGCCTTCTAGTGGGCCGTGGAGGCAGTGGTCAGTTACTTCCAAATGGTTAAGATTTTTTTTTGTTAATTTATAAAGCTTTTTTTGAATCTAAATGTTCTTATAAATTAATTAAAACACCCCATTATAATACACAAACTTGATGACCACTTGCGTCTATCAGAAACAATGTTTTGCCTCTGTTTGCTAGCTAGCTATATTGTCTCTGCATGTATATTCAGATGCAGTAACATTACATAACTTGGATCACTTCTTTAAAAGAAAGAGGGATGTAGGATACAGCCCAAGCCCACGAGTCTCACTGAGGGTAAACAGAACATTTATTTTGTTCGTTACAGCTTAGAGTGCCATAACACATATTAACAGCCCAGTATATTGGTGTACTTTTTTTTCTACGTTCATTCTCTCGTGTATTTGAAAGGGGGGTCCTTAGAATTTTTTTAACAGTCATTGGCAGCCTTAAGTTACAAAAGATTGAGAATCACTGTTCTAGACCTCAAGCCGTTTTTGTTCAGTGTCATGCCAGCCTGGGTTCACAAGGGTGATTTATTTTATTAACCACGTTAATACATGCTATGCTCTGTTTAAATAGATATTGCAGTACACTATTACATTCATCTTTATGGCTTTTGGAAAACACCCTTAACCAGAGCGCGTTAAATAAGTGCTTTGAAATCACTCAGTGAATGGGTTCTGATACTGATTCACTACTTCACAAGCCAAGAATACCATCAGTCAGAACTCCATTGGCAGGTCCTTTTTAAGATAAATGTAAAGCTAAATACTGAAGTTGCTAATCCACATACTTCCAAGAATGGTAGGTTTTCAGTCATCGTTTGAAGAAACCCACTGACTCCGCTGTCCGGATATCTGAAGGAAGTTTATTCCACCACCTCGGTGCCAGAAAAAAGAGGAGTTTAAATGCATGTTTCCTTGTAGCTTGATAGATGGAGGGACCAGCCAAGCAATGCAGGACCATCAGAGAGAGTGTGATGCAGTGCGGGGTGTGATAAGTGCTTTGAAGTAGGAAGGTGCTAATGCATTTTTAGCTTTGTAGGCAAGCACCAGGGTTTTGAATCTGATGCAAACAGCTACAGGAAGCCAGTGGAGAGAACATAGCAATGGAGTGCTGTGGGAGAACTTGAAGATTTAAAATACAAGTTGAGCATCAACTGCGTAGCAGCGGTATGAGATATCATGGGAGGATATGATTTTGGTGAGAGAGCACCAAGTACTGAGCCTTGGGAACACATGTGGAGAGTCTGTGTGGAGCAGATGTAGCTTGCTTTCACATAACCTGATATGTCTTCTAGGTTAGCCATTTAAGCCATTGTCATGCTCAGCTGCAGATTCCAGAGTAAGGACTGATGCAAGTGCTGCTGAAAGGTTGAGGAGGATGAGGATTGATGACAGTTTAGTCGATGTCGCTGCATGTAGTTTCTCTGTGACAGCCAAAAGGGTAGTCTTTGTGGAATGTGCTGCTTTGAAGCCAGACTTTGGGGTCTTGTGGGTTGTTCAGAAATAGATAGAAATATGGTTGGTTATAGGTAGTGCATTCAAGAATTTTAGAAAGAAAAGAGAGACGTGATAGTGGTCTGTAGTTGCTGATGTTGCTTGCTTCAGAAAAATCCCTTCAGTTAGTAGAAATGTAGTCGTAAGAGTAAGATTTGTAATGATATTTTTGTTGCTTCGACACTTCAGCCTCTACCTCACTCTATACCATAATCAGCTGCACCAGCTGCCACTAGAAACCCACCAGGTTGTAGACACACCCGGATCTTTGTGCACTCTGGGGCACGACAGCTAATACAAACAGATTCTTTATCATGTTAATGTAGCAAAGAATATAATTCGGTAATTCACACATGAACTGGACACAATAGAGAATTTGTTTTATTTTGCTAATCGGAAAAATCCTACTTACTGGACAAGCTGTTTATGATGTTGCTGGTGAATGGGTCTATATTTTACTACGTCCTGCCCCCAATATACACCTGGTTCCCTGGATTCAGCTAGGACGAATAATGATATTATAAATCCAAATCCATTACTTAAAGGCAAACTCTTTTACTAAAATGATTTAGGACTACAATTCCCACTACAGTTATAAGATACCCAACTAGAGTTCATGTTGAACTGTGATGAAGTTTCTGCTGCGTGGTTTGTATTTTATCTGGCAAGTTAATAAGCCTATTTATGTGATTTCTGTGTGTGTTAGAGAGAGAGAGAGAGAGAGAGAGAGAGAGAAGTTGGAGACTGAGTAAACTGTCTGTCTGAATTAGTTTGTGGGCGAAAACAGAGAACCCCAGACCAAGGAGTGGTGATAATGCGCTAATACTTTCCACAGTCGCTGAAAATACTGTTGATTAGACACCTGACAACACTACACAAACAGCTAGTGGCAAGATTCTGGATACTTACGAATATTAAAGAAATACCAGGGGCAAAAGTTAGGTCCAACTGAGTAAAGTAGCTAGGACACAAAAGTCAGAATCTTAGATTAACAGCAGAGAAGAAATCCAGGATAGAATTTAAAGCACACTTTAAATTATTAGATGTATTACATTCTCTCTCTCTCTCTCTCTCTCTCTCTTTCCAGAGAATCAGTATAGGCAGCTACCATGTCAGTGCCATGGCAGCATGCCGGGGAAGACTGCGGTTGAGCTGGGACCGCTCTGGTATGCTTTACATGTGCTTTAACACCCATCATAGTCAGTGGCGTACATGAGTCCTTGTATATTAGACTATCACTGATCCACATACCGATTCAGATTCTGTAATGTGACGTTTCTATGAATGAAAGTTTAAGCCCATAACCAACAAGTTAATCTTTATTAGCATTTAAATGTGTTTTGTTTCAGAATTCTTTGAGTTACACAGACAGGAGGCGCTCTGGACCCATTAGCAGGGTTGCCAGATGTATGATGGTGATTCTCTTTGTAAAAAGTATTTTATTGTTATGCTGAACCGCTTTCTTCTATTAGGGTTGTGTGGATGCTGGAGCATATCTTCGCCAACACTGGGTGAAAGCGGGTCACACCCTGAACGGCTCAACAGTCAGTTGCAGGGCAACGCACACACACACAAACATTCACACAGGCACCTCCGGGCGATCTCCGGTTCCTGAGATTCGTACATCTTCACCAGTCTGGCAAATTTCAGAACACCAGAACAATAAGCGAAAACAATATAAAAGGAGACGATTAGAGGTCATGTTTACAAACGATGCGTCTGTGCAGCTCTAACTGGATCTCCAAATCATGACTGTACAGAAGTCCAGGCAGGCCATGATGCAACTTCTCGTGACCTCTCACTCATCACTCGTTTATTTGCCAGGGTGCTTAATGCTGCTAGGGAAGCTGGAGCCTATCTCAGCCGACACTCGGCAAAGGTGGGATGCACCTTGAACGGCTTGCAGGGCCAACAAACAAACATCCAGTCACATTGACACCTAGGGGCAATTTGGGGAAAAAAAAAACAGTTAGCCTAATGTGCATGTCTTTGGACTGTGGGAGGAAAACAGAGTACCCTGAGGAAACCCACACAAGCATGGGGAGAACATGCAAACTCCACACAGAAATGCCCTCATTGACCCTGGGACACGAACCCAGGACCTTCATGCTGTGAAGCGGATGTGCTACCCACTATGCCACCATGATGCCCTTTGTTCATTTCAATAAATAATTATTTTCTGAAATGTATGCATTTTCTCCTGCCTCTGGTATGATACTGTAACGTTCCATCAGGCAACAGTGACTTTTTGTCTGCGGCTGACTATAGAGTGAGATAGTAACGATAACAGTTCTTATTCTTCTCTTATTACTTGTGAAATCGTGTATAGAAATCTACTTCATAGTGAAAATTGTCGATAGTTGCATTTGTTGATGTGTTGCAGTGCACTTGATTTGTTCAAGTTTTTATATTAAAGGAGTTCTGCTCCTACAGCAACATGCTAGGAAGTAAAACACTAAGTTTTTACAAATTTATGAATTGATTTAGCTGTTCATTACTCAGTCCTTTTGTGTGTGTGTGTTTCCCAGGTCAGGTTCTCTGTTCAACACTGGCTTCCTGAGGCGTATGCTGGTGGCAGCGGTGCAGCACAGCATGGAGGACATCCAGCCACTGGTGAAGACTCTGATCTGTGAAGCAGACTGCACCACGCTCAAGTCCTTCTCTGTCACAGGCCAACCAATTATAGCTAACCAAGGTATGTGAGCGAGGTGAATGTTGCTGGTTAGTCCCCTTCACACTACTTACTACATGGTAATATGTACACACAAAAAAGAATAGATGAAATTTAAATAAGATTGTAATGGTTTATTTTTACATTTTTAAAATCATGACAGATGCATGTGTTAGCAGCTAAATATGAGCTGCAACGCAGTGTCTCTTCAAGCCCTTGTTGCTTGAATTTATCTAGTATTTGTAGAGCATATACTACGTGAAAACATATAAACTGTAAAGGTGTTGTCATGTTTGCTTTTCTTTATATCAGGTCTGGTGAGCACTATACACGCCAAGCTAATAGCAGTGTCTTGCGAATGGCGTCCTTTGATTCATTAATTTGCTAAACTGCTTAATCCTACTAGGGTCCTGGGGAGGCTGGAATCTATCTCAACCGACTCTGGGCAAAGGCAGGGTACACCATGAATAGCTCACCAGCCAACGCAGGGCCAACACACACACACACACACACACACACACACACACACACAACCATTCACACTCTCACCTCGGCGCAATTTGGAACAGCTGGAGTACCCAGAAGAAACCCACACAAGCATAGGGCTTTCTCCTAAAAACACCTTCTCCGAGCCAGGGACTCAAACCCAGGACTTTCTTGCTGCGAGGCAGACGTGCTAAAAACTACACCACCAGGCTGCACAGTTATTAAACAATGTAAAGCAGTTGTATGTTGTGAAAATATTTAGTAACTACATTTTATTATATGCTGCACAGGAACTGTGTAATTGGTATATACTATATGGGGAACCTAAGCAAAAAAGCACACTAAAGAGAGATTACTCTAGTGATCTATTATCCCGAGATAGCTGACCAATCAGATTTCACCATTCCTGTGTAGTATATATTAAAAGACAGTATACACTCTGCAAACTTGGGTCTTCCCGCAGGCCGTTCGGGCCCTGAACCAGAACACTAATACCTGGACACTGTAGACTCTTCCCTACACATATACATCCACCTCAGATGTTTGC
>JAQMYF010000002.1:2060499-2083480 GCA_030014195.1 Neosilurus mollespiculum | reverse complement strand
TTCTCATCAATATGATCCAATATTACATGAAATAAATACTTGAATAGTACTTGGTTTCTGATTTATTTTCATTTTGTAAAGTGAATAATCATCACTGCATCACTGTGTTTTTTAATTTTTTCAATCGCTAAACCATTCCATATGATCTGAAGTTCATTCATGTTATGCAAAAGTCAAAAAAATTCGCGACACCTGTTGAATTATATTTTTTTTGTTCTCATTGCCTACAATAGCATTGTTCAATACATTTTCACCAAAAAATTATAGGGAAGTGATTTTTTTTTTAACTTGTCTTTATTAGGAGCCCTTTTAGACAAAAGTAGTGGTATATAATCTTCACTGCACACTACTGTGTATATATGTGTATTTTTTTACTGCAATAAATTGTCATGACAATGTTCTCATTTATTCAGGGCCAGTGGGGTTTGTAGGAAATATGGCTACTCTGTAGAGTTCACAGGGGTGGGAGAAGCTTCAGAGGAAAGCAGAAATGTGGGATTCTGCTCCCAGATTGGAGTTTTCACAAGAGTTGGTGATTTAAATGCACAAAGGAACAACACAGAGCAGGAGTCTACAGTCTATCAGCTGGTAAGAGCTAATTCTGAGATGGACAGAGAAGAAATTTGGTCAGCCATGTAATTTTTGTGTTCATTCCTATTAGTTGTACAGGGTGGATTACCCAAGCCTCAGTGACAACAATATCTTCCAGAATACACTAGTTAATGAAGTCCTTTATAGAGCGGAGCAGCTGAAGAAGGACTGGTTGAACAGTCAGGAAGGTGAAGGGTGTGATATCACCTCCTGTGGGCTCGTGCTACCATCCGAGGCAGCAAGACATGCAAGAGAGGAAGAGGAGGTGTACAGACACGGGAGCTGGGTGTGTGTGCCACTTGTGCGTGTCTGGACCAGTCCTACAGTGCAAGCGCTGTGTCAGAATCTTCAGCACCTTAGAGACATGCTGCTGGGGGACCAACGAGTGCAACTAGATGCTGACCGAGATGCCGTACTGTTGCTTGATGATTATGAGGAGGAGGAAAGTGAAGAGGAAATGGATGAGGGTAAGAAGGCAAATTGTGTGTCATGGTCTGCGAATGAGGCTGTAGAGGAGGACTGGGAAAGTGAACTGTGATCACGTCTTACCTCATGGAACTAGAGCACCTTGCAGTCGCTGACCCTCTGGTCATGTTTAGCATTCATATAGGACAATGACATGGTTACGATGATGTCCCATTTCAAAAAATAGACATCATTTATCTTGTTTTTCTCTTTGTTTGTTTTCTTTTACATCACACTACAATGCATTTTTGTATATTGTATTTCTGTTTACATTTTTCTGTGGTCCACAGATAAATATTTTTGGGTTAAATAAACTGCACTGTTGTCAGGTTTTTAAAATGTACTGTGTTTATTTAACAGTGTGCGGTACATGTAATCAGCACTGGCTAAAAGGAGTTGAACACCACGACAGCAACGCAGAACTGGAATCAACACCGTTACATCAGACACTACAGTACGAGGAGCAAAAGCTTCACAGAAGATTAAAAAAAAAAAAAAAAAAAAACACTTGTGTTTACTATAACAAGTTACCTACACATTGAACGTCAACTATTGAGATATTTAGGGATTCTGTTATTGTACGCTAAAGATACGAAAGATAATGAATGAAAACGCTGCCTTGTGGAAATAGTACAGGGCCCAACTCTGTCCATCACCAGACTTCTGATATGATGGTGTTGATATTACATCACATCAGAAGCTATATAATTAGTTATTACAGGCATTTATACACCAAAGAGAGATTTAAAAGCTGTACAAGACCCATAGTCCTATATCTAGTACTTATATCCATCCCTGTATAATTAATTAGTCCATAGGAAGAGAGTTTAGATACACTCAAGAGCAACCAAAACATTATGTTGTGTACACACCACCACACACATTCACTCCATTTCAGAACACTTGAGAGAAGAAGGCTCATGTTATAAAACATATGGCTTTTGTACTGGCTCAGAAATAAAACCATAGATAAGCTGGTTCATAGACTAGCAGACAGAAAAGCAACAAAAATACAACAACAAAAAAGTTACCTCAGGGTAAACATTAGATACGCATAAACTTGGCAGACAGTATAAATTTAAATTTTTTAGTGTTTGAGAGAATATGGACACAACAGCAATAAATGTACATAGTACAAGTAAAGCAGAAGAGGGTCATATCAGAGTACATGAACACTTCAAATGAAATCAAAATCTACGAAAACTGCTTTCACAGATGCAAAGGCCATAGTTCACAATAATAATATTAATAACAATAATAATAATTATAAAAGTGAATTCCTGGCCCTCGGTTCTCTGCCACAATCTGCGCTCAATAAAAGAAAAGGAGGTAAATACCATCATGTGTACAAGGTGAAATTATGACTGTAGGGTCAAACAGCTTTATTACACAGCAATTGATAATGGCAGTTTCTGTGTAGCTCAACTTTGGCCCCCTGTGCTGGAGTAAGACACCATTTAAAATGGCTGGACAAGCAAAAATATACAACCAGTCGTTCAAGATTTAGAATCGAACTGAACCTGAAAACAAACCAAATAAAAAGATCTAATAACTAAAGTTCTAAATGAATGTGGCAAGTGGCAGAATCCAACTGACAATTATTTAAACTATTATACTATTAAGTGCTATCAGCATTTATTACTTATATAGATAAATGTAACACTTTTCCCACTGAAATCCAACTAATTCTTTAAGCAGCAGCATCTCCTCCCCGATGTCAGCTCGTCAGTTCGGTTTCCCTGAAGTGTAATGAACGCTCCACCGTGGTGTCACCTTCAGCAGAACGCTGTAGCCTCACATCCACAATTCTCATCAACATACACAAATACTGACATGTTGACACATGACTCATCCGAATATAGCCATATAATAAAACTTTTAAGTACATGACCTTACACCCCTGAATACACCAGCGCCAAAGTCCTCACCACATAGGTGGGAAAAAACTGGAACAGAACTGCCAACCAAGCAAATCACTGCAACACGTGTTTCCTTTTCCAACATGTAAGACCAGTTCCCTTCCTTTGCTGAATGTTTTATTTGCGAGAGGAAGAGGAAAGCAGGGAGTGTTGGGATTGGAAAGAGGTTGAGTTAGCATGGGATTCAGATGAGCCCATGCCTCCACAATCATGGCAGAGGCTGCTCATTTAAAATCCTCAGGCTTCACCAACTGGAATTAAGGGAAGTTGGTGTGCCCTCCCTCTCTCTTGTACTTTGGTTTGATCCACTCTGTACTTGCCAGCTTCCAGCTCTAGCGCTTGATCACCACTTGCTCATAGGCACCAGCACCCACCCTGCGACACACAAAAGGAAACATCAGAACTGAGCTTGTTGAGCAATGTCCGAAAGCAGGGCTGATCCAAGATGTAAGATGATGTTCAATACACCTGCTGGTGACAAATAAAAAGTATACACACCCCTGTAGAATAATTTCTGATCATTTCCACCTTTAATGTGAAACAGCAATTACACTTTGGGGATGTTTCTCTTCCCCTGGGACTGCACAAATTGATTTTGGCACAAAAACTGCACCCCTCAGCTAGAAAGCTAAAGATAGATAAAAAAAAAAAAAAAAAGGAATTAAAAAAAAAAAAAGGCTTCATGGCCAATTATTCAAACGTAATGCAGCAGGATCAAGGTAATCGGATCAGGTCAAATCAGAAAATAGTGTTTCTCAAAATAATACATTTACAGCATTTTGCAGACACCCTTATCCAGAGTGACTTTACAGAAGTGCTTTAAAGTCATGAATACATTTTGATACTAGTTCACTAGGACACAGTGTACCATCAGTCAAAACTCAGTGGGTATTATACTTTATTTCAAATATAAAATACAGGATTATATTGATATTACCTAGCAAAAAAAAAAATAGAGTAATAAACACTTAAACATGATTGCTGTGTACCTCTTAAATTATACAGTGCACAGCCCATAAAAAAAAAAAAGTGGGGGGAAGAGGGTTGTTGGGGAGTTGTGCACAGTGCACATTTTGTTGTTCCGCCTTTAACCTTAGTTACAGTCTTTTTAATTGCCATGGCATTGTTTTGACAAACTTACGCATCACGACATTTATTTCCAACCTGCTGGGTTCATTTTTCAATGATATCTTGACTTGATGATGTGAAAATCAAACAACCCCATAAAGTCTTCTCCAGCGCATCCCAAAGACTTTCAGTAGGGTTAAGGTCAGGACTCTGTGGAGCCAGTTCATGTGCGAAAATGATTCCTCATGCTTAAATTTATTTCTGTGCCATCAGGGAAGAAAAAGTCCATTGATGAAAACCTGCTCATTCAGTACATTCAGCTCATCGGCCGACTTCATTTTATTGCCACCTGACCAACTGAATCAACAATGCCATGGAGATTACGCGCTGTAATCAAGGCTGAACATGGTCCAACAAAATATTACCCTGCATGATTTTTTTTTTTTAGCAGGCAGTGCATTTAGAAAAACTATGTTAAATCATGTTTATATATAAAATAAAATTGCATACTGCTCAGCATTCGTGAAGAACTTTCAGTTACCAATACAACCTGGGTACATTATTGTTTTCTTTCCCTAAAAAATACTATTTGTCTTCCACTTGCATGTGGTTGCTTTCTATAACCCCAAATCAGGAAGGAAATAAAGAAAGCAGTGATTTCTTATTTTACTTTGATGTGTATTTCCTTCCAGAGAGAATGAAAGATAGGTTCTTTTGGTCGACTTCATTTTATGTGTTAATATATACACATCTACTCCTGTGTTTCAGACCTGCAACACATTCCAAACAAAATTGGGTCAGAGTAGTTTAGGGAGAGTACACTCGACCTAGATTCTACGGACCCCGGTTTAATGGATATCGGAAGCTGTGGACAAAGTCTGGAGTAGCCGAATCTGTCTGGGAGGGCTCAGCGGTCGGCAAGGGCAGACGCGAGCCACTGTATTGATATCTGTAATTTGATATTAGTTAGCGCGCGTCTGTTTGTTTACCGCAGTCAGTAGTACACCCACGGTTAGGGTCTAGTAATGGAGAAGGTTACGGTAATCCCCTGGTTATCTCGTGGGGAAGGTTCCTCCAACATTTGTTATCTGTGTGTTGTCTGTTTTTTGTTTTTCAGCTGGAGTAAAATCAGGTACAAAACCAACATAGAAATTTCAATACATTTGGGAGCTTAAATCTTTTCAGTAAAAAATCTAATGATCTGTGACACACTGAGACTGTGTACTTGGAACATTAAGGGAAGCCATTCATCCATCAAAAGGAAAAAAATACTGTTATCTTTAAAAAAGGAAAAGATTGATATTGCTATGTTGCAAGAAACACACCTGAATGAGGAGCATTTAAAGTTGTGACAGTGCAGCTTTGACCGAGTCTATTTCTCATCTTTCACCACCAAAAGCAGAGGAGTGGCAAAACTCATTAGAAAAAATTTACTAGTTAAAGTGTCAAAATGTATCGAAGATAAGTGTGGACGGTTTGTACTTACAGCCTCCTTACATGGGGAGGATTTTGCTCTCTTAAATGTTTACTGTCCTCCATGCCATCCCCTTAATTTTTTGATGGAGGCATTCACCAAGTTATCTGATCTTGCAGTGGAAAGTACTATTGTAGGAGGTGACTTCAATTGTCTTATGAATACTTTGATGGACAGGTTTTCTTTAGGTGCCTTACTCCTGTCAAAACAGTCAAAGCAAATCACTGGTCTCCGTGAGGACTCTGAATATGCGGACGTTTGGAGGACACTTCACCCAGCAGATAAAGAATTCACCTTTTTCTCTAATTCTCACAATTGTTACACAAGAATTGATTACTTTTTTGCCCCTAAACAGTGGGGTCATTTCATGTCAATTCACTTAGAGGTTCCCTGGTGACCATCTCAGAATTCAGTGAAACTTTAACCAGACAAGATCGCAGGCTAGTGCCCATTTGTTGGCCCGTGACTTGCAATTTACCATTTTGGGCATTTGAAAGCTTGTAACTCCCCTCAAAATGACTATTTATCATGGTTCGGTTGCTATTGATACTGCAATTTTGGAAAAAGTGCAATTTCTAACCTAGGGTTTTCGAATTTTTGACACAGAAAATATATTCACCACCCCAAAAGTATGTTTATAGCAGATTTAATCATATTTCCATGTAAAACAAACAGTTTTTAAGAAGAATAAATGTGATATGGTGTTTTGGTGGGTGTTCAAAAACTGAACGGAAGGTGAAAATTTGCTCATCTTGCGAGCCCCTGAAGATGTGGACATGTCACCAAGGGTTTGAAACTTTACCACATGCAACTAACAACTAACACGATCTAACAACACACACAATTCCAGCCTTGTTGCTCATTTCCTTCACACTTAGCCATCTTCTTGAAATGTTCATAAATTTCACTTGTGAAATTTTTTGAAAGTTTTTTTTGTTTTTGCACTTTCCTTCTGAAGAGGAATAAAATATGCATAAATATTTTGTATGAGATCAGAAAATAGTCTCAAACTGGTATCAGAGTAATAATAAACAAAAACAAATGTTCAAAAATTTGCTTTTATAACAATTAGAAAAGTCTCATTTGTCACATAATTATCTGTCATAGATTCTATAATCGAATAGTACATGTACAATATAAGTTATATAAGTTATATTTATCATTTCAAATGATGTATTTATATCCCACAGAATAATTAATATAAGGATATATTATGATAGAGATTATATACATCTTCTCATAAACTTTAATCAAATATTTTGGAACGTCATTATAATATTTGCAACAATCTTCCAGTAAACTGTTTCTGCAAAGAGAGTTCAGTACCTGCAGATATGTTTCAGTTTTACAGAAAATTTGGCAGAAGTACCATTATTTGTTGGAAGTCATTTTGGGAGAGTGTGTAGTTACGTGCACTTAAAGCTTATGAAAAGAAGATGTATATAATCTCTATTATAATATATCCTTATATGAATTATTCAGTGGGGATGTAAATATAAGTTATAGAACTTGTATTGTACAATTCGATAACAGAATCCATCACAGATAATTATGTGCAGCAAATGTCACTTTTCTAATCGTTATAAAAGCAAATTACTATACAGTAATTATTTGGGGAGTTACAGGCTTTCAAAAATGCCCAAAATGGTAAATTTCAAGTCGAGAGCAGACAAATAGGTACTAGCCTGTGATCTTTAAATCTTTAAATCTTTAAACCTAGTTTTTGAACTAGGACCTTGAAATTTTGCATGTGTTAATGTTAAAACATGTTCTACGTCTGTTTAAAGTTTCATTGAATTCTGAGATGGTCACCTGGAATCCTCTAGGTGAATTGACAATTAAAAAAACTCTAGCTGGAGGATGGACGCCTCAATCTTAAAAGATCACAAATTCATATCACATTTCCCTACAGAATTTAGGCATTTCCTCTCCACTAACTCACCTTCTGTTAATAACTCATCTCTGCTCTGGGAGACCAAGGCTTATGCCAGGGGATAATCATATCGTATACTGCTATCAAAAGATGTAAACATATGGAACAACAAGCTTTACTGGAAAAAAGGTTAAGTATATCAGAGAGGGAATGTGTCAAGAAACCTACAGCAGCTAAATTAAAGGAAATTACTGCTCTTTGCTCCATATTAGACTCCTTGCTAACAAAAATGGCGGGGGAAAAACTAGTTTGTTTATTGATAAAAATTAATAATGACAGGCAGGTTATGTGAGCTCCAGCGCTCCATGCTAAGCTAAATGCCTTTGTAACACACAATGAAATCCCCTAAAACTAGATTTTATGGTTTATTTTACCAATTTTAAAGCGGGATAATAATGACGGTAAATCACAAGTTTAAATTCTTTACCAAATTTGTTTTTACTATGTAAAGCTGCTTTACGACAATATCAATTGTAAAAAGCGCTATACAAATAGAACTGAATTGAATTGAGTGCTTTGGGGTTGTATTTCACATTAAAGGTGGAAAAAGATCAGTCATGATTTATTTGTTTAATGCGTTTAAATCACACACACAAAAAAATAAATAAATCTGATGTTAACGGAGGTATGTAAAGGTTTTGTATGCACCTCATGATTCATCCCATCCCATTTAGACTGTGCACATGTTTGAGTTTCTCTGCTGAGACCTGAAACACTTTACACCAGATTTCAGTCATTTTACCTGGCAGGCAGATGATGGCTGCCAAGTGCTGTGCTTCCTCCAGGACCCACAAATAAACGCAGACCCTCCTCTGGAACAGAGAGATGTTGTGGTTTTATTACTAGAAAACATGTTGATGTATTTCTTTATTTATCTGATGTAGAGAAACCCAACATGCTGCTCAGAGAGTGTAATCACTATACTTACCTTCAGTGCTAGAATCAAACATGCCAGGAGTGAAATCTTGGCTCTGAAGGATTTTCTCCACCACATCATCTGCATCAACCCTAGTGGCGTCCACTCGCTTCAGCTGAGATTCCATTGAATCCTGCTTCATTGGGTGCCTGTGGAGGGTGGGGAGGGGGGGTTTACAAACAACAATATACATTAAAACACTGCCTTAAAGCAGAGCGCCCAAAAGAGGCCTCTCGATAGGCATCCAAGACTGGGTTTGCTTTTCAGTTCCTTTCCTTTCACTACCTGATTTCCACTTTCATTTGCATCACCTGTCTTATTAGTTTAATCAACCGACGTTCTGTTTTTGGGATTTGCTCCATTACCATTTATTTACCTAGTTTGTCTGCCTACCTATTCGGTGTGAGTCTGAGCGGTGGGGTATGAGCCTCTATTACTAGGATTAAGTTCCATTATTGATAATAATTAAAACAATTCTGTTATTTTAACATAACAGCCAATCAGCATCAACTCAACAACATGGCTGCCTTACTGTGTCTCCTGTGGTAGGCATGCGGGGACATTGAACAACCATCCAAAATGAAGTCAATGGGTCATGTGTATGCTGTTTTGGACACGCCATGTTCCATGAATATGGCGCTCCGCTCCAGAGTTCCGCTTTAATCATATTATATACAGGCAGCCTTATTGGGTTTCCAGTTGTGGGCACACGTGGAGAAGAGACGGAATAACCATCCAAGTGGAGCAAAAGCAATAAATTGATTTTATTACAACTAATAATAATTCTTTGTTTTATGGATGCGCATGTGTCACCAAGTATCTTACACTGGCAGTGTCTTCTTTGAACAGAGCTTCCACTAGCAAGTTAGAAATGGGGTGGGGGGGTGGGGGGGGGAACCCACATTGTCATGAGATTTTGGAGAGGACTTGAATTATTGGGGGGGGCAGAGACACTGCTCATGAAATGGAATTGTACATCATAAGAAACTGAATGGGGCCTACAAGCATAACTTATTTTCCCACAACATGTTAAAACATTGTATGTGTCATATATGACCGAATGATTCTTTTCAAGAAAATATCTGTGTTTTGCACCAAGACAAATTATACAAACAAAAGCAAATAAATTAAATTTATAAACTGTTAAGACTAGTAAATAAGTGAGGCGGGATTCGAACTCGAGTCTGTGGGTTAAAAATTCTCCCTCGTGCACCTGTACATCTCTCAACCACCTGAGCTAATACTCTTTACTTGTACTCTCCCAAAGCCCAGCTAGACCCATGTTAATTTTTAGTCGCGACTTATCTTGGCTGTCCGTGTCATGTCCTTGCCAAACTGAACCAAAATTTCAGGAAACGACCCATTTCTACCAGCTATTAAATAAAACAGCACTAAACACGCCCCTTCAATCACGTGCATTTGTTGATAGTGCAGGGAAATCCTCTCTCATTAAAATACAGGACGGATCCGTCATTAACAAAAGTAATGTGGAAACGTCATGTGATTTTCACTTATCTTAAGTTTTCATTAGCAATCAAATACATTACTTACAGCTTCAAGGTCACCGGCGTCTTGGTGTACACCAGCCCGATTGCCACCTGTATCGGTTTCAGCCACGTTGTTTTCAGTGGTAGTGGTGCACGTGGGTTTGTTTTTGTACCTAAATATGGTTTGTTGATGTGAGGGCATTATAAACCAAGTACAAGATCTAGGAATTTTTATAATAACCGATTATAATGTGTGCGTGAATGAGAAGGGCGCAATTCCCATTTGTTATTAAAAGTAGTATTAACCCACATCAAGGCTATGCGCAATTCTTTATTTTGATTGGTCGACCGAGTTGACACTTGATTTTTTTTTTTTAAGGGAAAGTCCCCTCCTCAAAGTTTAATGCATGTGGGAGGCACAAAATAAGTGCAGGAATCCCACAAGGCCGCATGCTCATGAGGGCTCTGTCTGTATATGATTTGTTCATGCAACGTCTGGCAGCACAAACCAGGGTCTGCTGTAAATTTTTTCTCAAATCCGAGGCTATTTAAAGCTATACATGGTGTATCCAAGTGAGATTTTAGTTGTATAGAATAGATAATTTTGAACTGAGAAACTTTTGATAAATTTAAAAATTTTAGTTTTTACTGATTAGTTGCTATGGTACCACCCTGGTGTTACAGTTAATTTTAGCTGTAAACGTCTCGGTTTTCCTCGTGAATATGTGATTCAGTGCCACTGCGCATGTGCGCCGCAAAACAGCACTGACGCCGTGATGGAGGAGGAGAAGATCATACTCGCTTGTTTACATTACAAAATCACATATATAAAGTCATAACTGTGTAAATTTGGGGTAGATTGGAAATTTGGACCTATAGTTTGAGACACATCACTGAAGGGATACTGAACAAGAAAATCTGTTGTGCAAACAAGTGACGCTGATGTAATCTGCATTACTGAAGCCAGTCTCAACTACAACAACTGCTGAGGAAAAAAAGGCAGCTTGGAGAAAGAACCAACGCACCGGCTTGGATCAAGATTTTGAGAACTTCAGGCCAAGGCTAAACAGGAAATCTATGAATTAAAAAAAACAGATTTGGTACAAAAACAGCGAGTAACTGGAAGCGAAGGGTGCAGTGTCGCGGCTGGAGGAGCTCAAAATCAAGGTATCGAGGTATTAATAATCGCAATAGCAGAAAAATGAAGTTGAGATTTGAAAACAGTTCATGAAGATAACAGCAATTAGTGCTCTGTTAGTTTTTATGGGAGTTTGGGGGGTGTTGTGGTGTTATAGCATCGTACATGTTGCAACTGCACGTACATGCTGATCGATTTCTTAACTCAGAAATAACTTTGGATAAAAAGATCACACATTCAAAATAAAGTCAGTATTTTTGCATAACAACCTTATTACTTTGGACTGCAATCAAGCATGTGAAAAGACACTATACACACACACACACACACACACATGTGAAGTAGGAACCCCACACCTTCATAGTTAAACATCAAGTTCAGCCTTTCACTGTATTCCATCTCTCCGAATGCTCTCCAGTCAAAATCTTTTTTCTATTTCTCCCTCTGTCTGACTGTCTTCTTTGCTCTTTCGTTTCTGAGTCAGTAAATTCTCTGGTGCCAACTGGCCTGCCTTGCTTTCTCGTCGTCGTCACTGTTGTTGATGGACCAAAAGTGACTAATGTTAGGTGGGAATAAGTCCATGCTTTAAAATAAAAATCTAAATCATAAATGCTGGTTACTTTATGTGTCGGGAAATGAGCTGACCTGCTGGAAGTTCGGTCTGGTGTAGCAGGGTTTACTGACGGGGCACTACAGGCTCCAGGAGCAGCAGCGGATGCGGTAGAGCTCAGACTTTCCTCACTGGGCTCAGGGATGCTAGCAAAGCCTGTGGATGTGCTTCCAACTGATGTGTTCCTCTTATGGGTGAACTCTGATAGGCTGGAGGAGCGGGAGTGTCCAGTGCTGTAGCCTGGAAAGAGGACACGCACTCATTTTACTGATTTGTTTTAACACAAGCAAAAGATTAGCCATTTCTAATACCCCCACACCCACTGCATAGCAAATTATTATGCAAGTGATGTTTTTGTTTCAATCTGGAAGTGATTTTTCAGAAAGATACAATATTCTAGTATAATATTTTTAGAAGCCTGAGGTTTAAAAGAGACCCTAATTTTTCGACCCTACATATATTTTCACCATCCTTTATCACAAACCGTGTGTATAAAGGTCTGCCTAATTATTATGCAAGTTCACTTCATCTTTGACCATGGGGAAGAAAAGTAATGTTACTGCAGAAGAAAAGACTCAAGCTGTCAAGGGTCTGAACACGGGTGAAACTACAAACACCATAGCGAAGAAATTGCAGCGTGACCATCGAACAATAAAAAGATATGTTCAGAATAGCCAGAAAGGACGAAGTTCACTCTTTCCTTGAGTGAACAGAACCTTCAGAACTTTTTCTGGCCGTGATTTGTCTCGAATCAAAAGGGAGGCTGCGAAACAACCTTTAGCAACTAGCAAGAGCATTTTTGCTCCGGTTGGACTTGAAGATGTGTCTAGGTCTGCTAGATGTAGGGCCTTATAAACAAATGGAATGGGCGAAACCATACATGAAAGCCGATTTTTCCGAAGCTATATTCACTGATGAGTGCCGGGCAACCTTGGATAGACCAGATGGATTGGCATCTGGCTAGATAACAAATGGTCACTCAGCCCCAACCCGATTACGACGTCAGCAAGGTGGTGGGTGTCATGTTCCGGGCAGCCATTATTGACAATGAACTTTTTGGTCCATTTCGGGTTGAAGATGGTGTGAAAGTGAATTCTGAGGTTTACTGCACTTTCCTAAAGAAGAATTTCCTTCCATGGTGGAAGAAGAAACCAACAAAAGTGAGGAAGACCCTAGTTTTCATGCATGACAATGCACCATCACATGCTTCCTGGTATTCCCAAGGCTTGAAGGATGATAGTATTATAAATTGCCCCAACTGCTCACCTGATCTCAATCCAATTAAGAACTTGTGGTCCAAAATAAAGAAGATAATATACTGTGATGGCAAGAAATACAGTTCCAAAGACCAGCTCAGGGATGCAATAGAGGGTGCAGCATGCAGTGTTAATGCTGAAATGATCAGAAACTTGACAAAATCTGTTGAGCTGCGACTTCTGACCCTTGTTGAACAGAAAGGAGGTTATCAGAATCAGAATACTTTCCTAACCCAGAGGAAATTGCGTAATATTATATATATTAGGTATATTTATATATTATATTATTTATATATAAACTTTACATAAGGTATGTATAAAGGTTATATTGGACACTAGAGAAATACTTCGGAATTTTGAACGGATTATTAACACATGTTTTATTTTGACTACAGTTGTACAGAAAAAATATCATTTATGTTTCATTTTACATACTGTTATGGGGAAATGTATTATTTATTATAAATAAAACAGTAACAGGTTGCCTAATTATCGTTCTTAATAAATTACATGCTCATCACCAACTTGCATAATACTTTGGCACACCTAGTTTTGAAGATTTTGTGTTCATTTTAAAAATAACACAAATTTTTTTTTTATGGCATAATATTGACAATTAATATAATGAAATATTATTATTATCTACATACGTTTGAAAAATGAAAATAATCCTCAAAGCGGTTTTCAAAATAATTACAAAAATGTAATAATTTGGCACACAGTGTAGTGCTTTTGGCCAGTCATGTCACAACATCTGATTAGCCAAAGAGAGAGAGACAAAGAGAGAGTGTATGTGTGTGTGTGTGAGAGAGAGAGAGAGAGAGAGAGAGAGAGAGAGAGAGAGAGCGAGAGAGTGTATGTGTGTGTGAGGGAAAGAGGGGAAAGGGAGGGAGAGAGAGTCACTCTACACACACACACACACACACACACACACACACACACACACACACACATACACGGTTTTCCCCATTATGTCTCTGGCCAATGCATCTATTTTAGGCTCCATTCCAATTTGTCTATGGCTCGCACCAGGGCATATAATAATGGTGCATGCACCCTCATGAGTACACCTGTCAAGTGGTGCACAGGTTGGGACACAGCCTGAGTGCCAATCCCACAAACTAGATTTCTCATCCCCCCCTACATTCCCATAGCAGCATGATCCATTATAATACAGAAAAAGTTCAAGACAGGAGTGGTGGCCCAGTGCTGGATTACTGATCCCAAGGTCGGGGGTTTAAGCCCCACTAACAACGAGTTGTCACTGCTGTCAGCTAACTGGGTTATCAAAGGCCGGCCATGTCTCTCACAGCCTGTGGAGAGGCATGTAAAAGAACCATTACTGACTTTCGTCAAGAGTAGGCTGCATAGCCGTCAACGTGATTCAGCCCTGGCGAGCTGTCTAGGGCGTACTCTGCCCTCGCTTCCCGCGACCCTATTTAGGATTAAGTGGTTCAGAAAATGAATGAATGAATGAAAGTCCCAGACCCACAGTAACATATGGTGGATCTCTGAAGGCGAGTTTTCCCGGAGTGCTTCACAATATTATAGGTATGGAATTCTGATAAATAAATGAACTGAAGTGTACATGGATATTTATGTACGTTTACTTCCTCCGTCTTTTTCTAATGTCAGGCCTAAGTGAGCCTAAGATGGATTGAATCTAAAACACTGAAATACTGAAGGAGAGAGAGAGAGAGAGAGAGAGAGAGAGAGAGAGAGAAGGGAAATCTGATCTGATCACCACCTGGTCTTTAAGTGCACTTCAGAACAGTGTTAGTGAGGACAAAATCGTAGGGATCATAAAGTCAGACAAGACATGCAGACCATATTTATAAGGAAACACTACGCTCACATGTACACACAAATTTACAGAATTAACACATCAGTCAAACAGAATCGAGTGCGAAGTGTAAATAAGATTAAGAGAATAAGGGGAGGGATAAAAACAAATGCACATTTACACAGAGGTGCACAATCATCGGCTTTGTTCCAGAAATCAGTCAGGAGAAATTCCAGAAACAGGACAGAGCACCTACCTGATACTTTAGACTGCTGACTAGCGTAGCTGGAGGTTCGGGAGTGACCACACGCCCCCAGCTCCTCTGGCAGCGAGCCACACTTGCCTGTGGTTTCTACAAACAAAAAATAAGGCAATTTATCATTTCAATTTATTGGATATGTACTTATTTTTGTATTTCAAACATCCACACTGCATTTGTGAAGCTTAATTCCTTTTGGTGATGTTCCACCTGACAGGTTTACCAAAGTTAAACAGCATGGACAGCATTCATTAAGCGGAACTATAATGAGAGTTCTTCATCGTCGGAGAAGAGCCAACACACTTCCCCACAGATTTCCTGTTAATCCCACTCACTCAATCCCACTCACTCAGTCTAACAACGCATCTACAGATTAACTGAATATTGTTCAATGCCTTAAAGACAGTTCACAAAGGCTTATGTCATATTCTTCCAATATTACAACAAAATAGTATAATATCCAAGCAACATGTGTTAAATGGAGTGACTGCGAATTTGTCATCTCTTTCGCTGAAGGAGAAACTGAGGGCAGCGGTCACCTTTGAGTCTGTGGATGATTTCATTTGCACTGTAACAGGTCCACTCTGGTGCAGTGTTATCCATTCAGGACTCCGATTGTCGCTATTTCTGGCGGTTTTCGCTGTTCATTATGTATTGGGGCAGCTGTAGCCTAATGGTTACAGAAGCGGCTATGGGACTGAAAGGATGCTGGTTCGATTCCCGAACCAACAGGAAAAATGTGTGGTGGTGGGGGAGTGATCTGCATCTTCCCTTCCTCCACCTTCATGGCTGATGTGCCATTGAGCAAGGCACCTAACGTCTAACTGCTCTCTGGGCGCCCCAGTGTGTGTGGGAGCCTACTGTCTTCCTGAAAAATGACTTAAAATTACCAATTTCCAATCAATGGAATGAGAAAGGTGGCCAAAATATAAATGTACACCTCGGCACTGACTGCCATCTCCCCAGGTCCTTTATCGGACATGTTGGAATTTCTTGTGGTCCACTTACCCGAGTCCACTAAAACTCACACCAGTCTAGCTTGTTTTCTGAGCTGTTATATCAACTGTCTGGTATGAAAATTCACAGCCATCCCGACGGTCTGGGACAATTTAATATTTTTAGTGGCGCTTGAGAAAATTTCTTTAGGAAAAGGAAAACAGACACATTTCTATATTACCACTGTTCCCCGAAATTCTTTCCACATCCTGCCCTTTGCTGCTAGCAAAGCTGTGCACACACAGGAAGTAATCAACATGTGCAGATCCCCTGCCAATCTGCCAACCGCATAATCGAAAGTGCCTTTTAGAAAAACACACGTGGCGGTAAACTGCTGCTGTGTCTCAGCCTTGGATGGCAAAACAAAAACCCGAAGACTTGATTGTGGATAACAACGTGAGAATACATAGGCTTTAGGTGTTTCTATCAAAACGATTTGAGTACATTATTTCTCTGAAGTAAGTTTGGGGGGCATTCCCTCGTACAATGTTGTTGTTGTAGTATCACCAGTGTCAGACTGTCTGTGAACTTATTTCAGGTTTGTTGGTCACATTAGTTTTTGTGTAAAATGGGTTTTAAATTGGTAAAGTTAGTCTTTGGAGCACCATTTTAATTTGGATCAGTGATTCGGATGCACAGTACACAAATGACAGGCTTAGGAAAATCAAAACATCTTTTTTTCCCACTAAAATATATGTTATTTGAAAAAGAAATTTTTTGGAACTCTCAATGTAAAACTGAGCAACACTTTCTTTTTTAAACTACAATTAAGATTTTTTTTTTCTGTCAGACAAAGTTTGAGAAATTTTTTTTTCATATTATTGCAATAATTATCACCCGACACTGGCATGACTACGATGATAGCGGTGAAATATTTTAGGTACAGTGTAAAACTGTAAAGAAATATATATATTATCCATTTAACTGTTTTTGTTTAGCGTGTCATTCTGAAACGAATAGGAAATGTTTGATTAGTTCATTAGTATCATAACGCTGCATTAGGTTCTGATATCGTAACAGTTGATATTTGAATTTAAAATGAAAATGACCCCCCACACTTCTTCATCTTTACTACATTAAACGGCCACTAAAGCTTTTTTCTCTTTATATGAGTCATCCACTGACATCCTCTTCCTGAACCAAGAATGTTTTCTTGTCCTACTCCTGTCAAAACTGTCAATCTGTGACTGCTGCAAGGACATCTCTCTACAAGCGAAAGCTCCTTCTCCAAACACTCCACTTCCATCTCCCTGAAGATCAGCAATTTCAGCTCTCTTATAGCCCTATTCTACATGATATATCTACTTCTCCCCCCTCATCTTTCTTACTATTCGTCCTTCTTCTTCCAGCAATCCCACAATCCGTCTGCTGAATTCCTCCAGACTATTCTATAAGGTTTTCCCCCTTTTATTTCCCCTACATCACTTCCAATACAAGACTCCAAAACATCTGCCAAAGCTGCCACTGCCATCAAGACAAAAAGTCTTATAAGAGATACAATGCACAGCTATACCCTAGTAACCGTTACTTAGGAACTCCATGTCATTAGGAAGAGATCCACATGTGTCCCATCCAAATGCTCCAATGGTGTCCAAAAACTCCCCTTGTCTCCCTCTATACCTACCCTCTCTGTGAAGTCATATGACTTTTCATTCCTCATATGATTTTTCTTTCCACAGCCATGCTGATGACAGTCAGAAGAGTCAATGTACCTGAGAGCCCTAGGAAGGGTTTCTGGTTGTCTCCACCTCTTCGCTCCTCCAGCAGACTCTCTCCATCCCCCTGGATCCCGATCACTGTGGCAGTGGATGGAGGTCTTGTATGGAGAGAGGTTAAATGTTAAGAATCTACAAGTCCGATATACACATGCACATTTGCTCTAAACCCACTATGCCCCCAGCCCAAAAAAAAACAAAAAAACCAAAACGTTTCCTTTAAGAAAAGTTCTAAAACAAACATGAATGCAAAGGAACCAGATTTGAGGTCACGGATCTGTGATGAACATACGAGATCTTCTACTCCAACCTAACGCAGCAGCTTGCTTTGTGCAAAGGGGCATTGTGCTGCTGGAACAGTGCTTAGGGTTCTTAGACCCAGTGAAGGGAAATCTAAATATTACTGCGTACAGAGACATTCTAGACAGTTGCGGTAACAGTAACAGTTCGGGAGAAGGGCCATATATGGGTGTGATTGTCAGGGTGCACAAATTTTTGGCCACACCATCAAAATCTATTACTACACTTTTCACCACTTAACACAATATACATATATGAGAAGAATATTATGCTTAAAGCTACAGCTTCAGCTTACACAATACCTTCACCTCCTTCCTTTAAATTCCTCCACGTCAGTGTGCAGACATCGATCATCCATTAAATCAGCTTTGTCTCAGAATACTCTAGACCATTGTGTAAACCCTAACTGACATTTACAAAGTTAGTCTTTGAATTTAAAAACCTCCTGTCACCTTTAAACGTACAGAAAAATCTGATTTGAGTAGCAGTCTTCTGGATTTTCAAGATTATTAAATCTTTCTCAGTGTACACAACGGTCATGGCAACAGCGGAAAGTTTTATGAAAAGAAAGCACTCAACACTGTGTTTAAAGGAGCTGTGTAGAAACTTGCTAAACATTTAAGAGTTCACTGTGGAAATTTGACACATGAGGATGTTTCAGCTCTGATGTTCTGTCTAGTAAGCATCGCTTTACCGCATTCATGCACCCAGGTTAAATCTGGCTGCTTTGCTTTGTGTTGGGTCGGATCACACCACCTCAACCTACAACACCACAACACTTCCCAGCAGTCTGGAAACAGGATCAGTCCGCTGAAGAGGTCACAAAATTCTACAGAAACACACCTACTGTTTCGATTTTGCGTACACTGAATATTAAGAGACGCAATTGCATTGCAATTCATAAAAAGAAAACCCCCATGCACTCTGTTTTAGATTCCCCTCCCCTGCTCAGAAGTTACCCTACCTCACCAGGCCTGGGGAGAAACACCAACACAACACACGAGTACATCTCTCCGATTTATTTAAAGATTTTCAAGGTTTACATACATAGACAGTCCGTGGGGTAAAGCAACACGGGATTGGTCAGTTCAAAAAAGTGCCCCGCGTTGTTCAATATATGGGCTTGTTAGAGTGTAGTGTGGCTAGTTAGACTGCAGGCATCTGAGCAGGCACAGGGTTTTACTCATCAGCGGTATTTATTTATTTTACAAAAAGCACAGAAGAACAGACATAAAAGAATACAAGAGTAGTGTGTGCCCAATTTTACCCAAGACGGGCAAACCCACACAAACACACTCGTACTTGCAGTAGAGTGTAACTTCTCAGAGACTGTAAAACCAACTGAAAATTCTGAGACAACTAGTCCATCACAGGAATTTTAAGGATACAAGGCAGACTTTTCGATCTAAATCTATTTATCCGGTTATTCCTGCAATGCAATTACTGCAGTTCCTTTGAGAACCTCTGGGCCATCATTTGAACACCCAGATCAAGAAGTGAGCCGTATGAAATCATTCCCTCACTCATTATTTATAGTCTGTTCTCCTCAGAGCCCTGGATATGGGGCAGCACAAATGGAGACATCGGACTGAATTCATACATCATTGCTCAAATAAATGAAAAATTTCAGTGCCACAAATTGCCTAAAACTTTAATATTTGTATTAAATATACATTCAACAAGCATCTGTGTTAGCTATAGAGATCCTTATATAAACATAGATCTGACTCTAACAGCAGATCTTTCGATTGACACCATTACTACAGGCTGGCAGGCAGTTGGAGTGTTGCATAGCAACCCGCACCGCTCTGTCCAGCGATGGCTTCTTTGGAAACCATTTCTGACACAAATGACATGGCACTGGTTTTGCCCTGTAACCAGTGAACAGAAAGAAAGTAAGTGCTGAATATTTGACAGCAGACTAATTGCAGAGTGCCTGTTCTATGCAAATCGTGAGGGTGGGAGCATCTATTTCTCTGGAAAACTGGAGGGATGAAGTGCTTCTTCCCCTAATCAGCTGGATAATTTTATTCATTATTAATATTACGATAATAAGTGCGTATAATAAGCGCTCAGCTCACAAAAAATCTGAAAACATTCGGTAATTTTCGTTTAGATTTTTCAGAAGGACATTGTGTGTGTGTGTCCGTGTGTGTTTATCTGTCCGCAGTCCACGAGTCCAATCCGTGAGCTATATATTGTTCATGTTATTATTACTAGACATTTGAAAGCTTACGGAAATTGTACTAATATTACAATATTATTATATAATTGTAATAAAATTGTACTAATATTACTAATATTACAATGGCCATTACATTTACATAGACAGGAACTCAAAAACAAGTCTAACTCCGGGATCTAATTAGATAACTGGAAGTTCAACTTTGCCTTCAAGTTAGACAGAGCATGCATGTGTCCACTAATGGGTCAGTGAACATGTGTGTTCGCACCACCAGTCATCAGTATAATTAATTAATAATTATCATAATAATTCTCAGACTTCAGAGAGACATACTGTAGCCTCTGCTTATGTCCACTCTGATAACTGTTGAGCTTTGCAAGGAACTCACCGTACAAGCAGCTTTTAGCATTTTGTGAATGAAAACACAGTGAAGGTAGAGATTCCTTTTGTATATATAAAAAAGACTTCCAAAATTTCACCTTAATTGTTTTTTTAACAATCCATAATAATTAATAAAATAAAATAATTTACTTGGACAATCCATGTCAAGGTTTGCAAAACACTCACGTTTTAAAACAGGGATCTCCAGACATAAGTTGAGTACAGATGATCACCTGAACAGAAAAGAAGCACACAAACACAATTTAGAGGAAAACATTAAACTTCTAGTGTTTTTAATTACTTATGACATCAATAGCAGAATCTGGCAGGTAAAGTGGAAAAAGAAATTTCTGGAGATAAATGTAGTATAACCTTGATTATGTAGTCGGTTATTAATAACCACGTGTTTTAGCATAGTTATTAATAACAGAAATAATTACAGTGTGGTTTTTACCTGTGCATTCTACTCAGGCTTCTTCAATTAAAACAAGTGATTTAAAAGAAAATATAATATGTGCGAGGAGACACCGTATCAACGGTAGGCAAAATCCGTAATTAGTGTATTCTACTATCTAAAAATGTTGTGTTGCCACAGTTGCCAAAGCTGAAGATATTTGGGTTTGAGATAAGATGAATGAGAAGACAGATTTGAAAATGTTGTCGTAGTAAATGCGTAAAGGACCTTCATTAATGTGACTATTATAATAGTTGCACACACTCAATGTCAAGGTATCGAGAGTTCTAAATGTTAATCAGTTCTCCATTAGTAAAAACCTGACTAGCATTAAGCACAGACCAGCTAATTTTATGCTATAGTTAGTTACGTTATTATCAGTTCTATTATCGGTGCGAGATTTTACAGAAGTGATATTCTACAAACAAACATTTAAACCGAAAAACAGAACCATTTATGAAATTTATTAACTCAATTTATTAACTGAAACTGTAACTGAACCACTACAGAATGAAATAAGGATTTTTCCCAAAGAATTAAATGCTTTTTATTTTGATAATTAATAGCTAATTAACATGAAAACCATTAAGAAATTTCTAGTAAAAATTGATTGTTCTAAAAAGGAGTTTGTTGTCCTGTATGCAAGTCATAAAGCAAAATTTACACAATAAATAAAAAAAAGGGTGCCTCAGACTTTTGCACAGTAGTGTAGCACCTTTCTTTTACCCAATCCCAGATTTTCTGCATAATTTAGCCACAGCCATTTCCCACCCACTAGACAACTCAAGAAACCTGATGACCGCACCTTTTTAAACCCTTTGCTCATGCAGCATCAGGGGCACCATAACACATTTGGAGAATAGTGTTCTTCGCCCACCTCCACAGGCATGAGCTCACAGACACCCATGACTAACTGGTGTCGATAGGAGACAGCATGCCGCTGACAGCACAGTCCTATTTTGCTCTTTTGAGTTCCTGGCACAGATGGCTGTGACATCATTGGGATTAGAACTCAAATTCTGGATGTTGGGGAAAGCTTTTCTGTTGTGTCATTCGAGGGTAAGATTTTTCATTTCCAAACAACAAGTGCAGTCTTCACAGGTAAAATCTTTAGGTTAAACCATTGCAAACACTCTGATCTAATTGTTAAAATAATCCCTCCTGCAGGACACATCTGGGCATCAATAAACACCTGTCAGTCACATGTTCCATTATTTCTTATCATCTGATCGATCTTGATGTCAGTCTTCAGTGTATATCAGACAAAAGAATCAGCCTTGATGTTCTAATACTTTTAAAGGGAATTGTACTTGGCACCATTCCACCTGTCCTCAATTTTGAGTACTTTACCTGTCCCCATTGCTAAGGAACATTCCCACAGAATAACACTACCACCACCATGCTTCACCATAGAATTGATACAAGTGTAATAAGCCATACATTTAGACATACTCTTCGGAGCTCAGCATAAAGAGGTCTATTTTATCTCAAACAGGAATTTTTTCCTCATGCTCTCTTTCCTCAAGTCTTTAAAGACTATCAGAAAAAGGATACACCTGAGCACAATTTGGGATACCTTAGCCAGAAGCTGGAAACGCTTACCTAAACGAGAGATTGTAGTTTTTAAATTATTGATATACTAAATATTTTTACTTTGACATCACATCACACAAGATTACTGTGATTTAAGGCAAAAAAAATATATTATATTCCACCAATAAGCAGAAGCATATTTAAAATAAAAGTGGTGATCCACCCACAAAATAGGTGTGGTGCCAGAATGTAAGGTGCGTTTTCCAGGAGACACGATTTGCCCAAGACAAGTCAGTGGTTTCATCTTAGATATTAGACAGACAAAAAACCTTGTAAACTACAGAACAATGCTGTTATTTTCAGTGTTTTTGTATATTAGCCATACTTTTACCTCAATATACTTGTCGGATTTATTTTTTTGGTTCTCATTGCCTACAATAGTATTGTTTAATACATTTCACCAAAAAATTAGAGACGTAATTTTTTACTTTTTTGGAGCCCTTTTAGACAAAAGTGAT
>JAQMYF010000002.1:2043690-2056571 GCA_030014195.1 Neosilurus mollespiculum | reverse complement strand
ATATATATATATATATATATATATACACACACACACACACACACACACACACACACACACACACATATATATACATACATATATCCACACACCTCAACTTGAATGAATATTGCTCTGCATGCTTGTGTCCTGTACCTTAAGAATGGAATTGTCCTGTCTGGTGTTCTTGGTGTCGTAGCCCTCCAGTAAACAGCGGCGTGTGGTGCTCCCAGATCCTGCAAACTCCGCCAGGTTCAGATCAGCAAAACCCAGCTGAAATCACATAACCACACAAGAGCATTTTAATAGGAACACAATGTCTCTTCCCATTATCTAATCATTGCTGCAGCATCATGCATCCAGATACAGGTCCAGAGCTACAGCAGAGTGGAGGAAAGTTCTGATCTCAGTGAATAACCATGACATGATGGCTGCAGATGGTCTGGTTTAGTAATTCCCACACTGTGGCTCTCCTGGGATTTTCACACACAACAGTCTGTAGAGTTTACAGACGCTGTAAACTCCTTAAAAGCTCACAGCCTGTCGTGTATCTGCATGATTATATATGCTGCTGTCACATGACAGACAGATTGGAAAAATAACAGGTGTTCCTAATTTGGGTAGTTTTGTCCAGACTAGCTGGTGATGTACAGACACGTACACGCTGATTTCTAAAGTCCTAAAATTCAGACTAGGTGCGCATGGGTCTAATGAACATAAATGTCCGACTGGGAGAAGTTTCTGCTCACCACAGTTGTAAAGATTGACTGAGTTACAATAGACTTCCTCTGACCACTCATCAACACAGAGTTTCATCCTGCAGAACCTCCATACAGGATTTTTTTGCACCATGCTGTGGAACTCTAGAAACTGTTGTGTGAAAATCACAGCAGGAGATCACGAGTTTATGAAAAACTCAAATCAGCCCATCTGTCACCAATAGCCATGCCATGATTAAAGTCACAGAGATTACTCTTTTCCCCATTTCGATGTTTGATGTGAACATTAACTGAACTTCTTGTCCTGTGTTTGTATGATTTTACACACTGTGCTGCTGCCACATGATTATTATGGCTGACTAGAGAACTAAATGAATAATCAGCTGTTCTTAATAAAGTGGACAGTGAGTGTAGAGCCTATATAAAACGTGGGTATTATAGAGCAGCAGATCCCCTCTTCATTTGAAATATCTGAAGCATTCTTGGGAGAAAAAAAAGGAACAAATTTGACAGATGATCTCACCTCACAGACCCCAACCAACTCCCAGTAATCCCAACCAAGCACCCACCAACCTCAACAAACACTCACTGACCCCAATCAATCCTCACTAACCCCTACTCCCTCCACCAACCTCAGCCCACCCTCACCAGTACCAAGCAACTCTTACTACCCCAACATCCCTCACCAACACCCACCACCCCTAAGCCACCCTCACCAGTTCCAAACAACTCTCGCTACCCCAACAACCCCAATCAGCCCTCACTGACCCCAACCAACCCTCACTAACCCCACCATCCATACCAACCTCAACCCACCCTCACCATTTCCAACCAACTCTCACTAACACAACAACCCTTACCAAACCTAACCAACCCCAGGCAACCGTCACTGATCCCATTCAACCCTCACCAACTCCCAATACCCCCATCCCATCTTCACCAGTTCCAACCAACTCTTGCTATGGCAACAACCCCAATCAACACTCACCACCTACACCAACCCTCACTAACCCCACCAACCTCAACCCACCCTCACCAGTTCCAACAAATCCTCACAACCCCCACCAACCTCAACCCACCCTCACCAGTTCCAACAAATCCTTACTACCCCCACCAACCTCAACCCACCCTCACCAATTCCAACCAACTATTGCTATGGCAACAACCCCAATTAACACTCACCACCTACACCAATCCTCATAACCCCAATCAACCCTCACCAACCCCAACCACTTCAACCAACCTCACAGACCCCAAACAACCCTCACAAGCCCGCACCAACCTCAACACCCCCTCTCCAGTTCTAACTATCTCTCACTACACCAACAACCCCAATCAACCCTTACTAACCCCCACCAACCGCAACCCACACTCATCAGTTCCAAACTCTCACTACCCCCAACAACTCTAAACAACCTTCACCAATCCCAACCAACCCTCATTAACTCCAGCAACCTTCACCAGTTCCAACCAACTCTCACTACCTGCAGCAACACCAAACAACCATCACTGACCCCTACCAAATCTCAATACACCAACCAACCCCCACCCCTTTTGTGAATGCTTTTCTACAGTTGAAAGTCATTTACCTTTGCATAAGTCTTGCCACCTTTCAGTTCCTGTAAGGCAAGAAGGAAATTAAAGTATCACCAGCATTTTAATATTTAACCAATTTCAGCAGTTAGTTTAGTTTGTGCAAGAATGCAAGTGTACCTTTCTGACAGAGACACGACATATGCAAGGATCAAGAACTCCTGTTCCAGCACTGGCACTCATTTTACATGGAAATGTGAACCTCGTTCTCCATCGCACACAGTTTGCCTGGACCATTTCTCTAGAAAACATGCACATTGTTATAAGACTGAGTCAACTTCAGAGGAAAAGACCATACACCTGGATTATGACTCATAAACTGTACGGTTCAGTAGCCTGTTGTGTTTTAATTTGGTCTTGGGGAGAGCAAACAGCTCAATAGAGGAGACATCCAGTGTTTGTTATTATTATTTTTAGAAAAGTGCACCATTTTAGAAAAAAAAAGAACAACATACGATGTGTGGGCTGTGTCTTTCACCTCCACCACCCCATGCTTAAAACTCACATTGTAGTCCATCAGCACAGAGTGTGGATTGAGTGCCGGCCACAGCGGCTTAATGACAACGCTAATAAATCCATGAAATCTTAACGTAACATTATGAAAAACTATAGGCTTCTGGACAAACCCCAAAGGGTAAAGTATGGAAAGTATGATGGGGATTGGCAAAGTCTTTTTCCAGATATTGCCTACAAATTGTCAGGTGTGTAAGAAGGGAAAAAAAAAAAAGAGAGAAAGAAATCAAGAACTGTAAAACCTGTAAGGCCTCCTGGCCTATCACACAGGATGCCTGATGATAGAAGCAGCTTTTTAACCAAAGACAGAGTATTAGAGTAAACTTAGGAATAGAGTGCTGGACATCAAGGTCAGTACTGTTAGATGAACAGTGATCAGCTAGCCAAACAGTACATACTTAAAACCTCAAAACTAAAAGGCAGACAGAGATTGGTAAGAAGCCACCATGGCCCTGTCCACAATACACCGTCATAATCGGTTTTGAACTGATGTGAATCAATCTTCCTATTCACATCAAGCTCAAAACCAGTTCAAACCAGTTCTCCCCATGACCTGTTCTCGATGTCAAGACTGAATCTGCAAAAACGGTCTTACATTTGCAGTGAGAACAAAAGAATCAAACTATAAGCGAAGATACTGAGTGTGTGCATACGCAAAGGGTGCAAACAAGCGGCAGGATTTACTCGTATTGGAGAAAAAGGAAGCTAGAGGGCTGGAGACACTGGTAAATTTTCAGTGAGCTTTGAATCAATTCTGCTGTTTCAGATGTGAAAAGAGTCCTAGAACAGATCTTGGCAAAAATCAATTTGAATTAAACAAGAACGAAAAAAATAGCACCCAGAGTTCCAGAGGAAAGTGGCTGAAAGAGGAGTGAAGGTGAACCGCATAATCATCAAGACTGAAGATCTTAGGAAAATGTGGGAACAAAAAAGACCATCAGGACAAATATATATATATATATATATATATATATATATATATATATATATATATGTTTTAAAGACTGACCAAGTCAATCAGCAGACCATTTTTTCCAAAACGAGCATTTTGTCCATGCTGATCCATGTGATCTTTGACAAACTGTAGAAGTGCAGTGATGCTCCTTTTGCAGAGCACTGGCTTTCTCCTTACAAATCACACCACTTTTGTTCAGCGTTCTCTTTATGATGGACTCAAAAACATTACCATTAGCCAATTTGAGAAAGGCTTTTAGTTGCTTCAAAATTGCCAGGTTTCCTATTAGACATCCTGGACTATTATACACATTGGATCTTGGACTGCTCGTTGCTGGTCAACCACTCCTGGAGACTCTATGGTCTTGAATTTCCTCCATCGGTCTGACAGTGCATTGTTTGAGTTCAAATCCTTTAGAGATTTAGAGACTAATGAGCATCAAGTCTTTTTCTGAGGTCCTCACAAATCTCTTTCGGTCATGCATTAAATATGTTCACAGTCATGTGTTTTGAATATCAGACTTTGACAGATGACAGATTTTTTTTTTTTTTTTTTTTTTAACAAAAAAGGTGATCACTCTCACCTGATTGCCATTCAATTGTATGAAAACACCCAACTGTAATTTCACCTTAAAACTAACAGCTAACCCTGGAGCTTCTCACAGTCTTGCCACTCACAGGTATGTACTATTTAATGCGCTAGCATAATACTGTTTGTCTCATTTGTTCAGGTGGGTTCTATTTATCTACCTTGAAAACTTGTATGAAAAATTGAGGATTTTTCAGTCATACTTATGCAGAAGTCTAAAAAAAAAAAATAATAGTAAAAGGGATCATAAACTTTTATGCATCACTATAGACTGGCACACCTAACCCTTTCTACCATCTTTACTGATAAGCAGCTCACAGGTTTGCTTGGTTAAATACTGATTTGTACTTTTCACTGAAGTTGAATCTTTTCATTCCCGAAATCCACAGCTTTCTGCTAGAACTCAGGCACTCATTTTTTTTTATAGATGTGCACTGGGAATTTGGATGCTGACTGTCGTTATCCAGAGAACCTACAGGGTGGATTCTTTATTGTTCATGTATTAAGCCTTTTCTTCTTGACAGTCATTATAATGATATCCATTTTTGCACGAGGCTTCTAAGCCAGTGGAATCAATTTTGGGGAAGTGGTGGCTCAGTGGATAAGGCTCTGGGTTAGTGATCTAAAGGTCGGGGGTCAAACCCCACTACCACTATGCTGCCACTGTTGGGCCCTTGTGCAAGGCTCTTAACCCTCAATTGCATAAAAATGATAAATGTAAGTCGCTCTGGATGAGAGTGTCTGGCAAATGTTGTAAATGTAAATTTTAGTATCATAACCATACAGGAAGAGCGACACAGTCAGACACAGGAAATATGTGGTCTTGACAGTCATCACATCCTGAGACCTGCACCTCACTGACAGACCCACATACATAAAAATCATGCACATGAGCCAGTGAACATTCATGTCTAGCTTCACATGTTTGGGACTGTTTGATTTTTACATCATTTATCATGTTTCACCACACTCCACTTTTTAACTACTTAAAAACAAACTATCACCCTGGTATAACAATCACACGTTCACTTGAGCTAATTTAAAAATTAGAATATATAAAGGCATCAAATTACAGTATTACAAATTACACAACACTGAATTTATATATATGTGTGTGTGTGTGTGTGTGTATATATACACACGAGATTAGTATGTTTCAAAATCTAACCAATTTCACTAATTTCCTCATCAAAATAATTATCTTTACACTACATCCATAACCTGCACTTGTCTTCAAACAGATTTAATCAAAAATAATTGAACCTTTATAAACTTAGCACAGGTTTAGGTACCTATATCATAAACTAACAATTACTAAAATATATAATAAATTAAATCATTAAACAAAATAAAAAACCTGACCTTGACCCTCTCAGCTGGTCAACTACAGACCAACATCAAACCTCCCAAACAGTAATGTGTTCAGTTATGTTCATAGCTGTGTAATAATAACATTTTGATCTGTATCAGTTAGGATTTAGGCCTCATCATAGCACAGAAACGGCTCTCATTAATGTGGCAAATGACCCCTAATGGCATTTGATCAGAATTGTCTTACTGTACATACTAAGCTTTGGTGATCCACAAGGTTCTGTTTTAGGCCCCCTGCTTTTTTTCCTCTGCACATGCTCACGCTGGGTAATATTATTTGTAAACACAGTATTAGCAGACACCCTATAATATTGTTCATATAATAATATTGTAATATTAAGGAATGTATAAAAAACACACCATGCTTACTAATGTGCTCCTTTTAAATTCTGAAAGTACTTGTAAGTGCTTTCTGATGACATCACAACTGCATGATTTTTCAGTGTGATCATGTGCAGCAGTAAAAAAATCTTGGTGTGATTATTGAGCCTAGTTTTTAATTTAAACCTCATTAATAGAGATAATATTACTCACATAGCCTTCTTTCATCTCTGAAATATTTCTAAAGATAATAGGTATGATGCAGGATGCAGAAAAACTTGTTAATGCTTTTGTAACTTGTAGATTAGATTATTGTAAAGGATTACTGTCAGGATGTTCTATTAGGTGCATAAAAACCTCCAGTTAGTCCAGAATGCAGCAGCAAGATTCAACCCCCAAAATCTTATCTACAGCGCACTGGCTTCCAATTAAAATTCCCATTAAGTATAAAATACGACTACCGACCAATAGTGCTATGCAGAACTATGTATTCAGATGCACCACAGAACTTGCATTTCCTTACTTCTGTGTATAAAAGCTGTATATTCTGGTGTATTACATTTGCATGCAAGTATAAATGATTAATCCTTCACAACCACTGATGGCATAGACCAAAACAAAGGTAAATTGGCCTTTTGGTTGAAGCTGGAGTGACTGCGTGATTTACGTCCAAGGATCCCCCGTATGACTGTTACCTTCTGGCTCTCCATTGTGGTTATGTCATCAGAACTAGTTTTGCCAGAATTTCTGCCTCCACTCAGCACACAATGTACACTGCAAAAAAGTCAGCACTTGGATTTAAATAAAGAAACATTTCGGAGCCTTTAATTGGATAATTACTGCACTGATTAATATGCTTCAGTTAAACCTAACGTGCTTCTTATTTGCCTAATGTAGCTTCTTATTTGTTAATCATGTGGGAAGACATATGCTGTGCTCGTGGAAAAGATGCCATTGCATTTTAACAGGGTCAAACTATTGGCCTGCATGAAGCAAAGAAAGTTAAGGATCTTGCTGCAGCTTCGTGGAAGAAAATTGACTGGGGAAAATTATTTTGACTGAGCGTTATCAGAGTTAACCACGTGGTGAAGTTGAATTTTATGTTTATTAATGAAAATAAGAGTTTAAGACTTCCTCATCATCAGGTTCATAGAGTCAAGGTGTTGTAACTTTAAGAGTCACACTGGAACAAAGTAAAGAAGCGTTTTGGGTGCTGCATAGAGCCTATTAAACTGTATACGGAATGATGCTGTGTTCTTGCGAAATGATGGGCATCCCGTTGCAGAAATACTGACTCAGTCTTCCGCTTTCCAGACACCTGATCTTGTATTCCGAGTACACCATCACTAAACAGCAACAATACATACGCACACAAAATAAAATAGACAGAAAGAATAAAGAAAATGAGGAGATAAATGGGATGATGGAGTCAAGAGGCGTGAGCAGGGTGTAGACCACATCGAACCATTCCACATCAACCCATGAGCCGCAACCAATGCGTAGAACCTCCAGCTACACGTTCTGTTACTGGGAATCAAAAACTAAGATCAAAACTCTGAGTTAATTAATTTCGTACCTGTAACACCAGGAATAAGGTTCCTCACACTAACCCTGGGTTGACACTGGGGCACGATGTCTGCGATGGTGTAAACCAGGGCTGTGAAACTCATTTTCACTGAGGGCCACATCACTAAATTGAAAGGTGATCGAGGGCCGAATAACGACTGAACATCTGTTCTAAAAGGGCTTGAGAGCGACAAGCTAGCATGCAATCTTTCTTGAGTCATGACTGACTAGCAGTTTACTTGAAATAGGGTGCTGCCCCCTAGTGGAAGGATGATGAATTAGGTTTCATGGTAATGGTCGATATAAAGAATGTACGATAATCAAATTCTTTGAAAGCTCTTGCGGGCCACATAAAATGAGGTGGCGGGCCGGATTTGGCCCGCGGGCCTGAGTTTGATACCTTTGGTGTGAACCCAGGCTAACACAATAACTGAATATTACAGCATTAAGGATATACAGTCTTTTTGCATATGTGGACAATCATGTATAAGAGCCCATATCTTGCCCTATTAACTGATTTTAATAAACTACGGCTTGTAATAACCCTCTGATGGTAGCAAACATTATGTGCTAGCAGAAGAAATTTCTTCTGATCTTTACAGCTTCTTAAATATCAACATATCTGTTTTGGCATGGACAAAAGTCTTGTCGCAATGACTTAATTTCACTTTCAAGATTCAATGTGGAAATTTGTGCAAAGTTTAAAGAACCTCTGAAGGCATTCTTAAGCTACTGAATTTACAAGAATGGCCTGGAACCATTATGTCCCTGGCCCTGGCGATCGTTGGTGCGGAGGCATAAACATATTCATTTCCTTCATATGAAGTGTTTTTATGTGACGTCAAAATCTCTTCCGGAACAGTCAGTCCACTATGCTGGAGGACTGACAAACAATTACTACTTTAATATGTCTTAAGCATTGTGTGCGGGTCTCTCTCTCTCTCTCTCTCTCTCTCTCATTCTGGGATGAACAGTACAGATGTGAATCTAACAACTCACGATTCAATTCGTTTCTGATTCTTGGGGTGATGATTCAATTCAGAATTGATTCTCGATTCAAACCGATGTTTGATTCATAACCATTACAAACAAAGGGAGCCAATTTCTAAATACAGTAGAGAGTAACTCCATTCTTCTATAAGCTAGGAACGACTCTTCTATAAGAAAGAAAGAAATGATATTACTAGACGACTGGTTTTGTAGATGTTCTGATCCGCTTTGCTCGTTCAGAGTCGGTTGGGAGTTTAGTGAAGTGATGGAGTGTGTGTTGGTCAGGAGTTGGTCGTGCTGCTGCTCCGGTTCTTTTAGCTCCGGGTGATGGTGTAAGATGTGGGCTCGGGGATGTGAAGTGTTCCCGAAATACTTGACTTTTATTTTGCACCACGTCATGTCAAGCTCCTTCTTACCCGGAAATTGTAAAATCTGAAGTGCAAACATTTGCCTTCAGCGCAGACGGTGCTGGCTGTATTTATTTTTCCTTATTCATGTCAAAGCTCGGCTAAAAGCTAGCTGAGTAAGGTTGGAAATGCTCGAAAAAACGTGTTCTTAAAAATCGATTCTTGAAAATTTGGATCAATTCAAAATGCTAATAAATAAGAATCGGGATTCAGACGTGAATCGTTTTTTTTCCGGCTCCCCTAATGAACAGCAACATTTCCGGGACATAGAATCTCAAAATAAAAGCGTCTGGATTCATTCAGTTCTAGCCTAGATGGAAGTAAACAAGCTTTAAAATTGATGAAATTACATCAAATGTTTACAATTTCTAGTATATTCGCCATTATAAAATCCACTGTATCATGTAATGAAAAAAGAAATCCAGGGAGCCGACTGGGTGACGTCCCTCACGCTTAACTAATGCAATTTGTTCATCTAATGATATCTGCAGCATCAAATGTTTTTGTAGACAATCAGCAGAAGTGTATCAAACATTTTATAGGAAGGAATTCTTTGGAGTTGACGCTGTTCTCTGAAAACTGTAGGTCAAGTACCGACACAGTAACAACAAAATGAGTCAAAATCCTCTCACCAGAACTCGTGCAGCTATCTTTTCCTTATCGTTAGTCAAAGGACAGACTGTCAAAAATTGTAAAAAAACCAGAAAGACACCTTTTATTTTGAGATTCTATGTCCCGGAGATGTTGCTGTTTAACCCAGAATGAGCCGTGTATGTGTGTATATATATATATATATATATACACATACACACAGTATGTAACCCACACACATTTTGGGCTGTAAGGTCCGTCGCATAATTGCACTTTGCTACACTACAGAGCTCCGCCTTGCACCCAAATATTAAAATCATTTTCCTGGTGGCTCTTATTCCCCATGCTGTCTGCGGTGTTTAGTTTTTTCCAAAATGGCTGCTGAAAGTGTGCTCGCTCGCAGGGTCAAAGTTCGTGGGTGCAGACTCTCCATAGGGTAGCAACCGGGGGGAGGGGGGTGCGAGGCTTTAGGACGAGGTACTGAACATGGGCTGTACATCTGAACAGCTCGACAGACCATCACAGGGCGACACACACTCGCAACCATTCATCCTCACAGCAAAGGGCAATCTGGAACAGCCAATTCGCCTAATTTGGACTGTGGGAGGAAACCTGGAGGCTTGGGGGGGGTGGGGGGTGGGGGGGGCATCCAAACAGAGACGCCGTCGACAAGCCTGAGACTCGAACCCAGAACCTTCTTGCTGGACGCTCTACTGGAGCCCTTTCGCACTTCTCACGTGGAACGTCCAGAGGTGGGGAACAACGTCACTGCAGCTGGAGAATCAACAACCAACCGAAAACCACCGCGGACACAGAGTCCCAGCAAGACCCAAGAGAACCCTGTTTTTCTTCAGAACCATGCAGCAGCGCTGTTTCGGGAGGAAACCTGTGGAGGAAACCTGTGGAGGAAACCCGCGGAGGAAACCTGTGGAGGAAACCCGCGGAGGAAACTCGCGGAGGAAACCTGTGGAGGAAACCCGCGGAGGAAACCTGTGGAGAGAGTCTCCAGGACGGTACAGCCGTTAAGGGTTCGAATGTAAACAAACACCGGGGAGTCTTTACCGTGAAGATTCCTCTGAAAACCCGCCGTCCAGCAGACGAATCTTGCAGAACAGAACCCCGTTAACGAACGGCACAGAGGAGAGCTCGTCCAGCTCGAAATCCACTCGGAACTTGAATTTCTTTTTCTTCATCATGGTTTCCGAGACCCTCCTTCAGACGCACCGCGACGGGCTCGAACCGGAGGAACCGGCGGAAGCTGAGCTGCTGCTCTCCGCTACTCTGTTAACACGTTCAGCGTCGGAACCAAGGACCACATCGGGCACAGACAGGTGCTGCCTAAAACCGCAGGGAACCGTGTTTACTGACAGGAAAGGTAACTGAGCTTTCTTGCCAGCCTGCGCTGTGTAAACCCCTGGGTGACACACGTCACTGTGACATCACCCGCTCCGCCTTTACTACCCACTGATGATGACGCGTGACGTTTCCGCGTGCAGATGAGTCCGCCATGTTGTTGAGATGATGCAGCACGATGCCCAGAGATGGTTCAATTTGTATCAGGCCCACAAACAAAAACTCTGTCGTGATTAAAGAAAAAACAAACAAACAAACCATTTTAATATTTGACATGAACTGTTCTGAGTACAGGAACTCAATCAGCTCGGAACTTGTTTCCCAAAAGGAAATGAATTTCATAGCACATGTTCTGGAGACCCAGTGAGATGAAACACTCACTCATTTGCCAACCAGCTTAATCTTATTAGGGTCACAGTGAGGCTGGAATCGATCTCAGGCAACACTGGGCAAAGGCTGGGTACAACCTGAACAGCTTGCCAGACCATCGCAGGGCCACCACGCAACCATTCACACTCACACCTAGTGTCGATTTGAAACAACCAATAAGCCTGATGTGCCTGTCTTTGGACTGTGGGAGAAAACCGGAGTACCCGGAGGATTCCCACACAAACACGGGGAGAACATGCAAACTTCGCACAGAAATGTCCCCGCCAGGCCCAGGACTCCAACCCAGGGACTTCCTGCTGTGAAGCGGACATGCTAACCACTAATGCCACTGTGCCGCCCTTAACTGGAACACATTTTTACTGTCCCTCCTGTAATCCACATCGTAGTGGTTAGCACGTCCGCCTCACATCCATCCTCTGTTCGAGTCCTGGGCTCGACGAGAGTGTTTGTGTGTGGAATTTGCATGTTGTCACCCAGCTTATGTGGGTTTCCTCTGGGTACTCCAGTTTCCACCCACAGTCTAAAGGCATGCACATTAGGCTAAATGGGTGCTCCAAATTGCTCCAACCTAGGTGTGTGTGTGTGTGTGTGTGTGTGTGTGTGTGTTCGTGTATGTTGTTGTATGTTCAAGGTTGTCATGGAAATTTTATAAAATCACCCTCAGACACTGCTCAGGAAGCAAAAGAGTTTTATTGCAAATTACAAACCAGAGCAACATGGTTGGGTTTGGAGAGATTTCTACCCTTCTTCTCTCAACCTGTCCCGAGCTGTCCTTGAAGGCTCGGCACCTCCCTTTGCTTAGGACAGCCATTTTGTTTCTTTTCAAGGTCCAACAATTTGTTCCAAAGCTCCGTGTTCAAGTACAGTCAAGCAATACTCGTACAGAGTGGAATGGGCCCTACATAAAATAATTAAATAATCTTACACTCACTTCAGTGAATAAACTTCTCAAACAATAGTCACATAAATCATCCAATAATCAAATAGTATAGTAAATCATACAACTGCTCTTCTATAGGTATAATCATTAACAATTTAAATACATATTTCATTAGAGATGACTTCACTGGACAGTTCTTCATTTCAGGACTACAAATATAGGAAATATGATCACTCATCTCAAAGATATTACACTATCTGTATTCATATTCATGTTGGGAGTACCCGCTCTTTATCAATTCCATGTTACTCGTTATGCACACACTCAAATTAACCAGAATAAAAGAGTCAAAGAAGACACAGCATACAACGCAAATGATTTGCAGCCTGGTACTTCACAGTGGTCAGTGTCTAAGCGAATACATATATGTTTCATATGGTTATAATAGGTTAAATTTCCCCTACAGGGTGTCACTTCACCCAGTCAGTTTTATTTTTTATTTGTATAGCGCTTTTTACAAATGACATTGTTACAAAGCAGCTTTACATAGCAAAATTAAATTAGGGAGGAATCTAAAAATTTTTCTCAACAACCCCCTACACATCCCTAATGAGCAAGCCCGCAGCGACAGTGGCAAGGAAAAACTCCCTCAGTTGACACGAGGA
>JAQMYF010000002.1:2024801-2043590 GCA_030014195.1 Neosilurus mollespiculum | reverse complement strand
AGTTCACATTATAAACAGTTTCCCAGAATCACCTCTAAGTGTCGCCAAAGCACCAACAGCTGCAGAAACATGTGTACACCAGCTGTGAAGTTGGCGTGAGGCACCGCACATTTCCATGGACATTTCACTCTTGATACATCTAAACTTTGCCGTGGGAAAGGGCGTACGCAATGTTTTTGTGCGTACGCACCCTTTGTACATGAGGCCACTGGTCTCTGACAAGGAAAAAAAGTTTCCAACAGTGCTTACAAAATTGTAAAATAAAACAAAATTAATGAATTTCATTGTATATGGTATGATGACAATTTGCTGGTGAAAACAGTACATCACCAGACCCTGTCAGCCAATTTTAATTTCACCCACTTTTTTTTTTTTTTTTTGCAGACTACTGTTCTACTGGTCACCTGACATCAGCAAATGTCCTCACTGGTGGCTGATTGGACAAATCCCCACAATCCTGCTGCACTTTCCACACAGAGTGGAGCTTATTATACACTAACAGCAAAGGGGGACTAAATCTGAAATAAACAAAAATATTTGGCCAGAAAATGTAATGAATTTTGTTGGGACTTAACAGTTCTGATCAAGGTCCCCCTTTTAATGCAAGATGTTAATTTTAAAAAGGTCTCTGATCTGGATTTTAAAATGTATTAAATTTATGTACAAAGTGTTCAATGGGCACATTAAGATGTTCTTTTTTCTCTTCCTTTGAAAGTGACAATAATTAACATTTTAATTAAAACAATAAATGGAGATCTTTATTACCCCAACTATATACTGTAAAATAAAACCAGCAGTAACCTGTATTCATGTCTCTTATTATAGAACTAGTCATACACATACTATTTTCATATTCATATTTATTTCACATAATTAAAAAAAAAAAAAAGAATCTGAACGGAAACAAACAATACAAATCCCAAAGAGATTTCATTTTTTTAAAAAGTACACAATGAACAACAATATTTTAATCAGTCATTATAAATAGTTTTGATTGGCTTTGAGGAGCACAAAGTAAATTTCATCGCTATCACTGATCAAGTAAGTGTGTAAAGTGTCACTGTTATCGGTGTGCCCGAGCCCATAACACGTGACTCTTCAAAATGCTTCCTGAAAGTCTTCTGAAACTTCCACAGTCAATCAAGGCACAGCCAAGGCAATAAACCTGGTCTAACTTCAGCACAGCACACACACACACACACACACTCCACACACAGTCTGTGTTAACACTTAAAAATGTTCTATATTTTTGCTTAAATATGGCATTATCAGATTTGCACACAAGTCCTTAAAATTAATAAAGAGAGCCCAATTAAACAAATGACCTCATAGACAATTATTCAGCTGACACGGCTGAGATCAGTGACCCTAGTAGGATTAAGCAATTTGGCAAATGAATCAAGCGTTTTTGTCTCATTTGTTTAATTGGTTTCTCTTATTAAACATTCTAAAGTGTTCACAAACTTTTATGCACCACAACACACACATGTTTCTGGAATGCACACTAGGAATGATTCTAAAATCGGAAATGAACAATAAATGTGAAAATATCTATAAAAATAAATATTTTCATAATATTATTATATAAATATTACATAATATTGTGATTACTTGTGTTATGCTTTCTTAGTACATAGAATAAAAATTTAATCAACCTCAAAAAAAATATCGAGCCTTGAGGCAGCAGTGACCATCACAGTGCTTTCTAAAACAGTTACAGAAATGGTGAAAGTATTGATGGCTCAAATATTAAATAAGATAATGAGAGATTAAGTTTGACAATGCAGATTTGCTGCAGGAGTAAATATAAATGATCATGTGACCATCAATTTGAGATGGTAAAAGAAAGCATAAGTGCACACTCCAAGTCATTTTAGGTATGAACAGATGATGGACAGATGATATGCATTGTCTGGAATTATACAAGAAGCTAAAAGTCAACAGGACAAAAACTTCATGTTAAATGCTAGATGATGACCTTCTGGCCACTTATTTCAGTGCAGGAAAAAGGGTTCTTTAGGTTCAAAGACTTGATTCCAACAAACCCAGCAGATAGTTTTAATAGTTTAGATATAATCATTCTAAAAAGAAACATTTAGTAACAGACAGGACGCACCCTTGTTCAGTTAATATGGGACGATCAATAATGCCCAAGGTAAGGGGCAATCTTATCTGTCCATCAACATGAATTATTGAAAGTACATAAATACTGTATTTACTGAGTTCTAAAGGATTACCTGCTTTCATGATGACCAAACTGAACAATATACTGCTTGTATCAATATTTAAGAATGCAGACAAAGTCCAAAACAAAACAAAAATCTTATCTATACATCTTTGGAAATTAACATCCAGGTCCAGTTTGTAAACACTACGCATTAAAAGAAAAATGGCAAAACAACAGATACATCACAAGTGCTGCATTGCACTGGGTACAATATAAAAGACAAGGAACCTCACACACAAAAACAAAGCCTTCACAGAATCACCAAATGCCTTAGTTTGAGATGTCCCATGAAATGGTTTTCAAATCTTAACTTGGAGAAAGCATGTAGAGTTTAAAGACTGGGATGTTGTTTTAGCTGATAAATCATTGATGACAAAATACAGAAAAATAATACTGATCAACTGGCCAGCAGGTTTCAGTATACATCATGGCTGTACTTGTGTTTATCAAAGAAAAAAGAACTTCATCATTGATCTATCAATATGCAAAAGGTTCTAACACACAACCTGTGGCAAAAATTATCAACCACATCTGGAAGTTCGCATGGGTGTGTTTTAAACTTTGTGTTAGATAAACAACTCACAGATGAAATGCAACACAATTTGTCTAACAGTTTGGCGTCATGAAAGATTCCTTAAATGTTTTTAATAGCACTTTCCCCTTCCACATCAATAGACTGAAAACTTATGGAATCACTTAATGCTTAATCATCTAGTAATTTGCAAGACAATTTAAAACAAATACTCTCAGGAGTCTAAAAATGGAAATTAAGGGGCATATGAAGACAAAAAGTTATGCACGACAAGCGAATCACTGCACATGACAAGCAAATTTCGTAGCAAAGTGCTCATCACCAGCTCAGGTTGCCTGGTAACTCTCGAATGTTTCCCACTTCCAGATGTTTCCGAGTGAAACTATATTTGAGCTTATATTATCATCATAAATAGTTTATTATTATCATTATTAAGTATAGAATTAAGACTTCTGCATCATGACCCGAGGAGTTCATCGTATATAAATATATAATGAAAGGAAATGGTAACGGTTTTGAAAACATGGACCCAAGAATTGTGTTTCCATTATTATCCTTGTAAAATTTCTGTGAGCAGTCGTAAAGCACAGGATATTTAGACACAGCAAAAATGAGCAGCTCTTCCATGTTAATGGAGGTTGAATAAATAAACTCATGTTTGTTGTTTCCTTACAGAGAATGCTTTGGGGAACTCAGTATTTGCCAGCATCTGTCAAAGTTATCTTTAAGCTCTGATTGGAAATCACTTGACGCATTGCTTGAAATTCAGCTCACGTTGACTCTGTACCCACCCACTTCATCTTGCATGAGAAAATTTCATCTTTCATTAATTTCACATGGTCTCTTATCACTCATTGCTTCCTGTGTGCACACCCCTTTGGTGTGCAGTAAAAACAGAGAGCTTAGAGACCTTAACAAGCTGCTGGACTTGTCTAATTACATGGAAACATTGCCCTAACGAGAGAGTTAATCAATGTCAATTTAAGCAATGGAAACAATTATAAATCTCAACAAGGAAATCCAACACAGAGTGTGGCAAAAGATGGTGATGATTACCAGTCAACCACAAGGATAAACAAAATGGTAAGATTATAGAAGAAATACAAATGTATATCTTTGAAATAATACATGTAAAAGAAATGAAAAGAAACAGAAATTAATATTTGTGTTAGTAATCAGCTGAAGGAAATAGGATTTACATTTACTGTAAAAAAAGCCAAATCAGCACCAACATGTTAACATAACAAAACAAGGTTGGGGTAAAGATAAGCAAATATGGAGTGTTCATGATGATTGCATGAAAGTGATGTTCAGCAATGAATCATGAAACTGCACTGACCAAGGAGATGATGTGGCATGTTTGTCACGTGATCTACATCTAATGGATGGTGCTTTAAGAAAAATGGTAACTTATTATATGGGGGTAGATGTCAGGTAGACTACCAGGAAAGACTGCAATCATTACCTCAACAGTCAGTATAGAGGTGTAAACTAAAATTTTTGCCAGTTTTCTCAGTCCATTGATTAAAAAATAGGTTTGGTGATGTCATTTTTCAGGAAAACAATGTGTCTTGTCCCCACAAGGAAAAGGCTGTGTGTGTGTGTGTGTATATAAACAAGTTTGTGACAATGATGAGGTTCTATCTGCAAAGCTGATCAGTTCACTTCTTTTCAAGAAAATTAACACAAGCTTGAAGTAAATGTTCAGGTCCAAGGAAAAGCAACAAAGTTCTTCCATACTTTCTTCCCTCAACATTGATTAATTCCATCTTTTTTCCTCTATTGATTTAATATTTAAAATAATTAAATTTGTTTGATATATATTTGTCCAAATGTTCAGCTACTAAACAAATGTTTTGTGTTTTGCCAGGAGTTGTTTAGATCATCTTTGAGGTCACACTCAATACAAGCCCTGTATTTCGGCTGTAGTTTCTGAAGATTTTGTAGACCACATTCAGATAAAAAAATTCTGAGGGATTTAAAAAAAAAATAGTAGTGGTAGTAGTAATAATCAGAAGACATACATATATACATGCATCACACTATTCAATACAGACAACACCACATAACACAGCTTGTGCTTTCCATCTGAAAGGCAGAACATCATTTGATGGTAACTGGTTGGCAGGACTGCAAATTTTGTTCACAGCAGGAGTCCCCTAATTCTCTTTACCAACTGTGAGCTCCATAAAATGCGTAGTAGAACTAACAGTTAGTGATAAATCAGCAAAAGAAAACAACAACAAAAAACAAACAAACAAAAAAAAAGTAATCATTATGATGGCTGAAAATGTTTACATCAGCACATTCCTAGTGCTAGCAAATCTTTACAAACACATAACATAGCCTGGTGCAAACACGTTTATGTTAGGATATGTTCTCAGCAAGCTACAAGTGCTGATGACTAGCAAAGAGGAACAATTATGCAACTGACAGTTATTATAGTTTCGAAATTTTCATTGGTTTTAATTTTTAATTATTAGTTTTTTTTATTTGTGTTAATTTTTTTTACAGGAGCATAATTATGTTTTGAGTAATTAACTAAATGTTGTTAGTTTTTATTTACTTTTATTGTTAATTTTTACTTAACTGCACATTACTTCTGTAACTAATCCGTTACTGTTTCATCTTCATAGTGGTGTAGTGACCACAGTGGAATTAGAGTGGAACAATCAAACCCAAAACTGACTTTACCAGCAATTATACTAACATTTCCAAAAAATGTTGGGTTTTTCCCCCCAAAATGCAATTTAAAAAATTATATATTTTAGTAAATATAAACAAAGCAGAAAAGGCTTAACATCTACTGTGAAAGGTTTCATGGTGAAATGGTAAGGTTGACAAGCATTGTTGGATAAGCATGACCTTCAAGCCTTTATGTAGCACTGCCTAAAAAAAAAATGCCATGCCAGTTCAAGAACCACATGGGCTCAAACACTTTGGAAAACTTGTCCACCCTCACTTTCTTAAACAAGTATTTTAGCATGGATAGATTGTGCTTATGGGTATTTGAACTTACTTTCGTCCAGGTACGCCATTTTCAGCTTACTTTGGGGCTCTTGCTCAAAACACTACCTTGTGACTTAATCCGTATTATGCTGGAGCTGATCACATCCATGCGAATTAAAAAAAAAACAAAAACAAAACTCATTGTTTTGGGAAAAAAAAATACAAAAATTAAACATCCCAACTTTTTTGGAAATTGAGTTAGTATTTTGTAATATATACATGGGGAATTGTTCATTACAGTTATTTAGTTCCTTTTTAATTCAGGACTAGTACTTTTTCAGCTTTAAAAAAAAATCTCTGCTAGTTTAATTTTTGTTTTTATTAACTTAACCCTGTGTTGCAGTAACATCAAATAAACGTAATGTTCTCCAGACAAAATATTGTCACATTTATAAATAAAAGTGCCTTGTTGTATGTATAACGAGTTACACACCTGGATAGGCATAACAGCATGATTCATCAGACAGAGGCATGACTCAGAGACCTCCTTTTGCGCTTGCTGTTAAAAACAATAGAGAGCATTACATTTAGCTGAAGTTTACAAACACCTTCCAGCTTAAGGTCAGCAATAAAAAATAAATCTACTAATTTTGGTCTGGGGAGCAGATTTCAAACAAAATCAACACCCGCTGAAAAATGGGCTACATGTATTGTACTGAAAATAGCTATTAAAATGCCCCAAGTATATGGTTTTCTTCTATTAATATACTTTTTCTTCAAGTCACTTAAGCTGCTTTTACACAGGCACTTGCACCAGAACAACTTGAACAAGTTGCCCCAGCATTACTGTCTGTGTAAAAAAAGAATTTCTGAAACAACACGACTCTGGTGGGTGCACCTTGCTCCACCTTACGAGGTGGTGCAAGCTGTTCCAGAATATCTTGGTCTGGAAGCAACTTGTTGTCTGAACACAACTGGTGTCAAGTAAGAGGGTTTACACACACGCGCAGTAGCGTCCATCAGGGTTATTAGATAATTTCACAGGCTTTTGCAGCAGATAGGTAGTTCTTTAGTGTTTTGCTTGGGTCTTGTCCTGGAGCTTCTGGCTCATCACTGATTTGAGTGACCATGTAAACATGTGGCAAACTGGGTGCAACTGGTTCCAGGCGCAAGTTGTTCTGCCAGCAACTTGTTTCCGGTGCCTGAGTAAAAGGAGCTTAAGACATAGATCTACGTTTTCTGTGACCATGTGCAAATGCAGAGGCTGTTTTGTAAATAAATTCATCTACTTATAAAGAAAATAAATTGTACATTTCACACATCTCCCATTGTGACCTTAGTGTAAATCAATCAGTACTACCTTATTGATGCTATAACATTACAGCAGATTGTGCAAAATTATGGTCTCAACAGTTACAGAAACGGATCTTTGACATCATGATGAGATTTTTTTGTTTATATGGCAATAAATATAGCCTTGAGCATCTGTTATATTACGGATTTGGAGTAAATCACAACGCTGTCTCCTGCTCCACGTTCACCAGCTTGCAGGAAACCGGTGAGGTTTTGGTCCCATCCTGGTCATTCTTGTCTCCATCTTGAATTTGAACAAAGCTGTTTTCTTTCTTTCCATTTTGATATGGCTGCCTTTCCAGAGCTGTGGACTGCACACGCAAGATGAATGTGAAATACAGTAATTTTCAATTTTAAACAATCACTTTGTGTGGAAGCACTTTAACTCTCATGTTTACTGGTAAAGCAGCAGTCACACCTTGCTGAAATCGCTTAACAGATGTTAGGCGGAGAGCAAAATTTCCAATCAACTCGTCTCTGTTCACGTGTTTCTTATCAGTTCTTAGTTTGGTGAACATGTTCCTTGTAAGATCCATTGTACCTGGTGGTAAATTTTACCCAAAACTCGGAAGAGATTCCACCGGGCAAATGTGTCCTCTAGTTGTATGGTTGTTGTGTGTTGGGCAGGCATTTTGTTGGCAGACGTGTGTTCCTCATTCTATACTTGTCAGTTAGCATCCATTGATGTCTAGTAAAACTGACTCACAGCTGGACTACTACCTGACATACAACGGGCGAACGGGAGGTGTGCCAGACATAGCCAGCATGTTCAGCAGACGGTTAATGACAAGGAACGCATGGGAACTGATGAATAACGGATGGGTACTGTGGGTCCACAGGACAGAACTGACAACTTCAGGATAAGTACATTATAACTACTGTACATGTAACTGGTCTTCGCCAGATCTGAAACAGACGGCGACGTACATTCCGCAGGGTATGGTGAGAGCCTAGAGCAGCAATGGAGACAACTTTCACCACCAGATCATTTTCTTTCACAAAGTATTATCTGTCGGATGTCTATTTACACTGTCCTGCAAGGTGTGACTGCTGCTTAACGTCCTGGTCAGTTATTTTGTCCATTTACATTTACAAGCACCTACAAGCCTCTACAGCATTCTGTCTTCAGCTATTTTCACATATGAATTCGGGACAGTTGACATTGAATCAGGACTGGATATGGTCCTTGGATTGGTCATTCACACATGAAACACTCATTCAGAGGTTTTCAGTGTTAGACACATTCTCAAATCCACAATATATTCAGTTTATTTTAAGCAAGGGGTGGGGCCGAGGTAGAGCCTGCGGGAAGCAAGATATTACAATACACTTGCGAATTCACCAGATTTTTATATACATGTTTGTATATAATGCATGTAGTGCCTAAAGAGCCACAACAGTCTTTAGTCCTTATTTAGTCTATAGTGTCACAAACTAAAAGCAAAGGGTCCGATTTTATAATTCAATGCTATTGGAAAGATATTCGCACAGGTGCAAAGAACATACCTAGTATGTTTAGCATTCGGGTATTTCCAGAGTAGTTTGCCACTGTCGCGTCACATTCTGAACGCCAACACTTTACTACAGCTTTAGCACTGTTTCTTTGGGTTTTGTATTCAACGTTTTAATAAGTGTACACTTCAATATGCGTCGAGGAGACAGAGCATATAGGAAAAGAGAGGCAGCAAAAGTAAGTAACATTAATATTTACTATCAAACAATATTCGATAAAATTAATTTTGTAGATATTTACCACAGAGAGAACAGTGTCAATGGCACCGTCACCTGATTAGCATGACGGGGTACTCCCTACTAAATATTACAAATGACAGTGCAGTATATAAAGTAATTAGCCCCCTTCGTACTTTTGAGGTGTCCGCTCTCCATGTGCTCTTCCTGCCGATAATTTTATTGTTAGTACAGTAGGCTGGTAACAAACAAAATGCCGGGAGAACCGGCGGTTTAACATTGAAGGGACAGAGAAGTATATCTTTATATCTGTCTGCGCGAAGCTCATTGTGCAGCGAGTGCATATTGGTATGTAAGGAATCTAATTTCAGAAACTGATAACTTTAACACGACTGTCCCACTGGGCTCTAATGCTCTCTACCAGAAGATTTTGGTGCTCATAATTTTCACACAATGCCGTTAAAACTCATAACCACACATCTCTCCGCACCATGGTCTCATGGAAACACTGTCATAGCACTTTAAACTTATTCTGTTGTCAATATAGTGGTCAGTGCTGAATTTTTGTTATTCCTACAAGATGTCGGGGCTGGTCGGACACTGACATTACAGGAGAATCCTGTTAGCTCAGTTTCAGTGGTGATCATAGACCTGCCAACTCTGAATAGGAAAAATGCAGTACATTTTCACTAGTCACAAACAGCGAGCAACACGAGTAAAACTGTACTAAGACCACTCGACAAAGTATATCCAATGACACTACCAAGACCTGAACGAGCTGCAAAGAGTCAGAATCAGTCCCTCACCTCTTCATTGGCCACCCAAAACACCAACAAAACCACAGCCTGCCAATGCTCAGAACAGAAGACACTGTCATTGAGGCAGATGCTATGATACACAGCATTGCCAACGTACATTTACAGCATTTGGCAGATACCCATATCCAGGGCAACTTACAAAAGTGCTTTAAAGCTGCGAATACATTCTGATACTGGTTCACTAGGACACAGTATACCATCAGTCAAAACACAGTGGGTAGGTGTTGTCTGGGTTTTTGTGTGAGTGTGTGTGTGTGTCTGTGAGAGAGTGGGGGTAACAGTGCTCATGCAAGTACTTGCGAAAAATGTAGGTTTTCAGTCGTCATTTCAAGACACCCAGTGACTCAGCTGTCCGGACATCTAGAGGAAGTTCATTCCACTACTTTGGTGCGAGAACAGAGAAGGCAGACCTGCTGGGTTTGAGTTGCAGTAGTCTAGCCTTGAAATGACAAGGGACTGAACAAGTATCTGAGTAGCCTTAGTGGAAAGAAATGGACAAAAGAGGAGAAATGGATGATCGAAAAAGATTAACAATATGAGAGGAGAATGACAGGTGATTGTCCATGGTTACCCCAAGATTTGTGCAGTGACCAAAGGAGAGATAAAGAGTTATCCAGGGAGATTATATGATCTTGATGTGGGGAGAAGCCAGCTGGGATAAATAGCAGTTCAGTCTTGCTAGGATTAAGCTTCAGCTGGTGAGTGTCCATGATGAAATACTTGCCAGACATGCAGAGATCCAGACAGAAACATCAGTGTCTGAGGGAGGGTAACAGAGGACAAGTTGAGTGTCATCTGTGTAGCAGTGGTATGAGAAACCATGTGAGGAAAAGACATCACAGAGGGACCTAGTATAAAGGGAGAACAGAAGTGGACCTACTACTGAGCCAGAACGCCAGTGGATAGTTGGGGTGGAGGAGATGTGGATCCCCTCCAAGTAACCTGATATGAGTGATCTTCCAGGTGGGAAGCAAGCCACTGCCATGCTGAACCACAAATTCCAAGACTCATGAGGATGGACAAGGGAGTTCTGCTGTCCCACTCCAGTCAGATGTGTGCTATCTGCAGGATGTATATCTCTGTGCCACTTGCCAGTGTGTTGGATACAGTAAAGGGAGCTAAAGTTAAGTGGTTAACCTTTTTTCATTTACTTTGCATTTTAACAGAGTGCCATTTCTGACCATTTTTAGTAACAATATTTTCAGCAGTATAACTAAAGTATATTTTGATCTTGTCTAATATTAACCAAATCAAATATATTACTTGCTTGTAGGGCACTATCCGGACCTTTCCCTCCTGGTGCTATATTGACATGTTTTAATCGGGGGTATGGTGGTGTAGAGGTTAGCACTCTCGCCTCACAGCAAGAAAATCCTGGGTTTAAGCCAGAAGGTGAAGGCATTTCTGTGTGGAGTTTGCATGGGTTTGGTGCAGGTACTCCAGTTTCCTCCAAAGCCCACATGCATGCCAAGCTGTGTCTATTCCAAATTGGCCCTAGGTGTGAATGGGACTGTAAACAGATATTTGTCCTAGAGAGATGGTGTCAAAAAGGGGCAAACAGTAATTGGTATAAACTGTTGTGGTGACCCTGCCTCTGACTATGGCTACCAGGCAAGTTTATTTCATTAAATAAAATTTGACACTATCTGTATATTTATGTACCTAACTCTACCTACTCATGAATATACCTTAAATATGCAGGAGTAGCAAAACCCTTGGTTTCCAATGGGAGGTGGAAGGAAGAAAGAAAAGCAGAGAAAAGATTATGTTGTATTTATGTAAGGGACGGAGGCCTAACAGTATTTACAGTGCCCTCCAGAATTATTAGCACACTTAGTATATATGAGCAAAACAGGCTATTAAAAAATGTCTTTGTTTATTCAATTCAATCCAATTCAGTTTTATATGTATAGAAATTGTATGTTTATCCTCATGATCTTTCATTCAAAATATACACAAAAATTTAACCTTTATTTGAAGTAACATAACTGAAAGAAACATTAAATTCTTATTATGAAATTTTTTTTTCTCAAAAAATCTGTGCCACAATTATTGGAACCCATCATTCAATATTTTGTGCAGCCTCCCTTTGCCAAGATAACAGCTCTGAGTCTTCTCCTGTAATGCGAAATGAGATTGGTGAACTCATGGCACGGGATCTGAGACCATTCCTCCAGAATCTCTCCAGATCCTTCAGATTCTGAGGTCGACGTTTGTGGATCCTCCTCTTCAGCTCATCCTACAGATTTTCTATGGGGTTTAGGTCAGGGACTGTGATGGCCATGGCAAAACCTTTATTCTGTGGTTGGTGAACCATTTTTGTGTAGATTTTGAGGTGTGCATGGATCATTGTCCTGCTGGAAGGTCTAACCATGGCCCATTTTAAACTTCCTGGCAGTGGCTGTTAGGTTTTCATTTAATATCTGCTGGTATTTGATGGAGTCCATGGTACCATGTATCCTAACAAGATGTCCAGGGCCTTTGGAAGAAAACCAGCCCCACAGCATCAAAGATCCTCCACCATACTTCACAGTGAATATGAGGTGCTTATCTTTCGGTCAATGCCAAACCTACCTTTGATGTTTGTTGCCAAAAAGCTCTATTTTGGTCTCGTCTGACCATATAACCCGGTCCCATTGAAAGCTCAGTAATGTTTGGCAAACTGTAGGAGCTTTAGTTTGTTGTTGATTGACAGCAGAGGCTTTTTTCCGGCAACCCTCCCAAACAACTTGTGGTGATGTAGGTGGCGTCTGATGGTAGTTTTGGAGACTTTCTGACCCCTAGACTGAACTAACCTCTGCAATTCTCCAGCTGTAATCCTTGGAGATTCTTTTGCCAGTTGAACCATCCTCCTCACGGTGCGTGGGGGTCAATATACACACACGTCCTCTTCCAGGCTGATTCTTTACATCTCCTGTCACTTTAAACTTCTTAATTATTGCCCTGATAGTGGAGATTTTATCCATTTTCTGATTTGTACAGCTCAACAACTTTTCGTCGCACATCGTCACTGTGTTCTCTTTCCCATAGTGATGAATGACTAAGGAAATTTGGCCTGTCACCTCACATTTATAAGTCATGGTTGACCATTTAAGAACTTCTAATCAATCAGGTGAACTTAAAAATGTTTCCATGACTGGAATATACTTCAGTTAGATTAGAGGTGCCAATAATTGTGGCACGCATATTTTGGAGAAAAATATTTATTTATTGTCAAGATTTTTTTTTTCTTTCAATAATTTTACTTCAATGAAAAGGTAAGAAATTTGTGAATATTTTGGGTGAAAGACCAAGAGGATAAATAGCAAAGGCATTTTTTCATAACCTGTTTTTCCTCATATTCACTGAGGGTGCCAATAATTCTAGAGGACACTGTACCAACTAAAACAATTAGACCTTAAAAAAATGAATCAAAGCCAAATTTGAATGTGAAGATTCCATGTTATAAATATATTATATATATTATTTATTATATATATATATATATAATAAAGATATTAATCTGAAAGAAAAATGAAAACAGTAAAGGGATAAGAATTCAGTGCTTTGCAAGCTCAGTAATTATAAAGATTAATACGATCTTTTACCTTGTGATCCAGAGGAGTTACACAGCACAGTTTTTCTTTGTAACGCTCCGGTAGAAAGAAGAGCAGCATCCCCAACACAGGGTAAACTGTACCTGGGGTCAAATCCTTCTCCTTCCAGGGACCTTATCATGAGCACAGAGTAAATGTGTGTTTAGAAGTACACTTATTAGAAAAGAAATACCCCAAAACTATTACTTTCACTTTCATACAGTTGCTACTAAAAATACACATTTAGGATTTAATTTTGAAAGTATTTATAATCCATAATGTCAAAGCAACTTTATTATTAATTTTTTTTTTTTTAAATGTTTAATATGTAGATTTAGGCCCTGCCTTAAAGTGGAGCTCCTGATAGATATCTCTATACACAGGTGTATGGACTGGCGTTATAAGAGTAGCAAGGCTCCTTTAAGGGCTGAATATCTTCTGATTGTGTAGTTAGCATCAACTACAGCCCTGTGCTTCCAGACTACAGTTTGAATCAAAATTAGGAAGGTTTTCTTTTGGTTGACTGGGTTTTCTTTTCACTCGCTGATTTTCATGTTCATTTGTATCACCTGTCTTGTTAGTATAATTATCCATTTAATTAAAGTTCTGTGTTTGCGTTAAGGTTTGGTGCTGTTTTGCTTGATGAAAATTTGTCTGCCTAAATGAATTAGACTTTATTTATTTATTTATTATTCTGTGCCAGCATCTATTTTTTAGGTTTCACTTTTGCTGATTAATAATAAATCTGTTTTTTTTTTTGTTTTTGTTTTTAATTATTGCTGCCCATCTTCATACAAGTCAGTGGTACATAACAGCCAGTCAGCATCAACATGCAAACACTGGCCAGGACACAGAATAACTATCCAAGTCATGTTCCATTTCTATAGTGTTTTGCTCAGGAGCTCTGCTACAAATGTTTTTAAATAAATACCTATAATCTCTCATTTGCAGAGCTAGCCTTTATTTAATACTTTACAGAAGCATCCTTGGCAGTTATTACAGGGTTAAGCCTTCTTGGTGGAGTCTCTACATGCTTTCCATATCTGGTATTAGCATGGAGTTGGTTTTCACCAGGCATACAGTAGCAAATGGAGTCCGAGTAAGTCTCATTATACCACCAGATTCCTTTATGATTCTCTCCCCTACATTGGCTTTTAGTCAGAAGTTTTTAATAGTGTCTGTCTAGCCATGCTACAACAAATAGTTGATTGATTGAGTATTTCTGAAATGTCTGTTCTACAAACAGGTTCTCCTATCACTGCAGAGGACTTCTGAACCTCTATTATTAAGGTGGTGATTGGGTTCCTGGTCACATCCCTTCAACCTGGCTATAGACTTTGGCTGGACACCTGGTTCTAGGAAAGGGTTTTGGTGTTTCAAAACTTCTTTCATTTTACAATGACGAGCCCACTGTCCACTGGGAACATTAAATGCTTTCAAAAGAGTTTTATATTTTTGTCCATACCTACAAAGGTTTAAGGTGACCTCCTATGACCTCATAGATTTGTTTTAGCAATGACCTGCACTGTGAATTGTGGGACACACAGGTGTGTGCTTTTGTAAACCACGACCACTCAAGTGAATTTTCCACAGATTGATTAAAAGATGTACTAAAGCTCAGTATGGTGTGTCTTCGCCAAAGTTTAAAAATGGCTAAATGAGATTTCAGTTTTTGCTTTTTAATAAACTTATCTAAATCTAAAATGCTAAATTCTGAGACAGCTTTTCACTTTGTCTTTAGTAATTATTTTGTGTAATATTTAAAGAAAAATCAATCAAACCATGTTAAATTAACTTTAGCTTCACATACCAGTTAGAAAGCTGACCAACAGTCCCACCACTACAACTGTGGCCGAGTTGTGAGCACTGTACCACATGTAGGACAATGAATACAGAGCCTGAAGTCCACTGGGCCTACACAAACACAGTATTGGGTTATTTTATAAATCTCCAACTCCTAAGAAATTTTCATTTGTTCAATTTGCAGTAGTGCTTGAAAGCTTTAGTCCTAAAAGTAGGCCAAATGAAACAAGGGAATATTCATTCATTCAGTTACCAAACCACTTAATCTTTGCAGGGTTGCGAGAAGGCTGTGAACTGCTCCATGAACCACTCCCCAGTCCAGTACAGGGCCAACACATGCACAATCACTCATACACTCACACCAAGGATCAATTCGGAACAGCCAATTAGCCAAATGTGCATGTCTTTGGATTGTGGGATGGAACCAGAGAGCCCACTCCACTCAAACGCAGGAGAAATACGCAAACTCTACACAGGAATACCCTCATGGGACTTGAACCCACAACATTCGTGCTGTGTGGCAGACGTGCTAATTTCTATGCCACAGTGCCACCCAAGAAAAAAACATTCTAATTTATATTTAGAGAGAAAAATTCACTTACGGCATCTAAAAATATGTAATTGTTTTTTTCAGACCTTCTTGTGCAGTTATAACTAAAGGTTTGTAGTGACTGTTGATCAGTCCTGCACATGGAATCAGAGGGATTTAAGTCCACTACTCCATACAGAACAGCTTCAAATTTGGGATGTTGGTGGGTTTCCTTACATGAACTGCTCACACGACATTTCTATTTGATTAAAAACAGGACTTTAACTCCAAAATGACTCTAGTTAGAGTAATGCTGTGTTTTGAGTTATGTTTTGAGCTGTAAAGATTATGCTGAGAAATTTTTATTCTTCCATTATATCTAGGCATTTCCTATTTAGGCATTAGACTAACTCATCTGATAGTCATATTAAGTAAAAAGACATTCATATGAATGTCTAATTCTAAAGGTTCACATACTTTTATTAATATTTATAAGCAAAAGTATCTTATAAATATTGCATTTGAAAGAAAACAATATTTAATGATTTCCATGAATTAATGTTAATGATAAGACTGTCATATGTTTAATTTCATTCTCTTTGTCTAAGTAGAAATCAGATGTTCTATATTTATTTGAAAATATAGAAATTTCTGAAGGGTTTACAAACTTTGACTACAGTTTTTCTGTTTGTTTTTTAACTCTTAGCAACAGGGTGCAGAAATGCACATATTGTGGATTAGCACTTAGAGATGGCGACCGAGACTCCCTGAGCTGCTTAAGCTCCTGTCACATATTGACGATTTAGCCAGGATATGCGAATGAGAAATTTGGCAGATATGCTGGCATACGTGGAATAACTTATGGGTAAGTTTTGTGTAAGTTAACAGCACATTGGCATAAGTCGTAGTATGGCGAGGTTGTGGAAAAATTTTTGCATGCACAAAATTTTCGAGGTATGCTGGTGTATGGCTCATATGTTCCGCATATGCTGACCATAAGTTGTAGGTAAGTTATGCAACCGTTCACACATTATTTGTAGGTTACACATAAGTTGAATATAATGACTAGCGTACTTTGAACCTACATATAACTTGTACTAACGAATGCCTAGCGTGTTGGCAGCGTTTAGAGCTGAGGTCGGCAAAACGCAGCTCTGGTGACGCATGCACCATCTCTGCTGTGGCTCCCGTGGGCTTATGTTTCCGCCAAACAAGTGACTCCTTTTGACACTTGGTAAGCTAGCAAAGGATTATACGAAGAAAAAAGGTTTCTGAAGAAAAAGGAACGTTGAATGCATCGTGGACAGTTTCATTTGCTTTCACTGCTGACAAAACTGGTTTACAGGCATCCTTAATGTGTGATGAGAAATTAGAATTAGAAATTAGATTAGAAAGATTTAAAATAGAAAGAACAATCAAACGTTGAAGACATTTCCAGAATAAAGTTACGTTCATTACGGAATGAAGTATTGCGATCTCTGGCTGCACACCAAAGTCCGGTGGCTGTCCAGAGTGGAGGTGCTGAAACGGTTTGCTGTGTGCCTGGGACACAAAAACTTTTCTGGAAAGCAAAGGGGAAAGGAAGCACAGCCCTGCAGATGCTGGAGGAGGTTTTGGCATTTGAGTGCAAAATGACATTGCCAGAGATGTACAGAGAGGTACGCTGCTTCACTTTTCCTCTTTGTGTTTGATACACTGAGTGCCATTCCCGACACTTACATAAACATTAAAAAGTATGCATTTGGAGTCCTGCCGATCTTTGGGCCCACATACTTGTGTCCGCAGGTTTTTTCCATCATGAACTACATCACAAGTATACGGTAGTGTGCAGTTTAGATTATACACCACCACTTTTGTCTAAAAGGATTCCTAATAAAAAGAAGTAAAAATGTACTGAACAATACTTTTGTAGGCAATGAGAACCAAAGAAATTTGAACGGTGTCGCAAATGTAATTTTTTTTTATCACTTTTGCACAGCATGAATGAACTTCAAAACATATGGAACGGTTTAGCGAGTAAAGAAATAATTATTAGAATAATTAAAAAATACAGTAAACTTATACAACTTAACAAAATGATAAATCAGAAACCAAGTACTATTCAAGTATTTATTTCATGTAATATTGGATTAAATTGATGAGAATAAGTAAACAAACAACAATATATAGTAATAACAAAAATAACAGTCTCTTTTTTTCAATATTTAGTGTGGTCACCCTTTACTTTGATTACAGCATTTAACCTTTCAGCCATAGTGTTCACATATTTTCTTCACTCGCTAACCATTCCATATGGTCTGAAGTTGTCAAAAAAATAAAATGTGACAACTTTCAATTTTTCTGAAAAATTGATATTTTCAGTGTTTTTGTTTATCCTCCATGCTTTTACCTCAATATACTTGTCGGAATTATTTTTTTGGTCCTCACTGCCTGCAATAGCATTGTTCCATATATTTTCATGAAAAAGTTACAGAGAAGTAATTTTTTACTTCTTTTTATTAGGAGCCCTTTCAGACAAAAGTGGTGGTGTATAATCTGTACTGCCCACTACTGTACATCGCACCTCTCTCAGTTGAGAGCTTCAGAATCAGGTGCGCACTACTTGCAATCCTGTGTGAAACTGAAAGTGACATCTTACAACCCTCATATGGAGACGCTGTGCAATGAAGTTCAGGAGCAGAAATCATATTATCCAGGTGAAAGAAATAATTTAATGAGCTATTATTTTAAAAATATGTATTTTTATATCAGTCCCTGAATGTATACACATGAGAAAATTAAGGAATGACGACACACTGAAATCGACATCAACATATAAACGTATAATTTTTTGTTTTGCTGAATATGCTGCTGCTGTAAGATTTTACAATGCCGGGGAACTATTATTTCTTCGGCATGATGGTGATATTGAACCTTTAGATGTCACATGATCGATCATAGGGGATACACTGCTCCATACGTTAGATTATTGTTGGTCATAAATTGCGAAAGCTGGCAACACGCTAGGTTGGTATAACTGATACGCAGGTTCAAAGTACACTAGACATTATATTCAACTTAGTAACCTACAAATAACGTGTATTATGATCGCATAACTCACAACTTATCCACATAAGTTACAAACATCGCATAACTTACAAAATATCTACTTAACACCAACTTAAGGCCAGCGTATACAGAACGTATGAGTCATATGATAGGATATTTCAAAAATTGTGCATGCATATACACTGACAGACATATATATATATATATATATATATATATATATATATATATATATATACACACACACACACACACACACACACACA
>JAQMYF010000002.1:2004516-2020733 GCA_030014195.1 Neosilurus mollespiculum | reverse complement strand
ATACAGGTAACAAGTGGAGGACAGAGGAGCCTCTTAAAGAAGAAGTTACAGGTCTGTGAGAGCCAGAAATCTTGCTTTTTTTGTAGGTGACCAAATACTTATTTTACCAAGGAATTTACCAATAAATTCATTAAAAATCCTACAATGTGATTTCCTGGATTCCTTCCCCCCATTCTGTCTCTCATAGTTGAAACGTACCTGTGATGAAAATTGGAGACCTCTCTCTTAAGTGGGAGAACTTGCACAATTGGTGGCTGACTAAATACTTTTTTGCCCCACTGTGTGTATATGTGTACACACACACACACACACACACACACACACACACACATATACACATACATTATATATATATATATATACATATATATATATATATACACACACACACACACACGACACGTGTGTGTGTGTATATGTACATAAGTCAAATGCAACTTTATCTGCTTAGCAACTCTGACATTACACGCAGCGCCATCCTGTGGGTTATGGTTAAAATTATTAACTTAAAATTATTTTTAATTTATTAATATAGTTTCCTATTAGTTTTCCATAGTAACATGTCAATCAGCACTCAGTTATGAGCATTGAATACCCTATGACCTTGACATTATTACCTTGACATTGTATATGGTTTTCTATCAGTGTTCCACAGAAATGGCATGTCTACGGCACTTGTTTCAAAGTTATTAATGATCGAAATCCTGTGACCTTAAATTTAAATTTCAGGGTCATTCAAGGTCAAACGTAATTGTCATCTGAAAGCATGTATATGGGTTCCTATTGGTCTCTTGTTAAATCTATGGGTCTATGCAACTTCAGCTTCTGAGGTATAGGTGATATAAATTTAAAAAGATAAAATTTATTTTGCAATATTTTGTGACCCTGCTCTGACCATGACCTTTGACCCAGACATTCCAAAGTCAGATGATATCTAGGACTCATGAAGGGTAGTGTTACCACCCAGTCTGGACAGGTGTGGTCAGTATTTTGTTCACAGCCAAACTCACTCAAATTACAGTGATTACTACACGTTCGCCAAAACTCATACATACATACATACATAAATAACACTGCAGCTGTGAGCATCCTCAGATGTACCTGGGTTTTGCTGTAATAGAGGTGATAATGGTAGTCATGATGGCAGTTGTGTTACCCATATCATTAATGTTTGTAGTGTTAAAAACTGGTGATCCAGATGCTTGCATACGGGATACAAAGCTTCCAATACCAATCCAGAAAGCCATAATCAGTCCTGCTATCAAGCCACTCACTGCTCCCTGGAAAAAAAAACACAATCTTATACTGCTGTAATGATTTGGACTATTTTTACTGATTCAAAAGATAGTTCTCTCCATTAATGTGATTGGACACTTGACCGTTTTCAATACATATGATGTCAAGTTTAACAATAGAATCTCACAACGAAACCATTACTACACTTACTTTGGACAGTCAGTCAGTAATATGTTAGCATGGAAACACTAGCTATATAACTTGGTCAATTTTTCCATGATGTTTCAGTTAATTCATATTGATATCCTGTTTATAAAAAGCTGTAGAAAAGTAATGTTGAAACGTCAGAATTGTGCTTATGTACTGAATATCAGTAATAATAATGAGTGTTCTTAAAATGTTCTTGGCCTCGCCCAGATGCCAGTGGCAAAACTCCCCATGCACGTTACTCACCTGACCTGCACTACCCGAGTTCAATCTGCTTCCCAGGACTGAAATCCTACTGAAAACTAAGACAACCAATTAAGGTCCAGCTGCAGTGAATGGCCAGACCCAGCTCCATGCCAGGGTGCCCTTACGGTGCTTCACAACACAGCCTGGTACTGCCAACTGGTGACCCATAGTAGTTCTTCCTCCAGCTAGATGCTGTCACAGACCAGGAACATTGAACTATGATGTCCGTCCCAATGACAGATGTTGACATCCTGCTGCCGACCTGGCAACCAGAGCTTGCTTTTACCGGGATGATCCGAGGCCTGCCCACCAAGTCAGACCCTGCCAGGCTAATAAGGACTGAAGTCCTGTTCACCAAACGGTATAGCCTAGTCCTCCCGTTTATACCACATAAGACGAGGACGTAGCGAGTTGGATTTATAGGAGGTGTAAACTATTAATAATATATACTACAGGGAATGGCATGATGTGATTGGTCCTGAGAATATAATCGACAGACACTCACGGTTAGTCATGGGACTTGGGGCATTAAAATAGAAAAATAAACCATAAATATCACATTTTAGGTTGCTTTATTGCTTAGCAATTAGCTCTGCATGGTGTTGCTCACCTGACCTGCCTGTGTAATAGTTAAAATATGTTTGTTTTTTTTTTATTTAAAAGACCTTAATGTTCCCATGTAGTGTATACGAAAACAATTATGCAACTCCATTTTGGCAGATGTCACTAAATCGAACACTCCCTTCAATCTTCTGTCCTGGGGACTATTCGGCAATATCCACCTAGCCTTTGGAATATCACTGTTAATTATATGGCTTTTATTAATATAGTAGCCTGATCACATATCCTTGGAATAATCCAAAATTATTTCACGGTTGCTCTCGCCTAAAGACTCTAAATCAAATTCAGTTGCATGTTTGCTGATATACTGCCATGTTGCTCATCTGGGCATGATGTCACACATTGGTGTACTGCTGTAATGGAGAAGAGTCTTTGGTGTAGTTCATTTGAGAAGCCAGAAAGACTGCTTATGTCTTTCATTACGTTCTTATGTGAACTATAACCCACATCTTTGCATCACACACCTCTGAGGGGATACTGAGACTCAATTAAATTCAATTTCTACATTATTATTGTATATGCGTTGTGTGCAGAACCATCACTTTTGGTACCCTAAAAGCTGTCTCATATCTCCAGCCAACTCACAGCAATGTTGATATTCAGAACAACTGCACTCTTGCTTGTACATTATTGTTTAATTACATTAAAGATTCTTTAAGACAAATGTTTTATCTGATAAAAAGGGAAAAAAATTACTTACAGTAGGGTTGGCCCAGGGAAAGAACATGCCTAGACAGAAGAGGCCAAGAAGAGGCCCACCAACCATTCCAAAAATACTGAGTGCTGCCTGAAAGGATCACAAGAATGTAAGAATTAGGACATAACATAATTTGATTTACATTCTCGTTAATTACATTTCAGACCTTCACTCCAACCCTAATTATGCCCACCTGACCATCCAATCATCTAATCAAGACTTAAGACTTGGAAATAAAGACTTAAAGAGATGATTGGATTGGTCAGATGGGCTCCATTAGGGTTGGAGTTAAAATCTTTAGGAAGGTAGATCACCATAAACAGGATTGCGCACCCCTAACCCGAACAAGTTTTCTGCCCATGGCTGTCTATATTCCGCTCACATTGCTTTAACCTCTTTTTTTTACATGAAATAATCCTGGCGGCACTGTGGTGTAGCGGTTAGCATGTTCACCTCACAGCAAAAGAAGTTTGCTCCCTTTTTCTCGTACTTGTGTGGGTTTCCTCCGAGCACTCAAGTTTTCCCCCATAGTCCAAAGACATGCATATTAGACTAGGACGGTTCTGCACCCAATTTTAGTCATTTATGCATCTCCTTAGCTGTTTTACTTGCTTGATACAGAAGAATAATTTGACCTTCTTAAACAGAGTGACATCTTTTCCACAACCACAGGAAAAAACGTGGTTATTTAAGCAATGAGAAGGTACTCACTGCATCAGTTAAAGGTAAAATAATGTTGAAACATTAAACATCACTGCAGTAATTATCCAATCAATGGCTATCAAGTATTTGCTCATTTAAATCCCGGTGATTACTTTTTGGCTATGCATAAAACTGTCAGTCATGTTACAGCCAGAGCTAATGTTTTTATACAAAAATAACACACTTCTGAACAATCAGCTTTGAGTATTCAGTCATGCTGTTGTAAGATTCAAACCATGAGTTGAAATTAATCATTTAATTAAAAAAGGCAGTAAACAAGAAGAAAAGGGAAATTTACAACACTGATAAAAGCAACAGTCAGACATGTCTGTTAAGAGGTTAGTAATTACAAATAAGTAAAAAAATAAAAAATACATGCTAGAAAAAGGCAACATGCATACAGTGGCAATTATAAGCTCTCATGAAAAGCTCATACTGACTCAGTTGCATTGAAAATCAGCAAAACCACAGGACTGTTCTCAAAACTATCACATTTTGTTCCTTTTTATACTATCCTACACATGTATAGGTATTTTCTTGTATTGCTCCATTTTTACGTTATGGATTAACTGCATGGGGACAAGCATGCAAAAGCAAATTAAATAAGATTTTGATTCATAAACGTGTATATTTTATGCATTTTACTGACAGATGTGATCATTCCAAACGAAAAAGCTCTATTTTCATGGAAAGAGAGCAGTAGTAGTGGTGCCCTTAAGTGCAGTAGTTTCAAAAACTTCCCCAAATGTCATCTAAATAATTGCTAATCAAAAAATATTTGCAATAATATTTAATATTTATTGTTGCATTACACTTTTTGCATGCTAAGCACTGTAATAAAAAAGACTAGTCCATACCTGTAACACAGAGCCCATTAGAGAAGCGATGTAAGCCATAGCTAGACACACCAGTCCATATCCAAGAGCTGAGACAGAGCAAAGATTCTTCAAAACCTTCTTCATAAAAATCCTTAACATGCTGATGTTATTTTGTGAAGTAACTAATATTTTACACCTCCAATATTCATAAAAATCACAGGGAAAAAAAAACCCCTAGAGAACACTACACTCCTGCTAGGAAGAACAATCACAATTTGTAATCAGGGCTATAGCACATTTCCACTTTGAAACCGTGTGATTATAAAGTTTCTGGTAGCAAGTTTACATTCATCAGTTCGTTCATTTCAATCAAAAAAAGTGTCTACCATTAGGTATGCAAGTTAATGTGAATACTGGTGGTGAATTAAGACAAAATTTCACTCCTGTGGCAGGCATTTCAAGCCAGATCAGGTAGTTAAGCCACAGAGGTAGTGCAGTGCTATTGTGTTCTGAAGAGAAGTCCTAACCATGGATCAGTCTGAGAGAGAGAATGCAACAGAGTAATAAACTCTTAACAAAAGTACCCAATAATTATTATTATTAAATGAATAAATAAAGACCAATCAGCCACTACATTAAACACAGCATGAGTACAGACAGCTAAAGTGAATAACACTGATTATCAGTGGCACGTGCTAAGGAATGGGATGTACGCAAAGTGAACAGCCAGTTCTTAAAATTGATGTGCTGGAAGCTGGAAAAGTGAGGAAGTGTAAGGATACAAGTAACTTTAAAGGTGCCCATTCACTATTGAACAGCCTATGTGTTTTATCTTCCATTATCAGTTCATTTTGGCTAAATATGGGCACTTTCACAGTCTTGGAACCACCCTTAAAATTGGACTTATCAGCTGATTAGTCAAAGGCTTTGTATTGAGATATCCCACTGCACAATAGGTATTTTTGTTCGCTTTGTTTTGTAGAAACACAATTTCAAATTTGAACAGAATACATCAATTCCTGGTGAAAATAGAAGGGTTTTCGTATTCTGTTTTTTGTATTTTTGTGTTATTTAGCTGTAGCAAGCTGCCATAATGTACATTCAACAAACTGAAACAAGAAATCTTACTTAATATTGTTGTTACTTTGTATACATGTTTATTTCATGGTAAAATCCAAATGTTTTTGTCAAACAGTTCTGCATGCATTTGAGAAGCAAGTTTTCACCAGGATAGGTAAAATTCCATCAATAAAATGTCCTCTCCGAACACAACATTTTGTAATGTAGTTAATGTGATATTACAAGGCAACGTGTGTGTGTTTTTTTTTTTTTTAAATACTTTTGAAATACTACTTCATTTTCATTTCTGTAGAACCTAGTAGTGTCTTTACTATAACCTAACATCATGGTGGTGTGCATTTTTCTTCTTGTGTGGTGCCACCAATATTTAGGAACCCACTTTCTATCAAATGTCCTCTCTGAAACAAATTCTATCATTCCATACTTTGTCACTTTTTTAGTAAATTTTGGATACATGTGTGCAAAAGGTGCCAACAAAAATAATATTGAATTAGAAAAGTGGGGAAGTGCTGCTAACTGGGTTATCAAAAGCCAGCCATGTCTCTCACTGCCTATGGTGAGAGGCATGTAAAAAAAAAAAAATAGCCTCCCTGCGACCTTAATTAGGATTAAGCGGTTCAGAAAATGAATGATGAATGCATGAAAAGTAATTTATCCTTGACAAGTTCAAAACTCCCTATAATACAATAATCAAAGATTGTTTTATAATAAAAAGTTATTTAAATTTTACATGACCCACCTCGTGAATTGCAGAAGGCAATTTCACGTTTTCCTTAAAATTGGATAATTCAAATGAGGTGCAATGACATATTATTAACCATGAAGGAATAATATAACTAACTGCAAACAAATAACTGATATTAATTGAAATATTAAAAAAAATAATAAAATACCACAAAAATGTTTCAGAGAGGACAATTCTTTGACCCTGTGATTATTTGTTTAATATCTGTGTGCTTTCAGGTACTTTTGCATGGGGATAGTTTAGTGTACTTTCTCTGACACAGAGCCTTTTCCTTCACAATTTAGTAAGACCATACCCTAAAGATTCTATACATGTAATTGTGCATCAATTAAAATTACAGTTCATGAGAATTTTTCATATATCTGGCTAAAAAAGGCAGTTTTCAAGTAACTGTGGAATCTGTGTAACTTTTAACAGATTGCATTCAAATTCAAAAGATCCTGTCAATTATGCCTTGTCATTGTGGACAAGAAATTTTAGGATGATTGATGCAGTGGTGAATCATATTGGTTCAGCTGCATAATAATTAGGAAAGTTGTAATTAAACTGGCCTGTGGCAGCCATGTTTTTTGATGTAGCACCTTTTCCTTCATGAGGTAAACAGGGCTTAGTTAAAGGGTTTTACATACCAGGTTTTTTGTTAATTAGACCTGCAGTTTAGAAGCACGGGTATTATGTGTAAAAAAAACAAACCCCACTGTGTTACCACTACAATTTGATTGGCACATTACTTTGATGTTCTTTGACGTAGCAACCTTTCCTTTGCAATGTATGTAGAGCATAGCCCAAAGGCCCAATAAGTGCAATTTTGCATCAGTTTAAGTTTCAGTTCATGAGCAGATGATTTTTAAATAATTTTCAAATTAAAAATTGGCAAAAAAATGGGCTTATTCAAGCACTTGTGGAATCTGTTTTTTCAGACTGCTTTAAAATTTGGAAAATCCTACCAATAATGCCTTGTCATTGTGCACAACAAATTAATGCAACTATGAATGATATTGGCTCACTTTACACAAATTCATTGTCTTTTGGTGGCCATATTTTTTGACCCAGCAACTTTTCCTTCACAATCAGAATATTCTCAAGATGACACGTTTTAGATTTTGTGCAAATCGGCCAATCCATTAAAATGTCATTTTAGTAAAAATCACAATTATGCAAATTAGCTCAAAATCTAAAATGGCACACTTGAAAGACAAAATTGTTCCTTGCGAGAAGTGGGACCTTTACACCAAGTGTAATTACTTTATGTCTAATGGTTCAAGTGGTCAGAGCTTTTGAAAATGGCTATCAACAATAGCTGATGTGACCTAGTCATGTGACCTATGGATTCAAAATTGTAAACTATTGAACCAAATTTGGTTGCTTTTTAATGCATGGTTTTACCAAAAAAAAAAAAAAAAAAAAAAAAAAAGACAGTGCAAACAATGATCTTGCAGTGCAACACCAATTCATAAAAGCTGAAAAAGTCCAAGATCAAGTGTAAAAAAAACAGAAAAAAAACATGAATTCAAGAGAAATAAAATAGTGAGTATTTCTAAGAGATAACACTGTATTTCCTGTTTGTTTAATATGCCTGCTAGGTGAATGGGCACATATAAGGGCCACGTTGTAATGGCTATACGAAGAGAAGAGCTACTGTTGCGTTACTGTTGGGTCACCACACAATGCATTGCAGCATACTGTGTATGGGGCTGCCTCACTGCAGACCAGTCAGGTGGTGTTAATGTTATGGCTGATTGGTGTATATTCCACACCCTGATAACACCGTTAACATGTATTAAAAATATTTAGCTTCATGGCATATAAAATATCATGGTTAAAAAATAAAATATAAGTTGTCAAATAAATACAAATATCACAATTTAATGTCCAAGTCTAGCAAGTAGCTCTCTGTATTTTATTCACTGCACTTAAAATTGAGTTCAAGCTGTATAAATACTGCCCTCTTGTGGGTCGAGAGTTAAAACTCTGCTCACCGAGACCTTTGGAAAGCAGCGTGGCTCGAGCTTCAGTCATACCAGGATAAAAGGGCTTGATCAGATCTTCCATGGTAACTGTTGCCAGGGAGTTGAAGGCAGAAGAAATTGTGCTACAGTAAGAATAAAGAAAAAACACAGACGATCACAGCCAAACATCACAAACATATTCTTTTTTTTTTGTTGGATAATTAATTAATGTCAGGCCTTTACCTAAGAGCACCACTGAAAAGACAAGCAACAAACAGTCCGGGTAAACCAGGCAGTTCTTTGAGTACATCCATCACAAAATATAACACCATCTGCACAGAGAGAGAAATGAAAACATTACTCATGAACATCTCATGATAAACAATATCTAGTAATAGCAGGTCAGTGCAAATTAACTTGCACTAAGATCATACAGTCAGGAGAATGTGCAGGCCACCCATCATCTCCACACAATGAGATGACCCGAACCAGAAACATTTCCCTCAGCACTTCCAATGACGTGATTCTTCAAGCTATGTGTGTCATAGCTTCATCTTATTGAAACCACACATCAACAACTTTGAGCTCTAGTTGTTAAAGTTGGGGCTGGGCCACCAACAGACCTTAGCACCAACTCTCCCGTCTCACCAAGTTTCATGTGTGCAAATAATGATAAATAAAAACTGTACTGTGATGATAAAAAAAATAATAATAATTTGATTAAAATTTTTTAAAATGTACCTTTAAAATGTGAGAGGGTTTTTTACAGGCCATCAATGGGTGCCAATCAAAAATGACTTGTACTACTGACTGTGGAGTGGCTGCTAAAAAGCTAACAGAACAATATAAATGTTCTGTGATGACACGTCATGAAGATACCACTGTGTTCATTCCAAAGAAAAACGAATCTAAGCAAGAATATTAACATCAACAGATAAGTGGAGGCAAATGGGTCTCTGACCTGATCATTGGTTTGGACATAGCCCTTATCCAAAGGACTGTCTTCACCGTAGCGGGCAAACATGACCAATCCCATGAGACAACCCAGTGCCAGGACTACCTGCTGGCATGGAAACACCACATAACAGGACCTACAGTAGACACAACAGTTATATGCCAGTAGGGTTTTTGCAGAAACTGTATAAATAAGAAGCATGATAATGTTCTGTAATGTGGATAAATTCCTCAACACGCACATGCTTACTGATTAATTTCTATGAAAGTAGGGGTTATATATTGTGAAGTGGGCAGTACTTACATTATGGCCTCCTTTTCAGAGCGGGAGCTGAGGTATCTTTGGACCTGAGCCTGGTTCACTCCATAGAGTGCTAGCATGAGGAAGATGCCCCCAACAGCCAATGTCCAAAATGTGTGTCTCTCCAGGGGGTCAGGGTTCAGCCTAAATGGTCAGACACAAGAGAGAGAAAGACATCACCCACTGCGGAACTGGAATGTAGCACGCCACTAGACTTCTACTTAACACACACAAAATCCTCCCATCTACATCTAATAATTATTACACACTTTGATTGTAAGAATGTAAACAACTCCCATGTGAATTTTTTTTGTAAGTGATTTTTTTTTCAGCCAATTAAACTGATTTTTTCTTTTCCGTTTGCATGCGCTTGCAGCAAAAATGAGACTCACTCGATGCCTGAAATGCGGCTGCCATTCTGAGCTTTCATCCACACCTCGGTTATGCCACCCGCCTGGTGGGCACCCACCACAATCACAGCCAGCTGTCCAGCAAACATTACAACCGTCTGAAACACATCTGTCCAGATGACTGCTTTGAGGCCACCCTGTAAACAGTAGAATAAGCGAGACACTTTCAGTGTTTATGAACTCAAATAAGACCATAAAATGATTAAATGGGGCCATAAAATAATGACTCTTTAGTTGCTATTTTGAAGTCCCTGTATCAAGATATCACCTCGAGTTCACAAAATCATTTCTTGCATTATTTTTAGTAAAACGTACACATATTTAGTGGAAACTCCATTACATAAATATTGCTAATTTTAAATTTCCCAACATCAGCACTCCAAATTAGTTTTGAAACTCACACGGCCTTCACATTCATTGGCAGGCTAGTATTTCCTATCCTAAAGTAAACAGACCGAGCACAAGGATTTCATTGTATGCATTCTTAAGACCTTAAGTTTATTAATAGCTTCCAGGCTCAGTGCTCATGCCTCGAAGGTGTATAGCAGCAGCTTGTGTCAAAACATCAGAGAATGGTGTTAGTTTGTTCGGTTTTCTGACCCAGATGAAAAAGAAACGCATGATGAACAGATTAGGTGAGTTAAACGAATACAGGCAGACTGGAAAGTGCTCACATTCATTCAGTCATTTTTAGTGACCATTTTACTGAAGATTGTTTTAAACCAATTCCAGTGCCTCATTGCAAAATGGCTGCAGGTTTGACAGCGGTCATGCAACCAGCAAAAAACAGGTGTCAACAGTAACACCGCCACTTTAAGGGTAAACAATCAAATCAACTTAACTTAAAATAAAAATGTCCAAAAATGTCCTTTTGTGTGTGTCCCATTAGATCTGGCATGAAAGTAACACCGCATTTTAGAAAAAGAACATCATACCAACAGTAAAATATGGTCCACGGCTGTTTTACTGCTTCCGGACCTGGAAGATTTGCTGTGAAAAAAGGAACCATGAATGCAGCCCTACAAGAAACCCGCCTGGCTGAGGAAGGACAACTCATTGAAGACAAAGGAGGCTACACATTCTCCTGGTATATACATACATACATACACACACACACACACACACACACACACACACACACACACACTCATATAAATGTGTGTGTGTGTGTGTGTGTAAATATATATGTATTTAGTCATTGTATTGAAAGTAGATTCAATATGGGTAAATTATATATCATTTATTGATACATCATTTAGCTGAGGGACAGACCTACTCAAAATAAAAAAAAATTTAGCATGAGCCTTGTTATAATAAGGAAAAAAGAGTAGGTCAAGGGCACTTACCCATGGTTAAATAAATTTTCAAACTAATGACTTAGTGATGATGAAATGGCAAAGATTTACCTTATTAATACAATCCAATTCACTGAAAACACTTTATAAGTGACACAGAATAAATGATAAAATACAGTGAATATATTTCCAAAAATAACCTGATTTATTCGCAAGGGGGATAATCCAAAAAAGTTATGCTTTAAAAAAAATAATGTCAAATAAGTACATACCTATAGCTATATAATAATAATAATGTTAATGATAATAACAGTGATAATTATTATTATTATAGTTGTATAATAATTTAGTAATTAATAATTGTATATTGTTATTAATAATAATGTACACAGGGTTTTCACATTGTTTTCCTCTGGGATGTGTTCTTTCCATGTCAGATCGCAGCATAAATACCTGGAAGAGGTTTATAATAATTAAACCTAGGAATTTATGATCAATTTTGGACAAGTGACTAGATCAGCTTTCCAACTTGCACTGATCATGGAAAATCCTGTATCATATTATCGGAGAGATTATGTGGGAAATCCGAGCTGAACTGTGATTCTGGGAAAAGTAAATAATTCACAGTTCATAGTTCAAAAAAGTTCCTTAAGTAAACTGAATAGATTACTGCATAAACTATTGGTCATCAGGTCAGAGTTAAGTCTGTACTGCTATAGTATGACAGTAGACTGTACGACCTGTGCCTGTCCCTGATGCCTTGTGGGTTACCCCTTGTGTGGAAAAAGGGGGGGGCAACGATGTAGCAGGTGTGGATACACTGGAAGCTGCAGCCATGAACCAGCACACAAGCGACTCAGATCACAGGGTTGTCTTTCAGCGAAGCAGTGGTGGAACCCGGCAGCCCCCTGAGTGACTGAGCAGCCGTCTTCCAGAATGCACTGCTCCATGGCATGAGGAAGGGGCTAGAAAATGTGCCCCAAACATTGCCTGCTGCAATTCACCCTGGTCAGTATGTTGTGGCTGGCGGGGATCCCGTACAGTAGTCGAAAGCATGGAATAAGAAAAGAGGTAACACCACTTACCGTCGCAACATGGAACGTGCAAACCCTTCTGCACAACCCCAACAGAGACAGATGAACTGCACTTATAGCACAAGAATTTGGTTGCTACAATATCGACATCGCAGCCCTACAAGAAACCCGCCTGGCTGAGGAAGGACAGCTCACTGAGAACAAAGGAGGCTACACATTCTTCTGGAGCGGATGCAGTGTTGAGTGATGAAAATCAGGAGTCCAGACCAAACTGATTCGAAGTCTGACTGGCCTACCCATTTATTTTATAGGTTATAAAAATATATTTTATAGGTATAGTTATTTTATAATACAACATGTGTGCAAGATGGTGGGAGGCACATTGCCTTTATATATATATATTATATATATATATATACACACATACATACATACACACACACACACACACATATATACACACACACACACACACACACACACACGACAGGGGCAGTGGTGGCCCAGTAGTCGCTGGCTTCTGATCCAAAGGTCAAGGGTTCAAGCCCCACCATCACCAAGTTGTCACTGCTGTCCCCCCAGTTCAGCTAACTAGGTTATCAAAGCCATGTCTCTCACTGTCTGTGGTGAGAGGCATGAAAAGAACCATTGCTGTCGTTCGAAAAGAGTAGGTTTGCTCTCAGCATGTTTCTACCCTACGATGGCCTGCAAGCTGTCCATGGTGTACTCTAAGATGGGCGCCAGCCTCCCCATGACCCCCAATTAGGATTAAGCGGTTCAGAAAATAAATCAATGTTCAAGTGACAGAGTCTTACCCAGAGTACCTTACATATAGTAACATTTCCAAGGCTGGAAGTAGTTCATTCCATCACCTGGGTGCCAGTACAAGAAAGATACCTCATCGAGTCTTGAATACAAATTTAATGTTCTACCAAATTAAAAGTTATATGAAGTCTAAAATCGTCAAATATTAAACAATCAGCTCAAGCAATGTATCTTCCGTACTGAACAACAAAACAAACTTACGATACCAAGCCTTCTGTACTCTCTTGAGATTGAAAACAAATGGTCAAGCTTACCAGTGTTGTGTAGAGTGTGCACACAAGTCCCATTGCCAGTACAGCCCCCCAGAGGTCAAAACCAGTTACTGAAACACCAAAAAAAAAACAAACAAAAAAAAAAAACTTTTAAGCAAAATCACTGACAAACAATTTACAACCTTCATTCACATGCTTTTAGCTCTATATTGACTTTTAAAAACTGTTTTTTTTTTTTTTTTTTTACACTTTCTACTCAGGGAAAAAAAAATATTTTCACCCTTGGAGTAAAAGTGGACAAAGTGAAAATTCACACCCCCACACTTCCGTGGACCCGGTACAAATGACACTAAAGTCATCATCAGTGCAGTCTGTGATTTGTGTGCTTTACTGTGCATGCTCAAAGCCCATAGGTCAGGCAGGGTGCAATAAAAAAGACGCAGTACACATGTGTTTGTGTACTGAGACATGTTTGCAACAGTAGAAGATTTGGGACACCCATGCACACATCCATGGCACGGTGGAAGTATTTTACAAACAGTTTCCATACTTTTTATACACAAACTGCCATCCTTCATAGCCAACACAGAAATCTACATGTTATTGGTGCTTAGCAGGTGCCAATTTTGTTCCATGCTCTTGATGGAGAAAAAAAAAAAAAAAACGAACACAAAGAGTGCAAACCACAATGCACAAGTTTACAGATTTACCTGCATTCAATGCAAGAGCAGGAGCATACAGCACTACTCCCATGTAGATCACCTGCACAGCACAAAACAGAGATAAGTTTTGTTAACTCCACTAAATAGTTAACTCCACTAAATACAAGTCCTAATCACTTTAAGGAGTCAAGTTCTATAAAACAAGTACTGTGTGTAACATTTTGGAGGATCTAGTAACAGAAATTAAGTACATCATCAATAAATAAGTTTATATTTTAATCATCATTTAAAAAAAAAAGTTGTTGACTTTTCAGAACATTGAATAAGTAAGCCCTCTCATGGAGGTCACCATCTTTCTAATGTAGCCCAGAAACATACAGGCTTTGAGAGAGAGGGATTGGGAAAAAATGTAATTTGGTTGCAATCTGGAATCTAACTACTGGATTATGTGACATACCACAAAATCTTACACACTGTATCTTTAAATAGTAAAAACCTAAAATCACTCAAACTCACCATCTGAAAGATGAAGGTCAGAGTGCCACATATCCGTACAGTTTTATTGAAGCGAAGCTCTAGATACTGAAATAGCAGTGGAAAAAAAAACCTTTTTTAAATATTTTATATTAATATTAGATGGTATCAGAAGATATATTATTAATCTCAAATTTTACCCCACATATTATATGACAAATATTAACATACTTATCTCTCAAGGATCTTGACTTGTTTTAGAACTTCCTTTCACAAAGTTTTTTCTCTCTCTTTTTAAAAGTAATTTATTTATTTACTGTACAGATTTAGGCAGTGCCTAGGTGTCCGAGCCTGTGTTTCCTTTTTACTGCCTTTCCTTTCACTCGCTGATTTCTGCTTTCATTAGTATCACCTCTCTTCTTAGTGTAATTCTGTTTAACAAGTTGATGTTCTGTCAAGCTTCTTGACAGAGGGGGATCTTGGGCTGACCCTACTGGTGGTAGGGTGCTGGATTACTGATCCCAAGGTCATCCCAAGATCCCCCCCCCCCCCTTTTTAGGCTTTAGAATTTAGAAAATTTAAATATTCGAAAAAGTCCTACAAAAAAAATGTATTTAGCTTTTTGAAAGAATAAAACCGAATTACATGCAGTCATTCCTAGAATTTTTAAATGAATGAGAGGTATGCATTAAAAAGTAAAACAAAAATATTATTATTTTAAACATAGTAAAAAATTAAGTAAGGTTATGGTAGTAGATGTGCCTGCAAAAAGATTTTAAATATTTCAGATCACAAGCTACCTGGTAGGCACTGGAAAGACGCAGGCGGTAGAAAATAGGAATGAAGATGTGTGCTGGGATGAGCAGGCCCAGGAAGTAGGAGCAGCCCAGGAACCAGTACTGTGTGCCGTAAGCATATATTTCAGCTGGAGCTCCCAAGATGGCTACAGCCGACTGGAAGGTGGCAAGCAAAGATAGTGAAACAGGTAGGCAGCTCATGCTGTGGTCAGCCAGCAGGAACTCGCGTGTGGTGCTCTGGCGGCCCCCTGTAAATGCATGGAAAAGTCCAATGCCTGCTGAAGCTACGAGGAGCAGCACGAAGATGGCATAGTCCGCTGGAGTAAAGTGCATCTTGTTTACTGGGCTCATGATGCAGTTGGAGAAGTATGGCCAGATGAAGTTGACTAGTACAGCAATGGGGGGGTAGCCATAGGGTCTTCACTAGTGTCTCTGTGGAGAAAGAGCACAGAGGGCTAAATAATTCATGATTCATAAAATATCTACCAATAGCATCACCAGAATAATGCAATAAATGATATCATTTTATAACATAAAAATGCAACAGTAATTCACGTAGCCAAGCTGAAAATGTTGGTTGGATGGGTGTTCTGAAAACTTTTAGTTCATTAAAATTTCAGACAGAACTCCATGCTTTTTAAGTAATTTTTATTTAATGATCACCAATAAAGTTTAAACATCAACACAGTTTAACATAACATAATAAAACACCAGGATGACCTTTATACAGGATTCCTGATATGAAGTCTTAGGCACACACCAGAAGGTGATTGAGACCCCAGCAGCACATAACTAACATAGGAAACAGTGAAAATAAATAAAATACACTGTGTGCACAATTATTAGGCAAGTAATTATTTTGACCATATCATCATTTTATCAATAATTTCCAACTCCAAGCTGTATAAACTTGAATGCTTATTGGATTTAATGCATATCAGGTGATGTGTAT
>JAQMYF010000002.1:1988023-2004416 GCA_030014195.1 Neosilurus mollespiculum | reverse complement strand
AAATACAAACCATATAAGAAAATTTCATTACAGTCCAACATGTAGTCCGGTTGATTATACCACAACTGTAAGTCCTAAATAACTGCAACAAGAGAGTTTATATCACCAGCAGCGAAAAGTCATCAAGCCCATATGTATAGTGTAAACTGTATAGTTGTACAATAACAATTAATCCTCAAAAATACATCATGCCTGATAATTGTGCAAACAGTGTATATGTATACTATATAAAAATTGATTGACACACACACACACACACACACACACACACACACACACACACACACACCCTTGCAAAAGCATTCATACTCCTTGAACTTTTCCACATTTTGTCATGTTGCAACCACAGATATAAATGTATTTTATTGGGATTTGAATGTGATCAACACAAAGTGGGACATAATTGTATAGCAAAAGGAAAATACATGATTTTCAAAACTTTTACAAAAAACCCTGAAAAGGGTGGCGTGTACCACAATTTACCAAACAGCATGAAATTACTTTTTGGGGTACAACAAGGATCATTTTAGGACTGTTAGTTTTTAATTTGTACATGCTACACCTGAGCTGAAACAAAACACTTTAAAAATTATACATTTATAATATAATATAATTTTTTGATTAAAATGTATTGAACAATGCTATTGTAGGCAATGAAAACCAAAAAAAAAAAACTGACTGTTGCATAGCATGAACAAACTTCAAACCATATAGAATGGTTTCGCGAGTGAAGAAATTAAAAAACACAGTGAGTATACACTTAAAAAAATGTGAATCAAAAAGATAAATCAGAAAATACCGCCATTATGCTCAAAATTAGCGGTCTCTTCAAAAACCTTCAAATATCCTTGATTATAATATTGGCAGGAAAAAAGGGAAACCAGAAGTCGGTCCCAAAGTTATTTGTGTCAATGTCACTAGTTTTCTTGTTTTCTACTCTTACTTTTTTGGCAATTTCTTGTCTGTGAAGATAAGTTTTCACTTTGATGTTGCTGAGGAGATAAAGAGGAAAGTTGAGGTCATCTTGGGGTCCTGACAGTGACTGCCCAGGCAGCTGCTTTGGCTGGGAAGATGCTGGAGGCCACCAAGAGGCAGCGAACCAGCCACAGCCACAGGAAAGTGGCCCAGGAAGGGGAGGTCCAGTTGGAGCGTGGCTGGATCACTGACTAGACCCTGTACGGTTAATATGCCTTGATGGGTCAGCTGCAGGCAACAGACAGGAAGAGGTTCAAAGTTTTCCAGTGCCTCACCCCTGAGGTCTGGAATGAAGTTTTCGAAAAAGTGGCGCCCCTCATCGAAAGGAAAACAATGATGAGGGAGCCTATCAGTGCAGGGTGCAGGCTTGCCATCACCCTCAGGTACCTGGCAATGGGCACCATAGAGTCCTGACCTTATCCCCAGTAAAAGTGTATGTAGTATGCTGGAGAAAATATTACACAGTGGTTCCACTCTCCCATCATCGACAGAAGATATTGGGAAAAATGCAACGCTGGACTGAAAAAAATGTTATGACACTGCATAAATGTACAAAAAAAAAAAGCGAATGCATGTTGTAAACAAAATCAATCAAAATTAGAGCATGTGACTTATTTTTGGCAGGGCAGTGTATAAAAGCTTATAACATGAATAGAAAAACTGGAAATTGCACCAGAAGCATTATCTCTAAATTAAACTCAAGGCCATGCTCTAATACTGAATATCTCTGGTACACACTGCCTGTGGCCTTGTGCCTATGACCAACTCACAGCCATACTGATATAGTGTACAACAGTTCATCTCGTGTGGTATTGCTTGAATATAATGACTCCATGAAGATTTCATTACAAATAAATTGTACACTCATTCATGTAATTATTTAATTGTTTTTACTGTTGACATAGAAGCCTTATTGGATTTTCTGTGGGGGCTCCACTCAATATCTGCTGTTTTCCAGGGAATTTTGCACAGAAGTCTCCAGAATTTACTGAAGCAATAAAGAAAAAAACATGATGTTTTTCTTTTCAATAAGTTGGTGCGAACAGAATCAATCCATTCTGCCTTCTGTCAAAAGTCACAAGTCGGAGGTTTAATGTTGTGGGGAATGTTTTCGTGGATCTGTTGCCACTCATTACTTGAATGCCACAGACTCTTTGAATATTGTTGCTGACCATGTGCTTCTCTTCATGGGCACATTAGAACAACGTTGGGATGTTGGTAGAATGGCAAATTCAGAGTAGGAATGTGCACCTGAAAATCTAGTGCAATCGTGTCAACATGCTGCACCCTTTGACTTGGTCAAAGTTAATGCAAAATATATAAATAAATAAATGAATCAGAATATCAAGAGGAGCCTTATACCCATAAACCTCCTCTTGGGAAAGCAAAATTGTACAGCGCAATGCGGCAACCAGACTGCCATTCTGCTTGATGTGATGCTGGACAAGACAAAAAAAGTTCATGCAAAATTGATCTACACTTTATGCTCTTTTATGCTTTATTCTAAAATAAATATTGAGCTGAAATTATGGATTCATCTGTTATTCTAATGTAGATTTGTTCAAAAATACTCAAGACAGAGATGAGGTAAATCAGGTGGGATGATTTTGTTAGATTTGTTTTATTGAAATGTATTGACATATGCCATTTTCAAATGTGGTCAGTGTACTTTGATTATATTAAAGATGACATTAAATTGTGAAGCTTTAGAGTATTGTTTTGGGGGCATGACTGTGATGGCATGAACTTTGATGGTTCGCCAAGAAAAGGACGTTGTACAAACTGCATGAAATATGCTTGTTGAGTCATGCCCTAAACAAAACTACATATCCATATTCAGGTACAGGCATTGCGCCACATACTGGGCAGCAGGAAATGGCATTTGTTACTCTCTGATCTACTCGTCTTAGCAGGTGTCCGGGTTCATCTGGATTTTGGTAAGAAAAGGTTTAAGTGTTTGATGATGTTTAATTACAAATATTTTGTTTTAGTTTAAAAAGCACCGGTATTGGTCATCCTTACAGCATAATGTTTAAGTGATACAGATAAGCTTTTTTTTTTTTTTAACATTAATGACCATAAAAAGCAAGTAATTTTATCCCATGGATTATTAGCCGGGGCTGGACCATTTATTTTTTTGCAGAACAACCATTTTTTGGTGTGAGGTTACCTGACGGAACTGCTGACATCATACGCAATCATTTTAAAGAGCTAGTAATACAAAGTCATCACAGGTACCCTTTAACTGTATGTGGCAGCATGGAGAACTTTAAATGTTTCACCAAGACAGTAGTTGTTCTGTCAGATTTGCTAGGGATGATCAAAAACTTGTATAACTTAGCACAGGCCTCAGGAGTGGTTCATGCTTCATCTTCTTTTGCTTTATCCTTAATAATCCTTTGGCTTGCAAGAAGGCTGAAGCCCATCCCAGCCAACTTCAGGTGAAGACAGGGTCCACCTTGAACAGCTCACCCGACCACAGTAGGGTTAAAATTCACACAACCATTCACACTCACATTCACACGTAAAGGCAATAGAGAATATCCAATTAGTCTACTGTGCATGACTTTGGACTGTGGGAGGAAACCAGAGTTTCTGGAAACTTACATAAGCATGGGGAGTACATGCAATCTCTACAGAGAAACGTACTCAGTGAGCACGGGGCCGTTATTTTTGAACCCTTGCTGTGAGGCAGAAGTGCTAATCACTGCTTACTTTTCTTTAATGTTTTATAAGTCAGTGAGTTTAATGATTGCTTTCATTAGATTTTTATGACAATTTAATCTGAAAAATAAATAAATAAATTGTTTCCGTCACCAAACTTCTGCTTTACTCTTTCAAAATATCTAACATTCTAAGCAAGCTTCAAATCCAACTGGACACAAAACTCAAGTAAAAATATTTTCATATTCTTTTGCTGTTTACAGTGTAGAAAAAAGGAGATACTTTAGAATATCTCATGTAGAGTTCCCAAAACAACCAATGTTATTTTAAACTGTTGCAAGCAGTCCTTACATGCTTTAGTGTAACACTGTACTATCATAACATCTAGTAGTGCAAGCATGAAGCCCTCCCTGAGAGCATCTCACTACATGCTGGTTCTGAAGTCATGGGATCTGAGAATGTTCAAAGAATTCTGTCAAGCACCAATATACTTCAGCCCAAACCTGAATGCCAGGTGGTTCAGATATGGACACAGAGCTTTCAGCAAGATGAGCCAACAATCATACTGACGTCTCATAAGAAAAATGGACCAATATCCCATTATAATGTCAAACATTTATGCTGAAAGGAGTTAGTCATCCAGGTATTTGTTAGGGGTGGGAATCACCAGATGCCCCACAGTACAATACTTTCAAGAAACTGTGAAGAAAGAAATTAATGCTGTGTGAGACCAAGGTGTGAATCTTTCTACAAGACAGTGCAATTTCCGCAATTTTAGATCATTACAAATACCACCATGTGAAACTGATCTAATAAACTTGGGCACAGAAAGTACCAAGGTATGTACATTGTATGTTCACGCAGTGATCATACAGTGAACAATGGTGTTCAGACTGTACGCTGAGCACAGAAGAATTTAAAGCAAGTTTCCTTTTTAATGGCTAAACATTGCACTTCAGCTAAAGTTAGCTAACACCACCACATCTTGCAGCAGCCATTGATGAGGTGATTGCAAGCCTCCAAACTCTTAAAGGCTTTAAATTCATGCAATATATACTTGCTTACCCCAAACATGACGTTGTTCAAATTAGCTGCTAAACCAATATCGTGCTGGGGCAAACAAGAGGCAGTTCTGATGGCGGTTTAGCAGAGTTCCAAACCGTGGTGATCCGACAAAAAATATGAAGGACATGTGGCTAAATAGCCTCACATGACAGTTGTTTTGAAAGCAGTTCAGCAAAGTTTAAAGTCACAGCGACATGGTCTGAAACGTCCAGTATTGCATCTCAAAATGTGATGCAAAATGCACCATATTGCCAAAGGTATTCACTCACCCATCCAAATAATTTAATTCAGGTGTTCCAATCACCTCTATGGCCCCAGATGTATAAATTCAAGCACTTAGGCATGCAGACTACTTCTACAAACATTTTTGAAAGGATGGGTCGCTCTCAGGAGCTCAGTGAATTACAGCGTTGTACTGTGATAGGATGCCACCTGTGCAATAAGTCCAGTCGTGAAAATTCCTCATTACTAAATATTCCACAGTCAGCTGTCAGTGGTATTCTAACAAAGTGGAAGTGATTTGGAATGACAGCAACTCAGCCATAAAGTGGTAGCCGCGTAAAATAACACAGCGGGGACAGCAAATGCTTAGGCCCATAGTGCACAAAGGTCACCAACTTTCAGCAGAGTCAATCGCTACAGACCTCCAAACTTCATGTGGCCTTCAGATTAGCTCAAGAACAGTGGGTAGAGAGCTTCATGGAATGTGTTTCCATGGCCGAGCAGCTGCATCCATGCCATACATCACCAAGTGCAATGCAAAGCGTCAGATGCAGTGGTGTAAGGCATGCTGCCACTTGACTCTAGAGCAGTGGAGACATGGTCGCTGAAGTGACGAATCATGCTTCTCTATCTGGCAATCTGATGGACGACTCTGGGTTTGGCGGTTGCCAGGGGAACGGTACTTGTCTGACTGCATTGTGCCAAGTGTAAGGGGGGGGCTGGGCTTGGTCCTTTAGTTCCAGTGAAAGGAACTCTGAATGCTTCTGCATACCAAGCCCACAACATTGTGGGAACAGTTTGGGAATGGCCCCTTCCTGTTCCAACATGACTGCGCAACAGCACACAAAGCAAGGTCCATAAGGACATGGATGAGTAAGTTTGGTGTGGAAGAACTTGACTGGCCTGCACAGAGTCCTGACCTCAACCCAAGAGAACACCTTTGGGATGAATTAGAGCGGAGACTGCGAGCCAGGCCTTCTCGTACAAACATCAGTGTCTGATGGTGCGACTGGAGCATCGGGGTGGGTGCTGGCCCACACCGAGTGGTTGTCTGGGGGGCCTGGTTCTCCTGGGCATGGTGCGGGCCCTCTGCCTTGGGAAACCTCCCCTTGGAAAAGCAAAGTTGTTCGGCACAACACAGCAACCAGACTGCCATTCGGCTTGCTATGATGCTGGACAGGACAGGTTATTAAAAAAAACAAACAAACATCAGTGTCTGACCTCACAATTGCGCTTCTGGAAGAATGGTCAAAAATTCCCATAAATACACTCCTGAACCTTGTGGAAAGCTTGAGCCCAGAAGAGTTGAAGCTGTTATAGCTGCAAAAGGTGGGTCGACGTCATATTAAACCCTATGGATCAAGAACGGGATGTAACTTAAATTCATATGCGTGTGAAGGCAGATGAGCAAATAGTTTTGGCAATGTAGTGTAAGCCCTTTTGTGATCTATTCTCACCTTTATATCCCTATCACCAGCACAATTTATACAAGCAAGAACAAATAAATAAAATGTATAGACTGTTAGACGGTTAAAATAAGTGCAGCGAGCGTTAAACCAGGCATGTTAAAAGATTTTCGTGAGCCAGAATGTGTCCTAACTACATGCCAGCGCCCTGAGGGACCAGTGATTAATCTATAATTATATTCTCTCTCCAAAAGAACGGCTAGTCCCATGATAATGTGTGTCAGTTAACAAGTTAACATGGCTATATGTTTGTGCTGTGTCTGACTGTAACACTCAACACAATGTTTACATGATACATGTTCCGTGTTCTGCTATGTTGAATTGAGCAGATTCTAATAGATGCACCTGATAGAGAAGAAGTGCACTAGGGCTGCTGTATTTAGAATAGTATTTTTATAAAGGCTAACTCTATTTCTGTGTACAATATTCAGGGGCTTATAGAGGGAACCATATGAGATTTTGAAATCACTCCTGAAAGGCCCCTGGTGTTTTATTTTTAGTAAGCCAAGCTAATTGCCTGCGTGAAAGGAAGCTAATGAAGTTTGATAAGGTTCTAAACATTTTGGGATTTCAATTGCAGTATGTAAATATGTTTATTCATTTAGAAACCTGCAGTGGACCTTGCCTGTTTTTAAAGAAGTAAAAAGTGTGTGGAAGTGTTTAATGAAAGTCCCAGTTTGATGAAACCTGTTGAAAAGTGCAGGTGTTTATTCACACACATACAGACTCCCTTACATATCATGAGGTTCCCCTTGCAGGCCCACTTGAACACATTTGTAGTAGGTCGAGAAGTCCACATTTATCACATATTCAGTCCAACAATTAAACTCTTAACTTGTTGAACAATTATATTAAACAGTGATCTAGAATAGGAACTGAGAATACTACATTATTTGTACATACATTATACAGTATTTGGCAGACACCCTTATCCAGAGTGACCCAACAGTGGCAGCTTGTTGGTACTGGGGTGTCAACTGCCGACCTTTGGATCAGTAATCCAGAGCCTTAACCACTGAGCCACCACCGCTACACATAGAATATTTAATGTGAAAATAATCATGTTTACATGAAGATGAATAGAAGCGTTTAAAAAGAATGAAGCCTACCCACCTTACTGAGATTCAAACTCCAACCCAAACTAACCGGAGATATTCCATATCAACATGTAGCATTAGCACAAACAGATTTCATGCAAACAATTTGTTGAGTGTTACAATCAAACACCGCACAATCATATAGAACTGCACAAAGCCGAGTGTAAAATAAGGAAGAAGAGAAAATAAACTAAAATTTTCAAACGTTAAAATGATAATACACTGTATTTAATCTGATCACTGTTTGCATGAATAATAGATAGCATTTAGTGGACTAACAATCATATGAAATGACCAAGTGTGGAGCACCCGGGTATTTACGATTACCTAATCAGATTTCCCCGTGAGTATTTTTACATTTTTTTGACGTAGGTAGGCATGCGTAAATATTTTGTGTACTAGTGTTTGCCAGCCTCCACCGTGATCCTAATTAGGATCAAATTAGGACGAAGCAGTTTAGAAATTGAATACATTTTTTCAAGAGACGTCTGGAAATCACTGCTTAGGCTGCTGCCCCCGCGACCCGACCCCGGAACAAGCGGAAGAAGATGAATGTATGAATGAATATTTTCTAAACCGCAAAGTATTACTCATCATCTTCCGCTTGATCTGGGGTCAAGTCGCGGAAGCAGCAGCTTGAGCAGAGAGGTCCAGACGTCCCACTCCCCAGCCACTTCCTCCAGCTCTTCCGGGTGTTCACATCATTTTAAAGGAAATTTGAAGACAAATCCAAATAATAATGTTTCCTAACAGTTAATGTTATTTAATGGTTTTAAAATACATTTCTGACAAACTGTAAGGAAGGGGTCTTAAATCTCGTCATCCATGCTATAATGAACGGCAGCATAAGTGGTATTAAACTAAGTACAGTTATGTATCCATTATGTCAAATTTAATGCCTATGAAAAATGTAAACTCACCAGTGACAAAATGCAGGCCACAAATATTATATAAGGTTATTTAGATTCCCATATCTTCCCTGGATTCACTGATCTATCAGACTTTAGTGAACACCGGTTGATTGCTCTCAGCCACTTAATTGCGTCTTTTCCCACTTAGTGGCAACATGTGAAGTTTTAAATGGCCGTCTTTCTTTACATGAGAGCACTAGTTTAGCAAAATAATTAGAAAATTCGTGAGCCAATGTTTTGAGGGGTAAATATGAATGTTAATTAAGTTTTGATGAGTAAATATCGTGGACCGCGGCACCAGGAATTACCCTGTACAACCTGTTACAGCAAACCAAACACCTTTTGAGGTGACCGCCCTCCATGCGCTTTTCTCATTGATAATCTTCTTATTGCTCGCACAGTAGCCCGGAAACTTGGACAAAATGTGTCTTTCTACTTTAAAAAAGGAGAAGTTGATTCGGAGAACAGGCGGGTTAACAGTGAATAGACAGAGAACTGTTTTTATCTGTCTGTTTGAAACCCGCTAGACAGCGAGAGTGTGTATATCAGTATGTAAACAATATTATTCCAGAAGGCATTTTAAGAAATTCCACTCTAACTTTGACACAATTGTCCCACTGGGCTCTGATGCTCTCCACCAGAAGATTATGGGGCTCAACATGGGGACACATGAGCCTGATTAAAACTCAACACCACCCTTCACCTTGCAGCATCTGCACCATTGTCTGTATGTTGCTCTGACAACGTAAACACCTGACTTCACTGCTCATGCTAAATTAAAAAAATAAATAAATAAATAATTTCTCTCATTAGATGTCAAATGTTGGTTATTTAATTCGTTAAGTAAAAGTTATGTTCATCAAATTAGTAATTACGATTGATTTTTAAAAGTTTGAATATTGCAGTTACAGTATGTTTGTGTGCAGATATTCACGTTCAGGCCATATTTCTTCGGCCCCTCATTTGGGATGGTTTTCATGACCCGGCCCACATTCTAAATTAATTGAATAGCCCTGGCTTAGGGTCTGACCTACTGAAAATCATGAACATTTTTAGCACTAGCCTTGTTATAAGAAACAAAGTAGGTCAAGGTCACTTACCCATGGTTAAATAAAGTTTCAAACAAATGCTTGAGATGCCAAAGATTTGCATGATGAATACGATCCAATTCAGTGAAAACACTTTGAAAACACTAGTGGCACATAAACGATAAAATACAGTGAATATATTTCCAAAAAATAACGTGACTTATTCAAAAGAGGGATAATCCAAAAAAAAGTTATGCTGAATCAGTACTTTGTTTCCATGTACAAAATATCTTTCCCAAGATAAATGTAAACATAAGGAACTATTTTGTTAGAAATACATTTGTTGTGAAGTTCTTACTGATTGAAGTTTTCCCATTTCAATTTCCTGTTCCCAATGTGTCCCATCAGTTACCCACAAAGATGGGCTTTAAATAAATTGTAGCTGATGCAGTGTATTGATAATTACGATTTACTCTTAGAAACTATTTTTGCAACGTCATGTGGCCTCGTTTAGTTAAATTGATTTCTTACTTCAGAGAAATCACATTATTTCTAAAATCATAGGTGAAAACCTGGGGAGGTTTTCTGTCCCATCAGTTACCATTTTAGTTGATCTAGTCACATTTTTTTTGTTGAAATGGTTGTTCACAATTAATTTATGATGGCTTTTCATGGTAATGATATTAAAATTTTAAATAATTTATATCCCATGAATTTGTCTAAATGTCCCATCAGTTACCCTGGAATGTGGCATATATAACTCTAGCTATATAATAATGATACTAATAATAATAATAATACTGTATATTTAACATTGTTCCAGCTAGGTTGTTTTTGCATGGGGCAGCACCATGCCTTTTTCATGAGCGCCATTTCTTGCGCATTTGCTCTGCTGTGAAAAGCAGCTTGAGCAGTAAGTGCACTGACACTGGAATGATCAAGTGATCTAAAATATATTTTTATAATACAATATGTGTACCAGAGGGATGGAGGAATGTTGTGTGTAGGTAATATGCTGACTTTTGTCTTTTGAAAACGAAGGTGGGATGGAAATCCAGCCGGCTGCCGGCTTAATTACATCTGAAAAATAAATAAAATAGGAAAGTAGAAAAGGGTGGGTATGTAGATCTAAAAAAAAAATAATAATAGATCTTAGTACAACAATTAAATGGTGAAAGGAAAGGACAGGAAATCGGGAAACCCACCTCCTAATCATGACACTAATAATCATGCACCATAAACTATGCTGGATGGTAATCTAAATCTAATCTAGCCTCTAGATCTAGGTAACTTCTAGTACTTCTGCTTAACTTGTTGAGAGAAACAACTTGACTTGATTGGCTTGTGGAAAACGATGCTAAAAATCGTTGTTGCGAAGATAATGCAACAGGAAGGAAATTTTACTGTTTCGACACCTTACGAGTAGATCTAGTCAAAAACCAAGCTTAAAATAAGTTAAAGAACACTCGCATGTTTTGTTTACCCTGTGCGTCCACTAAGAGTATCAAAATCTGGAACCAGAAATAGCGGTTATAGCGCACATGCACCCTTGAACTTTTCACGACCGGACAGAAGGAGCTCGGGATTCTATTTATTCTTTTTTAACAATAAACTTATCACTTTTTATGCATTCTAAATGCATAAGTTACATTAAAATGGATAAATAGAACAAATATTAATATAGTATGTTTAACATTTACTTTAACGTTTTGATGAAACATGAACTGGAGTTAACACTGATTTCAAGGACAAAAATAGGACACAAATGACATCACATTGTTTTGATCTTGCTACAAAAGCAATGAGCACGATTTTTTCCCTTTATAAATTATTTGATTTCAGCTTATAGAAGTAAATAAAAAACATGTGCATAGTGAAAAATATGTGCATGGGGAATTCTGCACTTACAAACAAAAAATTACCTAAAGCGATTTTTTCAAAGCTCTTACTGTCACAGCTTTAGGAAAAGTATTCCAAAGGAACAAAATAAAAAAAAAAACAGGACTCAATTTACTATCGTTATCATATTATTTGTGATGGTGGAAAATGCCTTTTCAGGCATCTGTGTGTTTTCCGCCCTAATCTATACAAGAAACTATCGACCAAATGACTGAATGAGTTTTGTATTAAGTAAAAACATAGTTTGTTTTAATTAGTAATATTTTTAAAATCAAATACTTGTTAAATAAACTAGCTTGTTGAATGTAAACCAGTTAAAGTAAAGTAATAATGAGCAAGAAATACTGAAAAGTCATGTATCATTTTAGTGTTCATTCTAATCATTAAGAATTTTTATGCCAACAGTTTATCTGCAACAAATAATCATTGCACACAGCATAGCATGCAACTGATCTAAAGTTGATAACAATACTATATCTTTATTTAAACAATAAATTAACATGAAGGCCTACCTTTATTACAAATTGGCTAAAGGCAGGATGACTACATGCCTGCATCTCAGCTACTTCGATCAGGTAATACTGACCTGCGACAACATTCAAAACACTCCAATCTCTGATGTCTCATCTGCTACAGTGCAAACAGGTTTTCCATGAACGAGAGCTTTCAGGGCTTCAAAATGATATTCAAACAGATGTGGGACATACATCTGTCTAATGGTCTGACTCTTGGGGAATGATCCACCTTGTTTGCAGTGTTTAATAAGGAAACCCTTCATCTGCCACACCTTCTTAATGCTTATGTCGGCCACAGCTAGCATTTTAATAAAGTCCAACACAAAGTCTCCTTTGCGTGATTTCGACACATGCACACTGTAAAGTATGACCTATTTCTGTTTTGACTCTGTGCTGATCTTTGCCTCCTTGTTTGCAAGATGCTTGTTCAATTTCAAACAATCTTTTATAGAATTCACATATACATAATCCACACTATGCTGTAAATATTTACAGACAGTATTCCTGAATCAGAATATAGTTAACCCGGCCACTGCTGAGCCCTTTCCTTAACGCCAACACAAGCAACTGGTTCCCGTCATTACAAATTCCCAATAGTTAGGTAGAACGGTTGTATAATTGGCTAAGTGTGCGAATGTCATTATTACATAAGAGCCTGCAGCTTATAAATGAGGCATTGTTTGCTGTTTTATTAAACACAAGTTTTAGTGCAAAATTCTGTATTTTTTTTTTTTACTGTTTGGTGCCTAATTTTTGACAATTATAAGCTTTAAAATGTAAATTCCATGTGATCTTTTGAATTCTGTTTTAGATTAAAAGCTGTAATTTCCATGATCACGAAAAATCTCTCTCTATACATGGTTTTGAGAACCACCATGAAATTTTAAACATTTTCAAAATCTCATCAATATTGTGGTCAGTGCCGGCAAATAACAGACACCATCAAAATGTGGTCACTGTGGTCCAACACGGTTTGGAACTGCGCTATACCGCTGTCAGCTGTGGGGGCAGCCTGGGGCAGCCGTGCTCTAATGGTTAGAGTTGCAAGTTTGGGATCAAAAGGTCGGCAGGAAAAATTTGTGGCGACATGGGGAGTGAGCATCACCTTCCCTTTCTCTACTTGAGCAAGGTACCTAACTCCGAATGTGTGTGTGTGTGTGTGTGTGTGTATATATATATATATATATATATATATATATAATTATTTTTTTTTATTCACTCAAACTGTACTGTGTGCATCCTGAAAAGTGGTCAAGCATATTAAGCAATTAAATGCAGTCTAGCATAGTAAGCAATGTAGCTGCGGAATAGTGCAATGTTGTTTCCTGCCGAAAATACCACCATTACGCTTGAAACGCCGCCTCTTCAAAAAGTCTAATAATGATAATAATAATAATAATAATAATAATATCTATTAGATGTAGTTTTGCACCAGAATTCGGCACAGGTCTAAAATTTTTCACCAAGACCGAGAGTACGGTCATTTACCTCAAATTCAAACAACTATTTCCAAAAATTTTCGAATTCCAGTTTGAATGTATTTAATTCCCTTCTTAATAAAATTTGCTTGTACTTTTGGACAAGATTGCTTACGTGTGAGTCAGGTCCAAGTTCATTGTCACACTTCACACACTGAACACCTCTCGTGACATGCATCACATATACGGAACATGCTGATAACCCTGGGGACGCTGTGGCTTCTTTTATCTAAAGGGTCTGCGTTTGATTATTTTATAATTAGATCAGGTTAATCACTTATGCAGTTCTTTTGAACGCTGCTTTCCTGATATTGAATAGAAAACTATTTCAGGTTTTGCTCACCAGTATGGACATTTCACCGTACTTTAACTGGACTCGTAGCTTTGCAGTTCAGGTGATTACTGACAGATTTTGCATCAAATGCCTCAAGGATAGGCTGAGTTTTATAAAAGATAGAATCAAATCCCAAGTAAAAATGTTTCTCTCTCTCTCTCTCTCTCTTTTTTTTTTTTTTGACATTGACAACATTTTAAAGCTTTCTTTGAATTCTTTTTTTCTGTAAGTGCAGGTATCTCCTTGTGGTTATGTCATGAAACCAAACTATCATTATGTGAGCTCAATTCCTTTAAAATCTCAATTTAAAAGGAAAATTCACAATTTTAGTCACTTTTTAATAAAGCTACTGAAGCTACTCCTGTCCACATCCAGAAGAAATCTGGATCCTGGGTCCTATCTGTGTTTGATCTGAGTACGACACCAGTCAAAAATAGACGAGATCTGTCTGTCATTTCTCAAACCATGTGCAAGCTTTTATAAAGTTTGGGTCTAACCCCCTTTTTAATGCATGCTTCTTGCCAACCATTTCTCTGCGCATGCTCACAACAACGTCATACTCGGCTTCGGCGAACATACTGCACACATAGAGTCGGCGTCACGCGCCAGGTGCGTTCTGATAGAGGACACGTTTAATTTGGGTCGCGTGCTGTGATCAGTGCAAACCCAAATCCTGTTAGATCCTGAACTGACATGTCAAAGGTGTTGTTAGGGACACAGTAGCAAAGTAACAGCGCTGCTTGTATCCTTATTTATAGTGAATGTTCGCGCGCAGTGATGTCTGGTGCCCTGGTTACAACATCAAAGACAAACCATTTATATTACCATTTAAGTACAGGTCGATTATTCGGAAAACCAACCGCATCAGACACAAGACACACTACACATGTATATCGTAAAATTAGAAGAACGTCCGGGTGGTAACATATTTTATCTTATATTTACTGGAGCCACTATAATCCAGCACCGTGAGCGAATTTAATCGACAACATCCTCTAATAATGAGACATTCTCACCTTCACGCCGCAGACTCGTGCTCCAAACCAGCGTGTCTGCTGTGAATGAGGGCCCGCCTACTCTCCTTCACGCCAAAACCGGTTCTTCTAGCAAACGGATTTTGTTTCCCACTCGTATATCGACAAGTCCCGCCTCTCATGCTGGATTGACCAGCAGTACACCGCCTCCTACATTACAATTGGATAAGGCAGAGCTCCTAACAATTATGTGCTGTGCTGAAGGTAAGACTGTCCAGGTCAGAGTTGATTATGATACTGTACCTGTGCGTGTTGTCACAAACGTGGTTTATACTGGGTTGTAAATCCTTTGGTGGTCCAGTTGCCAAAAGTACAAAGAGGAGCGTTTAAGATTAATTCGGAAGATAATGGAAGAACAGGCGATACACAGAAGGGTTGCAGGGAGGCTGAAGCTCATCTCGGCCAGTAGTGGGAAAAGACAGGGTACACCACTGTGGAATATTTAAAAGATAAAATGTCATAACACGGAATATACTTTTTTTTTTTTTTTTTTAAGATTATGGCGGGGCTCCATACTTGGGCAAATGTCATAAAGCCATTTTGCGATTTTGTTGTCGTGTGCGTGCCCGTACAGGCATCCAATAAATGAAGAAAATGGTGGGAAAAATACACACGACAGTGTATGCAGTTTTGTTTTTTTGTTTTTTTTAAATACAGATAAAACATGAATTACTCTATATGCCAGAGCAGAGAACTCCAGACCAAAGAGTGACAATACCACAGAATAAACAAACAACAACACAAAAATATGTATATACAGTGCGTTTATACAGTTTTTCTTACTTTACACATGCATGTTTATGTAAACTTACACATGCAAACATTTTTGGAGCTCCGCTTTTACGCAATGCCTAAATATTTATATAAATGTAAAACATGGGGAATTGGACAACATGGTGGCATAGTGGTTTGCACCTTTGCCTCACAGCAGGAAGGTCCTGGGTTCAAGCTCTGTGGCTGACCATTTTTACATCTTCCTTCCTGGCTTCCTCCCACAGTCCAAAGACATGCACATTAGGCTAATTGGTTATACCTGCTTGTCCCTGTAGGTCTGAGTGTGAACGGTTGTGTGTGTGTGTTGACCAGCAATGGTCTGGCGAGATGTTCAGGGTATACCTTACAATCATCCAGAGTTGGCAGGGATGGGCTTCAGCCTCCCCGTGACCCTAATAAAAGATAAAGCGATTTAGAAAATGAAGTGAAAAGAAAATCTGGAATACTGCTTTATTCTAAATACTCCAGTACAGTAGGGGGCAATGTGCAACATAAAGGCAATGGTTGCAACTCACCATTAAAATATATATTCACACATGACTTGTGTCTACGTCCCCAACTGCCTCTGTGTGTGTATAACAATTGAGGAAGACGACATGTCGTCACAATCATGTGACTCTCTCAATAACTTCAAGCACCATTTTAAACTAGGGTAAAAGCATCTTTTTAAGTTAAATAAAATTTATGCTGACCAAATTAATTATTTTGTGGGAAAATGTAAAGAATTTATTGCCTAAAAAGAATAGAATACATGTATAACTTTCCCAATGATTTCCCCTCGAGGAAGCCCCTCGCTCCTACTGATGAAGACCCATATGGGCTTGATGACTTTTCGCTGCTGGTGATATAAACTGTCTTGTTGCAGTTATCTAGGACTTACAGTTGTGGTATAACCAACCGGACTACATGTTGGACTGTAATGAAATTTTCT
>JAQMYF010000002.1:1962056-1984578 GCA_030014195.1 Neosilurus mollespiculum | reverse complement strand
TTATGTGTGTGTATATATACATAGAGCTATACACACACACGCACACACACACACACACAAACACACACATTGTATAGCTCTACATCCTATATACAGTTAAATACAGTTCATTAATTGTGAATACTACTGTGAGGTTTAGTTCATGAAGAACAAGATGGCAACGTTTTAACAAGATGATAAGAATAACAGATCAAAAAGAAACTGTAAATGTTGGTTGTAATTAATGATAAACGAAAGTGTTCCTTGCATTCTTTTACTTGATGATACATTCCCCATAGGACGGATAGCTTTTATTTAATTTATGCATACTTTTATTCTATTATAGAACAATATTTGGAATTCATAAATCTTATTTATTATATTGTATCTTGGGTGATATTTTAGAATGTGTTTGTATCTCCAGCAGGGATGTTAACAATGAGAGGACCACAGCTGTGAGTAAGTAACTGGTCTTTCCAGCATGCACACCCCAACATCCTAAATGTCTCAAAACAACCAGATGTCAAAAACCCTGACAGTGATTTCAGCAGCATATTCACATGTGAATATCCTAAATTGGCAATTACTTTATCTTTCTGTATGGCCGTTGACACTGGTTATTTCTCTTACTCCACAAGAACAAAGGATCAACAAAATAAGAATTTACAGAAAAAATACAGCTCAACAAATTTAACCCATAACTAGTGTAGGCCACAATATAATACAGAATTCACAAAATATTAATATGATCTTGCATAACTATTACTTAACTCTTGTGTAAGGGTTGGCAAAGTAAGAGGGCGGCGGTGGCAGATTCCTAAATCAACAAGTTCGTTCCGAATTCCATGGGAAAAAAGGATATGTTCGTAGCACCTTAATGAAAGGCTTCCTTTTATTGTCCCCAAAATATTTATTGTCCCCAAAAATATATATATATAAAAAAAGCCAGCAGCAACGTTGCTAAAAAAAATACAGAACAAGAAGTAACAAACAAAAAAGAACGCTCTCACTGATTAGTGGCGTGATTTGTCGTTGGTGGGCACAGATGAAAAAAAATAATGAACCTGATCTGCCCACTGAAATGTTGCAGATGAAGTACAGGGCTCTACTTTCCTCAAAGTTTGTTTTAACAGACACCACTTCTGTTTCATATTGTCAAAAACAAAACAAAACAAAAAAAAAAACAGTGTGATACAGATGTCCACATTTCATAAAGATGCAGCTGTGTCATCAGGAAGTGACAAAGCCCATAATTATCCTAGACTATAACAAAAACAACAGGGGATTAGACAGCCTGGACAAGCTGACTGCCACCTATACTTGCCAGTGAATGACCAGGAGATGGCCAATGGTTGTGTTTTCAACCAACCTTGAATTGTCTACATACAATGCATTTTGTGGACCCACATCCACCAAGGGTGAAAATCATCTGAACAGTGGAGAACGTTTCTTGTGGAGCTAGGAAGTTAAGTAAAGGGAAAGGATGCCCCAAGACCCAGCCGTGGCAGCCTTGGTCAGACAACAGCAGAGCTCACCTAGCACTTTAGCCATACCATTAGTAACACACATCCTCCACAACCAGCCCTGCCTCAACATCAACCACAACAGCCACAGCTACAACCCCACTGAGGCCACCTGATTCTAAAAGAAAGTGATGTCAGGTCTGCCCTAGAAATAAGGACAGAAAGATAACCATAGTGTGCTTCAGCTGCAAAAAAAAAATATTTTTTTTTATTATTCTTTTTTTTTTTTTGCCTTTTTCTTGAATTAAATATATATGGGTCAAAATTAACCTGTAACACCATAGTTGTTACTATAGTTAATAATATTAAAATAAATAAATAAATAAAACAAATTTATTTAAGAGATGTATTCTAATACCCCTCATTAACAGTCACATAATATAACAACCTTTTATTTTTATGTATATTTCTTTTGAAGCTTATTTAACCATTTTTTAAAAATTGAAAACGAAGGGTATGCTGTCAAAAGGAAAGCCCCAGGAGGCCACACCAAAAATTTTAAAACCACATAAGAGATAGGAACAGACAGCTAACACAAGAGGAAGATTAAGTGTAACTAGATTTGTGTAGTGTCTTCTACAAGCTGAATTACTGCATCATTGCCATCAGATGACCGAATTATTGCATCACTGCCATGGGATAAGTTGAATGATTTTTCACAATTGGCATGTGCGTCATATTAATCTGACTGTCTACTTTGAAAATATTTTGAATGATTAATAAAAAAAAATTAGAATTTGGCTTTTGTATGATATGAAGAATAATTTGGTCTCGGCAGATAACAACTCCTTGACTGAATAATTCTTTATATAATACTTCACCTCATTCAGTAATTGATTTTTATCCACCCCACGAACAATGGAGAATACATAATCCAATTTAAAATGTAAAAATAAAAATATAATCTCATTTTAGTTTGCTTGTCTTACACCCCCCTGTAATATATACAAAAACAATAGGCTCAGGCTTGGTGAATATACCTGATTATTCTGTCTTGTAAACTTTAATTGAATAATTGATTTATCATTCATTCATTCATTCATTTTCTGAACCGCTTAATCCTAATTAGGGTCGCAGGGAGGCTGGCGCCCATCTCACCCAACTATGGCCGAGGGACGGGGTACACCCTGAACAGCTCACCAGGCCATTGCAGGGCAGAAGCACGCTGACGACAATCCAATCGCCTACTCTTTTCGAACAGCAATGGTTCTTTTACATGCCTCTCACCACAGACAGTGAGAGACATGGCTGACCTTTGATAACCCAGTTAACTGCACTGGGGTATTTGAGAGGGCCCTCTTTGCACAGACTTTTTTATCCAAAATGGGCAACTAAATGCCTGTCAAGTCAACTATTAATTATTTATGAAATAGTTGTAAAATCCAACTTAAAATGTTGGCCCAAAACGGGAATGCTGTCAGTGGGTAACTTTGGTGGATACACGAGAGGTTTTTTTCACATAAATCAATTTTATAGCTGCATAGCATAGTAAACAAGTCCTAATTCTCCCTTTGTCATCCTGAAATATTTAATTTTAATGATCAGATGTTGTTATATGGCCTGTTTTGAAAGACCGTAACTGCGTAACGGGTCGCGTCACATGTGTCACGAACCACAAAAGAACTCATCAACCATCCTCGCAATGATCATTGCACACGAAATGGCACAAAAGTTGACAGCACATTAAAATCTAAAGCTGTACAGCTAAAAACACTAACCTTTGTATGAACAGATCCTATAATACAAGGTTTTTAAATTTTGGCGTCGCGAGTGTTACGCTGTTATGCGCTTGTTTTTTAAGCGAAACTCCAGAGGACCTGTCGTCTGCTAAGTGAAAACACTTAGCACGGCACACGTACCTGTAAGGAGACAGCCGGACTCCAGGCCTGCTGTTCCCTCACCAACCAGCAGAGGGCGGCACACCACCAACACCCTTCCCTCCAGTAGGGGGAGAGGAGCCACACCTGCTGGCAATTAACAATTAACCATTTCTGGCTCAGCATTTGGGCCCTAAATAAATAAGGCAAGTGGCGACGACACTTCCGTCGTTGACACGTTACAGAACCCAAGTACAAGCACCTTATTTGATGACGCTTCACCCAAGTTTGCCACACCGGATGTACACAAATGACAGAAAATAGTGACATGTCACGTACACGTCTGCTGTGTTACGCAGTTACGTGCATACCGAGAATGGGAGGGTGACAAATCATCTAAAATCGAGAGTAATACGACCACATCGAAAGTAAAGGCAAGTTCTCATAATCACATTATTCATCTAGTTATTGTTTTAGATGAAAATGTTCATTTTTCCCCTCATGGTTCGCTTTTCCCCTCACGTAGAGAAATACGTACTTTGATTAATCACATGCATCTACACTGTTTGTGTCGCATGTTACACAGTGCACCAAATAAATTATTTTCACAAAGAAGAATGCTGTAGATGGTATCTATCAAGATATATCATGGACAATTTTTAAAGTAAGCTGGTTTAAAGTGTTTAAATGTAAGCTAAAGAGTTATGATTCCTGAAAAGCTGCCTGCTTGAAATGTTACTCAAGGGTGGTGTAACATGTTATGTTGTTACATAAAATGCATAAAGTTTTTTTGAAAGAGATGTTCACTTTCTGTATGCGCTTTATTGTTGCAGTGTCACAAAAAACCGATTCAGTAAATTTCACTGAAAGCATCTGTGGTCTGTGGAGTTTCTGGATCCATGTTTAGCTGTTTGGATAGCTAGTTCAGCTCTTAGCAAGGCCATTTACCTATGGGCATGAAAAAATGACAAACACTACTTTACTAGTCCTCCACAGAGTAAAAAGGGTTTTATTTGTGAAAGTCAGTGCAACAGAAAGACAAAAAAAAAGAGATAACAGCTTTCTCTTCTTTCTGAGATTTAGCTAAATATCCTATCAGAGCATTGTGTGTTTGTGTTTGATATATTACCAGGCTAGAAGAATGAAACAAGTTCATATCTGGTATGTGCTAGGTGTTATGAATAACTCCCAGAGACAAGAAAGTATACGAAAATAACTAGGGTTTAACAAAACACAACTGAGAAAAAACTCAAAATGAAACCTGCCATGGGGGGCGAACACAAACATAAACAAATACCATAAACGTAACCAAGGAGTGAGGGAAACTTCGGGAGAAGTTTCGGGGGTGAAGACGGGATCGCGGAAAGAGAGTAGAGGAGTCCAAGCGCTAGAGGGAATCAGCTGAAAAACAATGCATACTTCCAACAAGGCTAGACACAGAAGTGTGTCTAGCGGGGGTTTTTATAGAGACGATAATCAGCACTGGTGATGAGGTGCAGGTGATGATCATTAATACTCAGTAGAATGTGCTCGAGGTGTGTGAGAGTCAGGGAGAGAGTTCGACACAGAAGTAACAGTATCCCCCCTCCAGGAGTCGTTCTGGGGTCGGCTGGGGCTCCAGCAGAAGTAGTCGGAGGTCCCTGGGTATATACTGGCGGCCTGGCGGTGTTTCAGGTGGTGCGGGATCTGATTCTAAGGCAGCTTGGATTTGGTCCTCCAGAGCCCTCTGTGTTGCGTTGATGAAAACCTTGGGAGGGAGTATTGTGGTGGGCTGGTCAGAGGCTTCGTCGATGTCATGGATGCACGAGAGTACGTCAGCCTTGGTGTTCTGAGATCCTGGGCAGTACTTGATGGTAAAGTTAAACCGGGTAAAGAATAAGGCCCAATGAGCTTGGCGGTGGTTCGACCTTTTTGCTTCCCATATGTAGCACAGGTTCTTATGATCGGTGATAACTTGAAATGGATATTGTGCACCCTCTAACCAGTGTCACCATTCCTCAAGGGCCAGCTTTATAGCCAGGAGCTCACGGTTCCCCACGTCATAGTTTTGCTCCGCCAGGCTTATTTTTCTTGAGAAGAATGCACAGGGCAGAGGTTGGTCTTCATTGTGTGGAAGCTGCAATAACACGGCCCCCACCCCACTGGTTGAGGCATCTACTTCCACAATGAAAGGTTTTTCTGGATTCGGATGTTGCAGTACAGGAGCAGACAGAAAAGCCTCTTTGAGGCGCAGAAAGGCGTGTTTGGCCGTGTCGTTCCGGCTCAGGGTCTTGGGGTTGCCACGGAGGAGACTGGTTAAGGAAGCGGTCAGTGTACTAAAGTTCTTTATGAATCGGCGGTAAAAGTTTGCAAATCCCAGGAATTGTTGCGGTGCTTTCACCGTCTCTGGTTCAGGCCAGCTCTTGACAGCCTTGACTTTGTCCTCCATATGCACTCCTTGGAGAGTTATAATGTACCCCAGAAATGACACGGTATGTTGGTGGAAGGAACACTTATCTGCCTTGAGGAACAGTTGATGGAGGTGGAGGCGTTGGAGAGCTTGAGTTACATGATACACATGGGTGGACAGGTCTGGAGAATAAATGAGGATATCATCAATGTAGACTATAATGAATCTGTCCAACATGTCCCAGAATATCTCATTCATGAACCCCTTGTAAGAAAGTTTTCTCTCTGCTGTCTGTCTGTATCTGCTGTGTTGTGTCTAGAGGCGCCTCTGGAGCAAATGAACAGACCACACGATTCAAATCTAGTCTGGTTTATTCATGAAGTGCTCAAAATACTAAGTTTCACACAGGCTTTTTATACAATGTGAGCACGTGTATTATTTATTTATTTACTTATTTATGTATGTATAATGGCTTGCACAGAAGATTTTATTCTTTTATCTTTGGTTGTTTTTTCTGTTGTGTACTGTTGTATTCTACATCCTTTGTGTGTCATGTTATATCAATGTTTTCTTGACCCACTGCAAATCAATTGTCCCCTTGAAGGACAATAAAGTTCTGAACTGAACTAAAGACTTAAGGATTTAATATTCACATTTCGATCCGCAAAGTATGAAAATCCAAATTTTCCCCACATTTCTCCCCTTTTATCATAAAATATGATACCAAAATCACAAGTACTGGGGTCGATACACCAGCTGACATCAAGTAATAAGAATTCCTAAGGATTTAACTTATCATTTCATAAGGCATGTGGTTTGGGAAGCTAAGGCTGTATTAATTTTGTTGCAACCCACAACAGCCAAGGGAAAGATATAATTAAGTTCCGAAAGATAAATAAATAAATAACAGTATAACTGAGATGGTTAAATGATCACTTCTCTGAAAAATTACTTGTAAACTCAATCAGGTCTAAGTAATCACCTTCTCCATTGTACACCATGCTAACTGGATTCCATCTTTTGATCAAATTTGATTAATGCTGATTATTTTAGCATACAAACAGCTGTTCCTAGAACAGTGCTCGAGTACATTTGTCCTCCTAGAGGCCTCTTGACTGTAGCCTTACTCTTCTTCTTGTTGAGTTCCCTCCTCTAGTTCTTCCATTGGCTTTGGAACTTATCTGCAGTGACTGGCGCGCACCCACATGACTCTTTTGCTAACCTTCTGGGGCAGATTCAGGTTTGTGAAATGGGTACATGAAGCCTTCAGCCAGTGCGAATCGCAGGTGACAAGGTCCGGGGGTACTCTTTTGGGAAAATTTGAAAATCTAAAGTTGAGAGAGGCGATTTTCTGGCATCTGAGTTACAAATAATGGTATAAAATAAAATTATAAACAATTTTTGTTGAAACAAAACCCATCAGATATACAGTGTTTTCTTTATCACGGAGTCACTGTTCACCTACACTTGATTCACTTACTTTAAGTGCTGTAAAAAGAATTTAAGTTCAACCGGCGCATTGAGTTTGGCTTATGCCTTGGTCCCACTGGAGAAAAGTCATTGGCAATGTTGAAATGTTGTATCCGCGAAGGTTAGGTGATGCATCTGTGATAACTTGCGAACCATCCCAGTTGCTTCCAGAATGACTTAGGGATTTGATGATCAGGGGGAATCGGCCATCAAATCCACACTGCCTTCCTCCTCACTTTCGTGAGGGGCTGGTTTCTGTGCTTTCCCTCTCTTCTTTTCAGAATTTTCAGAATTTAGAGAAGACATCCGTTTGCGTGGTGTCATGCCGCCTAACACCCAGGACTGAATTATACAAAAAATCTCTCTCTCTCTCTCTCTCTCTCTCTCTCTCTCTCTCTCTTTCTCTCTCTCACATGCATGCATGCACACATATGCACCCAGAACTGTGCAAAACTCTCTATCCCTCTCACACACATACACACACTCTCTTTTGCCTGTGTGGACACACACAAATAACTTGCATTGTTCAATATTTATTGCACTACCTCAACCCTGTAATTTCATTATCTGACATGTTTATGTTTATGTCTATGCCTATATTCTATTTGCAGTACCTCAACTGGTGCTACCGCTTTCTTTTTTTTTTAATTCCATCTTTTTCTTTCTTTCCGTGCTAAGTGACTTATTCTTGAGTTGTCTTTCTCTTTTTGCACTATTTTTGCACTGCATTGTCTTTGCACTGTTTGCACATAGTTTGCACTTTATTTGGCTAGGACAATAACCTTGGTCCTAGCTCTGTGTTATTGTTTTTTTCGAATTTGATCTTTGTTGTATGTTTATGTAGTACCTGTGTTTGTATATTTTATTTAGTCTCACAGTGATTGTACTGTATATTCAAGAGGATTCTTCAATAAATGACACCTGTCTGAATCCTCTCTGCTCTTGTTATTGAAGCCAAGGGCAGTTATGGGACACATGCCTACTTTAACCAGTCCACTTCAACAAACACTACGAGGTAAAAAACTTGTAGACTTGTACCACTTTCATAAACTTACACTGATGTTATATTCAAATACGAGAAACAAACTGTCAAATAAAGTAAGCTGCAATCTGCTTTTTTCTGCCATCCTTGATCATTCCATATGTAGGCTTTAAACACCAGAATGACAATGAATATTCTGCAGGTTGTCATAAAAGGGGTCGCACAGTAATTCATGACTATGATATGTGCGTTGTCTATAAATACTGGAAAAAACACAGTTTTTTTTTCAGTGCCGGTCATCAGAAAAAAAATGTGCTTGCCTTACTGCGGAGTGGGTGGTGAGTAAATCCTGGCATGTTCCCGTCCACCTGGGTTTGTCCTTCATGACCACCCACTCTCCAGGTCTGAGACTGTACAACTGGCCTGTCACCAGAGCTGGTGGGGCTTCCTTAAACTGTTTATGGACAGATTCCAGAGCAGAGGACAGGGCTCATCAAAAATTGCATCATGACACAAAGCCATTTCTGGGAATTATATCAATTGTGTTGCTTAAGGTCAATCCCCAGATACTCTCTTAACTGTTTCAGTGCTGTGCTCAAAAAAGAGGGTTGCTGGCAACTTTCCCTGCTATTCCCCATCTAAGGATGATTTTTTTTTTCTTATCAGGGCTTTAGCTACTGCATTTGAGTCATGTTTGGATGTGGGAAAGGCTTCAACCCATTTTGAAAACATGGCAACCATTACTAGGCTGTACTTGTTCCCTTCACATGGTGTGAGATCAATGAAATCCATTATCAAATGGTCAATCGGCTTACCTGGTGTTGGGTGTGCTGCCTGTTTCACCTTCAAACCCCTTCCCACGTTATGTTTAGCAAATCAGACATAGTGAACCAATGCTTAGTTATTGTTGCTACCACCCCCTTTTGACACATGACCTTTTCCTTGTGTCACTTTAGCATAATAGGGAAACATGCAATTTGGGAGGTATGGATGTCCTTTTTGGCATGTCCAGACCCCTTGATGGACTGAGCACCTTGCTTTGCACCACTGTGCCCTCTCTTCTGGTGTTGTGCGCTGTTGTAGATTAATGAGAATAGTTTGGGGTGAAAGAGTTGCTGCATGTTTTGCTACCATGTCAGCTCTCATGTTCCCTAAAGAAAATAAGATTAGATTTGTTAGTGTGTGCATTACATTTACAAACTGTTATAATTAATTTTCCTTTTATTCAGATATTTCAAGTTTTTTTCACACCTTTATCATCAAAGAACAGATAGTTTATAGATGCACTAGTCAGTACACTTCTACAAAACTCTTCTCACTGATCTCTTGTCTTGTCTACCTCATCATTAGTCTCAACTCCTATCCCATCATATTTTCATACTCTTCTTGAATATCTGATTCTACTTTGATGTCAAAGCAGGTCACCATCATAACACATGATTTGCATAGGTTGACACAGTACTTCAGTTCATTCATGACTTTATCTAGTGACTTCAAGTACTCCAGTGACTCAAGGCCCAAGTCTAGGTCTACCTCAGACTCTCCAATCCACTTTCTGGGGTCCATTTACATTTATGGCATTTTGCAGATGCCCTTATCAGAGCGACTTACATTTATCATTGTCACATATTATCACATATACAACTGAGCAGTTGAGGGTTAAGGGCCTTGCTCAAGGGTTAAGGGTCTTGCTCAAGGGCCTGACAGTAGCAGCTTGGTGGTACTGGGGGCTAGGGGGCTAACCCCCCTAGATCACTGATTCAGAGCCTTAACCTTTGAGGAGGCTTTGGTGTCTTCCAGTTCTTCCTTAAGAATGCTGTGATTGATACTGAGATCTCTGATCCATCGCTCAACATTCTTCAGCTTTTGGTTATGGATGGTCAGAAATTTGCAATAACCCAAGCTGTAAACCCTTGCCCACAGCTCAGGTGGCATTTCTGCCAGCCTGGGCTGTTCTTGGACTGGGGAGACAACTCCTGTGAAACTATAAAAGACCCCCTACACAGCTTGTTGAGAGCTCAGCACTGGGCTCAACATGAACCAATATAGAGAGAGGTTGTGTGTAGGTGCCCCTTTTCCACTGTAGAAAATTAGAGGGTCAGAGGTAGGGTTTTAATTAGTAATTCTCTTACTCAAACACACTTTAACCCACCATCGCATGTCCTTCCATTTACTGTTGGTAGGTTTGGACAGAAAGACATGATAAGTGTTCAGATAGTGCTACATCAAACATTTCTGCCTGACAACATCTGTGGAATGATGTTGTCCAAAATGGAATGTTCGCACATAAGCCTTTCCACCGGGTCAGCTTCACTGAACAGGCTCAGTACTTTCTGACCAATAAAGGGCTTCCAGTCTTCTAAACCAGACTCTCCCATACTTCCCTCACTTCATGCAAATGTGCATTTTATCTGTATTTTGTTGCATTATTTTGTCTTGTACTATTTGTACTGAATACTGTGGTATATTGATTACTGAATCTGGACACAACTTCCACTCATACACATACAAGGGAGGTTCAGGGTGGTCTGCATACAAATTAAAGAGCCATTAGTGACTAATGTCTCTGGGTGAGAAAGTAAGATCCAGGGTCGGGTTGCGGGGGCAGCAGCCTAAGCAGTGAGGTCCAGACGTCTCTCCGGCCACTTCCTCCAGCTCTTCCGTGGGGGACACCGAGGCGTTCCCAGACCAACCAAGAGACATAGTCCCTGCAGTGTGTTCTGGGTTGACCCTGGGGTCTCTTACCGGTTGGACATGCTTGAAACACCACACCAGGAAGGCATTCTGGAGGCATACTAATCAGATCCCCAAGTCACCTCAGCTTGCAGCTGCATTCTCTCAATGCAGAGGAGCAGCAGTTCTACACCGAGCCCCTCCCGGATGACCGAACTTCTCACCCTATCTCTGAGGGAAAGCCTTGCCACCCTGTGAGGGATGCTCAATTCAGCTGCCTGTATTTGCAATCTTGTTCTTTGGGTCACTACTCAAAGCTCATGACCATAGGTGAGGGTTGGGATGTAGATCGACTGGTAAATGAGAGCTTTGCCTTCCGGCTCAGCTCCCTCTTCACCACAACATAAAGGCACAATACTTAAACTCCTCCACTTGGTGCAGGATTTCATTTCACACCCGGAGGGTGCATTCCACCCTTTTCCACCTGAGAACCATGAACACTCAGATTTGGAGGTGCTGATTCTCATCCCGGCTGCTTCGCACTCTGCTGTGAATCGCTCCAATGAGAGCTGGAGGTCCTGGCTTAAAGTGTCATCCACAAAAAGTAGAGACATGGTCCTATCACCACCAAACACATGTGTTTGTGTAGAGCTGGAGTGCTGGGGCCTGGGCAAAATCCCTGATAACCCGCGTCCAGGCATGGGAAACTGAATACACTTGACCCTCAATTTTCCGGATTATTAGGGGGGTTAGGCTGTCCGGGAGCCTCAAAAGTCCGGCAATCGATAATGTCCCTACCCTTTTCCGGACATTTATGATAATCAGTCCAGCAATCACCATTATTCAGCAGCAGTCCCGGACTTTCACAACACTTATTCGACACTCAATACACAATATTGTGTTTTCACAAACTTAAGGAGCGTATCAGCACATTTTTTTTTTATCATATTTATTTTTAATGTGGGTTCTGGCTCGTCATCCCTGTCCTCACTTTCACTTTCACTTAGCTCTCCCGTCACTGATGCCACTATCTGTTCATCGGACATTATTTTGTGCCCCTCTGCGGCTTCATTTTCGTCCATCCACTCGGACAGGAACGGGCCGGACAGGAGGGAAGTTATAAAATCATGACCGACCCGGACTTCCATCATCGATTCCCGGACTTGTCTGAGCATTTTTCCAGCAATAACAAATAATGTCCGGCGCCGGAGTTTGTCCGGGAAATCCGGGAAATAGGGGTACGGGAAATCAAGGGTGGAGTGTACTTGGTTTTGCTTTAAATAGGAGTCTACTGAACTGCACTTAGCCTGCACCTTCACCACATTAAATCTCTGCCCAATAAATTGATTGGAGTGGAGAAAGGAGTCAGAAAGGAATGTTCAACCTTATGCCCATCTTCATTTTCACTTATTAAGGACTCAGAGAAAGTCTCTAGAACAGAATGATCTGTTGTTCCAATTGTAAGGATGGATTGAAAGCTTCATTTTGAAGAGACGCTAAACCTCTCTTTTTTTATGACTGCCTTTACTAAAAATTTAACATTTCCTTTCCCTGTATTGTTAAGAGCATACAAGGCAGCTGAGTAAATGAGAAGACAATATATTTCAGGAAATTAGGCTTAACACGTGTCTGGGGAATTCGGAGATTGTTGCTGTCTAATGTTTTCTTGTTTGCCACAAGCTTGTGTATGTTTCTGACTACATTGATCCAACTGAATTTCAGTGTGTTGTGTGTGACCTCCTCTGACCTCAGGTGTTTTATAATCCCCATTCTCTGCCCATCAGTGGGCCTGCTCCTTCAGGGCTGGTTCTGGGCAATCTCTGATGAAATGTTCCCTGCTGCCACAACAGAAACAGCTTTGGTCCCTATTGAGGTCCTACTGGTTTGACACTTGTGTTTTTTAGTAGGTCTCACATTCCATAGCATGGTCAAAGTGGCTGTGTGTATTTATAACTCTTCTCATTCTTATTCTTCTCTATCTTTTAGGATGTACTACATAATGTTCAATTTGATTCAGATTAGTAGAGTTCCATGGGAGGTAGAAGTGCTTGACCTCAAGATACATGCAATTCATGAAGCTGTTTTGAAGGTGTGCTTTCCATGTTGTGATCTGTCCCCCTCACTGGCTCTGTCTTTTCTTGTTTGCACATGGCAATCTTGATCATGTCCATGTGAACTGGGGAGGCATAAGTTTGTTGCATCTGTAATGCCAATGCTTGCTTGATAGACTGCATTATACTGGTGTTACTAGTCTGGCTCTTGAGGTCTCTGATTCTCCTCTGGATAGTTTTGTGAGACCCTCGACCAATGATCATCTGTGTGCATCACAGTTTGTGTGTGGTGGGTCAGAATTCCCCGCATAATTGAAGCAGGTCTTCTCCGAACATTTTTTCCACCCACTTCACTCATGCTGGGAAGATTTGCCATGTGTTCTTTTAATTTCTGCAAATGCCTATGGCTTGTAAACAAGCATTGGGCCTTCTACCCCCACTACTTCGACCAATGGCAGCAAGAGGACTTCATGCATTTGCCCTTTTTAATCTGGGCACACTTGGCTAGTCTCTTTCCACTTGGGCTCCATGTCAGACAGAGTAATACCAGATGGAGTTCCTTTTCTGGTGAAATGTGGAGAGGAGATTTTTTCTGGATTTTTTGCATTGGCAGGTAGGCTGGGGTGAATTTCTGGGTGTGGAGCACTGGGTGCTGGCCCTCCCACTACTGTCTGGCTGTTGTGACCTGGAACTGATGGTGCATTCCTCTCTGGCTCCTGCCTTGGTCGCATCAGTGGGGCAGAGTCCAGGTTTAGATCAGCCTGTATTTGGGAACACTGAGAAACAGATGGGTGTCATGCCTGTCTCCAAACGCTTTCTATTCTGGTAAAAACATTTTCTTACTCTCTATTTTCTAAGTGCTTTCTTAACTGCTCTATACATCTTACAGTAAAATGTCCTTGATCAGGGAACCCACATATCTTTCACCCAAATATCAAAGTGACCCAAACTGTCCTCTGATTAATTAGTTATTATGAAGTTTTTGTTTGGACTGGAGAAAATACATCCAGTTCTAAGCAATGCATGTGTTGGCTGTTTACTGTGAGACTCTCCCATTTTGTTATTTTAATACAGGCATTGTGTTTCTCAAAGTAACAACATAGAAATATAGCTGGCACAAATGAAGTACTGCAAAGGCAATTCTCAGCTAAAATTTTCCTTAAAGATAATTGTAGGAAATTCCACTATTAAAGAAACCTCAAATGTGTTGAGTAAACATAGTCTCCTTTGTTTTATGCCTTATAATATGTCACAAATCTCTTTCCTAGTCTATTTCCCTTTGGATGTGCACCACACAGATGCGCTGGACTAAGGTGTATTAGGTAGCAATTCGTCGGCACCTGTTAAGATGTACTGGTCAGGTTAAATTCCTAGTTTTTTCAAGAACTAGAAAAAAACTTAAATGTATAAATGTGTTGGGACCCACATCCCAACTGGGACATGCACTCAACACAATGGAAATCCCAACAATACAGTCAAATTTCAATTGTTTCTTTCTTTGAAATAAAATACTCACCTAAGACAAAATTAGGTAATACAAATATTGATGGTGCCTACCCGTATTCGGTAGACTGCATCAGCTCACGGCTCAGTGCGGCAAAAGACGCACCGCCTCCACTCAAAGTACGAGGTAGAGAGTGGATAATCAGGTCCATAAACATCCTTTGGTCTGCTTGTTGCCCAGAAAAGCACTCATGTAGTCAACCCAGGGATGCCAAGATATGTCATGGAAAAATTTAAACAACACCGCTGGCCTTGTCTTTCACGAAGTGATTTTTTTATTTTATTGAGGAAAGACAGACAGAAAGGAAAAAGAGAAGAGAGCACTCGCCCCACTTTGAGATTGCTCGCCCAACCTGACCTTCTAATTGGTTTCTACTGTGTTTTTACTGTTCTTACTGCTTCCACCCAATTTTTAAAGATGTACTACTTATAATATTCCAAACTAGGCTTTCGTATCTTAAAGCAGATTAATAAAATGTATGTATTAGTAACTGATTTTTTTCTATGGTGAGGATGTGGAGATGGAGACCTGTATGACCTCTGCTGAGGGGACATCAAACTTTTTGGGACAAATCATCATTGTGCACGAAGAGAATGGCGGATTCCAGACATCTCTTAAAGAAGAACCTAAGGATGAATATTACAGCTGTAAGACAACAGGGAGAATTTTTTTTTCTTTATCATGTCATCTCTTAAGGGGTGGTTCAACATTTTCACAAGCGTACAAACCGTACGTTAGAGGGGAGGGATTAGTGCCCAGCGTACACTTTTCAAACATAATGAAAATGTCGATCAAAATTGCGCTGAACAATACATGTCCGCTTTCAGCTTTTGCAATCTCGCTATGAACACTGAGCTAATCACCGAGCAGTTTGTAGTCATTATGTTGTGTTTAGTCTGGAAGCGAGAGTACCTGAGTAGTCCATTTAACCTTGCAGTTTGCCAATTTGCCTTCCAATTATAATACTCTTGGTCCTGTAATCGATGTTGTATTATGCCTGGACATGAGGTTTTACAGACATATGTTATGAAAATATATTTGATCATTTGGTCATTCAGCTGTCAGTGTACTTACTACTCAAGCTGCTTTTCACAACAGAGAGAGCAAATATGCATCTCAGATCTATTCCACTGGCTTTAGAGAAAACAATGGGCAAATCTATTTAATTTAAAATAAAAATGGCCACACACAGATCACTATGCATTAGAGCTCAGTAAATAACGTGCACCGATTAACGTGTGTAATGTGCGCTCTTATAGTCCTAAACCTTAAATCAGTGATTTACAGATTTCGGCTCTATACGAGAATTTATTTATAAATAGATTCATCTATATTAATTTTACAGTTGGTGCAAGAGCTCTTAGAAGCCAACCACAGACACTTCAGGTCTACACAGACATACATAGCTATAGGAAGGTGTGTGTGTGTGCATGTGTGCATGCCTGCATGTCCGTATCAGTCCTAGTTAAGTTATTCAGTTTAGCAAGCCACTGATTAGATAATTAGAAATTCAACTTTGTCTTCAGGTTAGACAGAGCATGCGTGTGTCCGAAGATTTTACATTTAGAGAGGAAAAGAAAAATAAAGACAGAACATATTGGCAGCTAAAAACAGCTAGAAACTTCCACAGCTAAGGAAGAAAGACAAAGAACAGGCAGCTAAAAGATCACACAGAGGTAAAAGGGATAGAATGGATGGCAGCTAAAGTAAAAAGTGGAGATTTTAATAAAGAGGAAAGGAAAAGGAAAGAGGCGCATGTGATGACACTATATATGCCAACTGGTGCCACGTGAAAGGGGAGTGAATGTGTGTGTTTGCTCTACCAGTAATTTAAAGTAGATCTGTTTGGGGGGAATAATGTATTAACAGATATTGATTAGCTATGGCTTTCTTAACTTCTTTTGTTTGAGCGGGAATTACGAGAATTGCAAGGTTTAAAAATCACCGTTATCTAAATATAGATATTAGATATAGTCTTTTCAATTTTTTTTTTTTTTTTTTTTTTAATGTAGAATATATATGAAATGAAAGAAAGGAAGACGCAGGTTTTTACATTCACTATCTCATCTATCACTATCCACTATCTCAAACACACATTCACGTTTTAGTTGAAACACCAATAGGTGGATTTCAATATGATCATGTGATGGTGATGCTGATGATCGTGATAATGATGCTGATGATAGTGATGATTAATGCATGTTTTAAACGTCACATTCTTCATACTTTCGAAATCAGTTTATTCAATTTAAAGACAATTTTCATTTAATATGTATGTTTTTGGGGGGATTTGGGGTGTTGAAAAAGAATATTCTCTTGTACGCTTGTAAAATGTTGACAATGTTGAACCACCTCTAATCTAACGAGTTAATTGTCTGTTCTTTTTTGTAAAATTCTTTTAGAAAGACAGGAGCATTTTTGTTTTTACCTGCTTAACATGTTTCAACTACTTCCTGTAGTCATTGTCAGAAGCGTTTGTAAAATTCTTTTAGAAAGAGCAGGTAAAAACAAAAAATGCTCCTGACTTTCTAAAAGAATTTTACAAAAAAGAACAGTTAAAACTAAGAAGACAGTATGAACTTTTACCAGGGAGTTAATTTTTCACTGGAAAGTTCCTCTATTTTTGTGTTTTTTATTTGACCTTATTTCTTGAGGAATATACAGGGTGACCCAATAAATCCTGCCACATTTTAAGGAAAATGGAAAAAAAAATTGTTAAAGATAATACATTTTTATTTACACACATGAAATTTAATTTAGAGTTTTTATACCTCATATTTTTTAGATGTGTCACACTAATTTTTACTGAGGGCCACCATTCTATAAGAGCAACCATGAAATCTGCATGGCAATTCGGTTAGGCATTTTGATTCGGTTAGGCATTTTATCCTATACTTCTATATTCACTTGCATTTTCTGACAGTGCTTAAAGGCATTTTCACAGTCTCTTAGAGCAATCAGTCACAAAGGGGTCAAAAATAAAGGTTTTTAATTTGCCAGTTTATTATGTAGTAATTTTCTTAAATATTCAAGGTTATAAAAATTTGTTATATGTTGCCTGTAGCATTATTTTCTTGGAAGTTATGGCCTTTGAAAGTGTGCATGTCCAAACTAGTAAGATTTCCTTAAAAACTATCATTGTCAATGCTAGTAAGATTAAAGCTTAAAAACAAGTTAAAACCTGTTCAGTTTTTTAAATACATTTTTCACAACATTATTTAGTTTACTTGAGGACTTATTACAATTTAGAAACAAATATGTTCGCAAAACATTTCATTATTAATGGAAAATTTTTGTTTCATTCGAAAATTTTTTAAATAAAGACCAAACATGGAAGATAAAGTCTACTTCTTTTGTAGGAAGAATACCAGTTTCATAAACATTGCCCACATTCAAGTTATGAATATCGCAAACATGAGAGATGTCCAAATAATGTCCACTCCGACAAATGCTGGTGTATATCAGTAAGCTGTGATTAAAAATCTTGAAACACTTTCTTCACTGAATATTATTTTAAAATTATGTTATTAGGTTATTGTAACCCATATAGGAAATACCTATATATGTTATTTATCTTATGGTGTAAAGTTTGTGCCTTGCGTGATGTCACTTTCTGTCACAACAAAACGGACCATTGCAGACATGAGACAAACTGTTGCAGAAACCAAAACAGACTATTGCATACAAGAGACAGAGCATTGTGCATATCCTCAGGCTGTGAGCTGGAGAGTATACCCCTTTTTATGGGGACTGTTGAAACTCCACAGACCATGCTAGGGAAATATTTGCTAGCTGTGATGAAGCAAAAACAAGTGATATGTCCTTTTAACTCGATAAAACTTACTATGATAAGTCAAATGGAGTTATTAGATGTGTATTTAAGGTTATTTTACTGTATAGTCAATGCTAAAGCATTTAAAGATGCTTTTAATAAAGAAGATTTGATCTCAGCACACTTTTTGTGTGATTAGTTAATTTCATAGTTATATAGTCATAGTTTTAAGTAATGTGTGGTGTAGTTAATTTTGCACTGCATACAGCATTGGTTATGGTTAGCAGGAAATCCATTTTATGCATTACGCTGCATTGACAGTTAAAACGATTAGATGACAGAAAAATGATAAGTTACATAAGAGTTAGAGATACATAATTTATGTGTCTGGAAGGGAATGCTGTTGCTTACAGTCATTCATGTGTAGTTCATTGTAGTTAAGGAAAAAATAAACAAAACATGATTGTTATGATAAACAATAATTTATATCATTGTATGTATTACCTTGATACTTGGCTATACAGTTTGTGTATAAAATATCGAAAAAAGTTGATGAGATCTCATTTAGAAATTGTGACAGAATCTGATAGCCTTACAGTTCTTTTTTGTATTATTGATCAGTTTGAACTGTCAGAGAGAGCGATAGGAAAACTTAGATGTCGAGCCCAGCCCAGTGATTCTGAGAGCAGTCAGGGATGCGGTTTGACCAGCCGCAAGACCTGCCTGGAAAACCTTACATCATCTGAATATTCCATTTGAACACAAATAAGACACTTGCACTAATTACCCACCCAGGTAGTAGCTATAGGAACATTGAGTAGCAAAACTTAGCGGGACTCTGATTTCATTTTTTTTCATTCTTTATTTTCGTTTTGTGGCACCTCATTTTGTTAATTGCAAGATACATCAGAGCTGTAAAGGTTTGTTAATTCTTCTGTTACTAGCAATAAAAACACCCTTCAAAGAGAAATCAAGACCAATACACCTAATGACTACAAAGATGTAAGAAAACACCTGCAAATTCTTCTGGATTGAGATGCGATTCGTGAGTCTGAGTCACCCTACTCTTCGCCAATCATGGTGGTTCGGAAAAAGAATGGAGAAGTCCGTCTTTGCTTCGACTACAGGAAGTTAAATTCACTGATGATATGAGATGCATATGCACTTCCCCACCTTGAAGAAGCTTTCTCAGCTCTTGCCGGATCCAAATAGTTCTTGGTAATGGACTTAAAATCTGGGTATTGCCAGATAGATAGGGAGGAATGTGACAAGCCTAAAACTGGCTTTGAGTGCCCTTTGAGATTATATGAGTTTAATCGTATGCCCCAGGGTATCATTAATGCCCCCAGTTCTTTTCAGTGGTTGATGAAGACGTGCATGGGTAGTCTTAACCTGAAAGAAGTGCTAGTATTCCTGGATGATGTAACTGTGTTTTCAAACACTAGAGGAACATGAAACCAGGCTTTTGCATATTTTTCAGCAGATGCGGGAATATGGGCTGAAACTGTCACCAGCCAAATGCTGTTTTTTTTTTCCAGAGCTCTGTGCGTTATTTATGGCACAGTGTTTACAGCAAAGGAGTTGAGACTGGTCCTGAGAAGGTTAGTTCCCTTCACACCTGTCCATGACCCCAAACACTCAGTGAGCTCAAAAGCAACCATGATGCAGTTGGTCTTTTTAGACAGCCTCATCACACCCTTCCAGATGATGATGAATCCCTTAATGAGAGAGTGGATAAAACAGTTCACTTCTCATCATCTCTCTTCCTCTTCTGATCAACTTGACTAACCATCAGATACTGTCACTGCTGTGTGCAGATAGCTTAACATCCCTCAATCTGGTGGAGTCGCTTGCCTTACATGCAGATGCAGTACCAGATGTCTATGAAGAAGTAGAAACACTGGGATGCTCCATTATACCCACCTTTAGTGAGGCAGATCTCCAAGATCATCAGAAGTCTGACTCAGTCATTGGACAAGATGTCAGTCTGTTGAAGTCAGGAAATGGGGCAAATTACAAAATTTGTGCTGACTCATTGGAGCTTAGGCTAATGCTTAAAGAATGGAAATGATTGCGACTGAAAAATTACCTTCTCCACAGGAGCTGCCAATCAGAAGGTGACAACACTTATCAATTTGTGGTCCCGAAGTCTCTAAGGCTCTTCATCCTTTCTTGCCTCCATGATAATTTGGGGCATATGGACCTGTATTGAACCCTTGATCTAGTCAATTCAAGGTTTTATTGGCCAAAGATGGCTATGGATGTAGAGAACAAGATCAAGTAATGTGGTGGACGTTATGTTAGGAGGAATACCCCACCTGAAAAATCTGACCTCCTTGTGAATGTTCACACAACTTGTCCCATGGAACCGGTGTGCATAGACTATCTGTCTCTGGAACCTGATAGTAAGCACACCAAAGACATCTTGGTCATCACAGACCACTTCACAATGGTGGCAGAGTGTTTCTGGGAACAGTTTTTGGTGCATTACGGGTTCCCAGAACGAATCTTAAATGAGCAAGGCAGAAACATTGGGTTTCAATTCATCCAAGAACAAGAAGAAATATTGCTGGTATCAAAAAGGTACGCACAAGCCCCTACCACCCAAGAGGGAACCCTGTTGAAAGGATCAATCGAACCCTCTTGGGCATGTTGGGAACTTTGAAAGAAAAAGAGGAAAGTCACTGGCATGACTATGTAAAGCCGTTAACTCATGCCTACAACTGCACCAAGAGCGATGTCACAGGATTTAGCCTATATGAATTGTTGTTTGGGTGCCAACCAAGGCTGCCTGTATTTATTGCATTTGGGTTGCCTGTCCATGATGGAGGTCCCAGAAGTCACTGCCAGTATGTAAAGAGCCTGAAAGCTTGTCTTGAAGACAGTAGCCAGATTGTTGCCAGGAATTCCAGGAACGTTGCTGAACGGAACAAGCACAGGTTTGACAAGGCAGTAAGTTAACTCTCCAGGAAGGTGAGTCAAACACAAACTTGCAGATAAGTGGGAGTCACCTGTGTTCAAAGTCATGAGCAAAATGGGACCATTAAATGGGGCCCATTAAATGGGGATGGTCCCTCCCATACACTGCACAGGGATCACTTGTTGCCTTGTGGTAAACTAGGTGATGAAGAAACTGAAGGGGCCAAACCAAGGATTCGCGCCACAGAACCAGGGGCAGTCAACCTCAGCTTCAGGAAGGGAACTCAGAGTCTGAAGATGATTCATGTGACTGTCCCATTCAGTTGTCAGTCATTCCTGAGAAGAGGGTTGTTCTATGAATCTATGAAATCCCCAGAGAACAGCATTCCACTGTGGTTCCAGCAATAGAGGATAGTCATCAATCTGGCATGCACACAATCTCTCAACCTCAGGATGAGCTTGCTTCTGGAGGCAGGAGGGACACCACCACAAACAGCCTCAGAACAGGAGCTAGGAATCTCAACTGGACAAGTCCTTGTGAGACAGTGGTGCATATCCTCAGGCTGTGAGCTGGAGAGTATACACCTTTTTATGGCAACTGTTGGAACTCCATTGAGTTACAGACCATGCTAGCTGTGATGAAGCAAAAACAAGTAATATGTCCTCTTAACTCGATAACACTTACTATGATGAGTCAAATAGAGTTATTAGATGTGTATTCGAGGTTATGTCTCTTTTTTGTGTACTTAGTATTAATGGTGTGTTGGAAAAGATCACTAGCATATATATGTCATAGTGCTGCATTGACATAGTTAGCAATAAGATGATAGAAAAATGATAAGTTACATAAGAGTTAAAGAGAGACATAATTTATGTGTCTTTAAGGGAATGCTGTTGATTACAGTCATTCATGTGTAGATCATTTTAGTTAAGGAAAAAATAAACAAAACATGATTGTTATGATAAACAATAATTTATATCATTGTTTTTATTACCTTGATACTTGGTTATACAGTTCATGTATAAAATAACATGAAAGTTGATGAAATCTAATTTAGATATTGTGACAGAATTGTAGCCTTACAATTCTGCATTTTCTGTGTAGGTTGTTTCTTGTATTATTGGTCAGTTTGAACTGTCAGAGAGAGAGATTGGAACACTTGGATGGCGAGCCCATTCTGAGACTACTTCCGGCGCTGTCGAAGTCGGCCGCCGTCGCGACTGCTCCTACACTTTTTTTCTTTATTGTTGTTTTAAGTAAATTTTTTAAACCGGTAAATTCATCAGCATGGAGTGCATTCGTTACAATAAAGATACTCTTATTTCTATTGGTGTACAACGTACTCACAATTCGACGTTTTTAACTCCGGATCCGAGCTGGCCGAAGGAGATCCTGAGGGAGAACAAAGGACGGGACCCGAAGCGGCGGCCCCGGGGAAAGCG
>JAQMYF010000002.1:1945237-1961956 GCA_030014195.1 Neosilurus mollespiculum | reverse complement strand
ACTAAGCATTTCACTACATGTTGTACTGTGTATAATTTGTATGTGACAAATAAATTTGAATTTGAATTTGAATTTGAGAGCAGTCGGGGACGCGGTGTGGCCAGCCGCAAGACCTGCCTGGAAAACCTTGGATCATCTGAATATTCCATTTGAACACAAATAAGACACATGCACTAATTACCTAACTGGGTAGTAGCTGTTGGAACATTGAGTAGCAGAACTCAACTACAGGGGACTCTGATTTCATTTTTTTTATTCTTTATTTTCATTTTGTGGCACCTCATTTTGTTAATTGCAAGATACGGCAGAGCTGTAAAGGTTTGTTAATTCTTCTGTTACTGGCAATAAAATGTGTTGACTGTTCAGCCCACACACTCCACTCCTACCAGACCTAGATTGATGTGTCTCCACTACAGAGGTGCTACATTATTATTAAGCAATTTTGCTATTTTATTCTGTGAGTATTTAAATAATTGTTTGTTTATTCCTTCATTGTACCAATAATTATATATTATACATATATATCTAGGTTTTAAAAACACTTGAGTCTATTAGAAATAGTTTGAAAGTTGAATATCATAACCAGTGACTTTACTAGTAAAAATAATTCTTTAAATTCAGGAAAGACAACAAATATAGGACACTTTAAGTTTTGTAAGAAAAGGGTTTGGAGTGGACTAACTTATTGACACATTTTCAGTGTGGGCTTGTATCTAAATCAGCAGCCTGTAAGATTCTAAATGTATCGTATATAAAATATGTAACAAATGAATATTTTTTCTGAGCTTTTATTGGTAAAAATATTTCGTGTTAATTTACTGATGGCATAAACCTAGATTTCGAAGTGGACACTTTTGGACGGACACATATTCATTCTTGTGTAATTTCAGAATCTGGTTCAGATATGTTTTGCTTTAAAGTTACTTTGTACTTTATAAAAAGTGCATCTGATTGAAAAAAGATATATTTCTTATTATCACAAGAGATAGAAAAGTCAGAGTAGATATTTTGGATGGGCACGTCCTCGCATGTATTTAGATCTGCCCTGTGCAGCACAAATTGGATATTACCACCAATGCATTATTTAATTAAATGGCATATGCTTATCTAACTTTGAATTGAAAAAATTTTCATGACAAGCATCCTCCTTTGAAATTATTTCAGTTGGAATCTCAACAAAAATAAAAAAGTGGGAAACTCAGATTTGTCCAAAATTTAACTTTTGTGTATATTTTCTAGACAAGCTGATACTTTTTTGTTCATTATTTTTTATTTGATGGTACGCCATACTATTGTGTATTTATTTATATATGAAATTTTACATAATAAGTACAGATTTTGGAACAATAACCCTCATTTTTAGTATCCCCGGTGATCTAGAAGATGGCAAAAAGGCTCTCAACAGCGACAAGCTAGTTCTTGACTTCTTGAGTCTTGAATGACTAGCTGTTCACTTGAAATAGCCTTCCAACACCTAGTGGAAAGATGATGAATTAGGTTTCATGGTAATGGTAGATGCAAAGATTGTACGGAAATCATATTGTTTGAAAGCGCTTGCGGGCACATAAAATGAGAAGGCAGATTGGATTTGGGGTACCCCCCACAGTAAAAAATCACAAGGGGTGAGGTCAGGGGAATGGGCTGGCCACCCAACATTGCCATGCAACAAGATCACCCACTCCGGAAACATTTCCCTCAGCCCTTTCAATGATCTTTAAGCTGTGTGTGCCGTAGTTCCATCTTACTGAAACGACACATCAAGTTCTTGGGCTTGTTGGCACTGCTTCAAATCATAATTGTGTGCAAATAATAATTTCATTATCTTTAATAATTAATTCATTCATCATTCATTCATTTTTCTGAATTGCTTAATCCTAATTAGGGTTGCGGGGAGGCTGGTGCCCATCTCAGCTTACTCTGGGCGAGGGCAAGTACAGTCTGTACAGCTCACCCGGCCCTCGCAGGGCTTTAATATTTTATCTTATTTTTAAATCTTTTTTACTTTGAAATATGGGAGGGTTTTTGGGGGTCACCCTGCATAAATACTTAAACTGTGAAACTGCAGGTAAGGAAACATCAGCCCCTATGGACCAACAGAATGACGAATTTCAGATTAAATGTATTAAAGAAGAAGGTGGAACTGAAGACGAAGCTGAAGATAAAGACTACCTCTGTAAGAAAACAGATTTCTATGTTACCAGATGTTTAAAATAAGTAATTACAGATGATAAGGACATCTATTACATCTTTATGTACAGAGATGAACCCTGAGCATTAAAGATGCAATACACCCTGCACAGCTCACCAGACCATCGCAGGGCCAATACACTCACAATAATTCATTTTCACATCCACACCAATAGGGAACAGCCAGTTAGCCTTTAGTGCATGTTTTTGGACTTTGGGAGGAAAGTGGAGCACGTGGAGGAAACCCACGCAAACACGGGGTGAACAAGAAATCCTTCTTGTTGTGAGGCGGACATTCTAACCACTATGCCACTGTCTCGGCCCATACAACAGTAGTTTAATTACATTTGTACATTGTTTTAAATAAAGTCTGGATTGTGGTGTTTTTTTTTTTTTTTTTTTTTTTTTTTTTTTCAGACTGTGAGATCTGCAGATCTTTCTTCATGAATAAGTGCGAGGTTCATGGTCCACCACTCTTTATCCCCAATACACCGGTAATTATAGGGGTTTGGAATCGAGCCAGACAAACTCTTCCACCATTTCTGGAAATTCGGAAATCTGATATTCGGGATGCAGGCCTGGGAGTGTTTAATACAGGTGGCACGGTTCCAGTAGGTGTGCACTTTGGGCCATATGAGGGAGAGCTGGTGGACCAAGATGAAGCTATGAACAGCTGCTACTCCTGGGTGGTAATTACTTATCTTAACAACTGTAAATTTAATTAAACTAAAAATGCTGTGCTTATTTTAAGTATCTTAAAGTTTATTCGTTTTGTTAATTTATTTTTGCATCTTTATTCATTTTATTCATATTTTTAAGACACGACACATGTTGCACTTTATTGAACAGCAGAGTGGAGCACCAGATTTCACTTTGTACAAAACTGATTTTCTTAACGAATCTGCAGAAGTCAAACAGAAGTATGGTAAACGTTGGCAGAATGGGCGGAGTGTAAACATCTATAAGCCAATGTCACCAGTTAACATGAAAATCATTTAAACTGGAACAAAGGCACAAAGAAGCAGATACTAACAGCTACAAGTTCACTCAACATAACCTACTCATTCACATACACAGCCTCCACAGGAACGCCAATATGGTGCCGGCGCAGAACCTTTTCTTTGGTTTCCAGGCTGTGACATGTATTGAAAACCATCTATATTGATGATCTTCCTGAGAAGCTGAAAACAACAACTATCATATATGCAGATGACTCATCAGTGATGAGCATAATCAAAGACAGACATCTCAGAGCAACAGCAGACAAAAATCTAAATGAGGATCTAGCTGAAATTGAGCAAATCACTGGAGTGTCCTCTTCAGTACTGCCAAGTGTGATATCAGTCGACTGCAGGATGCAAAAGGCAACCATCCTAACTTACAGTTCCTGGATTCCATTCTAACAAGTGGAACGGTTGGGAATCAGTATCTGAAAGGATCTCAGTTGGACCCACCTTGTGAAGAAGATGGCCATAAATATTGGTCAGGTGTCTAGGCTACTTAGAAGAGTTTCCCTTTTTCCTCAGTCCAAACCAAAGAGACATACAAGACTATGGTCAAGTCTCATATGTAATATGTCTGTCTGGACGAGAATTCACAAACCTCTCTGTCATGACGACCCTATCTAAAGAAGAGCCATAAAAATCATCAATCTCCCACAAGATAAACTTGAAGCTAAACAGATCCAACCCCCAGAGTAGAGAGGTTGGGGCCCTCTAGCAATTCTCCACAGTGTGTACTATATAGGGCAGTGGTGGCTTAGTGTTTAAGTCGATGCGTTACAGATCCGAAGGTCAGCGGTTCAATCCCCACTATCACCACTGTTGGGACCTTGAGCAAGGCTCAGTTAATTGCTCAGTTGTATAAAATGATAATTGTAAGTCATCTGCCAAATGCTGTAAATGTAAATGTACTATGGAGAATCACCTGCCCTATTCAGTAATTGGTAGCCCAGCTGCTAATGCTAAGCGAAGGCAAAAAGCTCACAGCTGCATCCTACACCCCCACAGTAACCCCCCCACAGCCATAACTCAAAACCCCCACAGCCACACTACAAAACAGTTACACCCCAAAATCTTGTGAAAAGCTTTCCCTGAAGTGTGGATTTTATTATAACAAAAGGTAGGATAAATCTGGAATGAGATATTTAACAAGTATATATGGGTATGATGGGGAGTGGTGCACATACTTTTGGCCTTGTGTACATATCTTGTTTTATAGATATCCAACAGAACACAGTGTGAGCAGTACATTGATGCCAAGAGAGAGATACATGCTAACTGGATGAGGTGAAACACTCATCAATGAAATCATTACTTTCAACCCTTACTGATAATTCACTGTTTGTTATGATAAATTTATATACAGTATTTATCATGATTTTTATGTATCTGTCTCTGATTATGTGATTCTTATTTTATTTCTCTGTTCTCTCTGTTGTTCTGTCAGGTATGTAAATTGTGCTCGTAATGATGAAGAACAGAATTTATTGGCTTTTCAGTATCGAGGAGGAATTTTCTATCGTTGCATCCGACCCATTGAACCAGGACAGGAGCTGTTACTTTGGTATGAAGAGGAATATGCCAAGGATCTCAGCATCGTGTTTCACTATCTCTGGAAGAAAAAGTGCTTTGCAAATGGTGAAGTACAAAACACTGTGGTTATGTTACTTTTTTTTTTTCCAAAATAAATAAAGACAAAACTATATTGATTTACTTTTTTGACTTAAACTAAGAAAGTCACACAACAATATGTACCCAGTGTGTCTGGGTTTTTTAAGCAGCAGAATTTCTTCTCGGCTCAGAAACAACATTTTAACATTGTAATTCTCAGAATATCATATTATGTACAGTTTATACTGGTTCTGCCTCAAAGTTCACACAACACACTTGCATTCCTAGCAAACATTTACTTATTGTCTGTGTAACTATAGTATTTATTTATTTTTTTGGAGCTTATGTTTACAATAGGGCACTGATAACTGGAATCTTAAATGTTTACTGTTTTTTTGCAACTATTTGCATATAAATAGTTTCTTCTATTTGTCTGCACCAGGAATGAACAGTACCCAGGTGTTTTCCTGTTCTTTGTGTCCAGCATCCTATACTTCTAAAGTTTACTTTCACAAACATGTCAGAAGATGTCATTATGAAGAGTATTTGAGACTGCTGCATTCAGGAGAGATTAAATTTGAGACTCTGATGCCCACAAGGAACTCCACTACTCAACAGCTTTCCTCTGGCTCTCTGAGCAAAAACACCTCTCATGAGCAAAAGCAACAGGAGCTTCATCACTGCAAGGATTGTGGGAAAAGTTTTCCTCAGCTGAGCATTTTCCAGTTACATCAGTGCATTTCCGCTGGGAAAAAAAATAATCAGTGCTCATTATGTGGAAAGAGTTTCAGTAACAAAGGAACTCTCATTAGGCATGAGCGCATTCACACCGGAGAGAAACCGTTTCACTGTGCACAGTGTGGAAGGAGTTTTACCCAAAAAAGTCACCTCCAAACACACGAGCGCATTCACACAGGAGAAAAACCATTCCAGTGTTCACACTGTGGAAAGAGTTTTAATCACCAGAGCCATCTCCAACAACACCAACGCATCCATACCGGAGAGCGGCCATATCGTTGCTTACAGTGTGGTCGAGGTTTTACTCACCTTGGTCACCTCCAACAACACCAGCGCACTCACACCGGAGAAAAACCATTTCAGTGCTCGGAGTGTGGGAAAAGTTTTAATCACCAGAATAATCTCCATACTCATCAGCGCATTCACACAGGTGAGAAACCCTATCACTGCACACTTTGTGGGAAAAGTTTCATTCACCAGAGCCATCTCCAGTTCCACCAACATATCCACACTGGAGAAAAGCCATTTCAGTGCTTAGAGTGTGGAAAATGTTTTAATCGTACAAGTCATCTTCAACAACACCAGCGCACTCACACAGGTGAAAAACCATATCAGTGCTCTGTGTGTGGGAAATGTTTTACACGAAACACTCATCTGCAAATACACCAGCGCAAACACACATCAGAGACAGTGTATTGAAGCTGCATCGACTATACATGTTCACTTGGTCAACAATAGGTACACACACCCAGATGAAAATACATGTCAAAAATGTTTATCATCAGTTTTTCAGATTGATGTGATTAGTGGTGTAAAGCATATTTGTGTTTTGTAACGATTGGGTTAGACATCCTGTTGTTTCACGCTTTATGTTTATGATGACACTGGCACTTGGTCCTACCTATGTCAGAAATATGTGTATTACCATGAACAATTCGAGTGAACTGTGTACTGAATTATAAATGTTGCACCACATGAGAAACCTGATAATTCTGTGATAATATTGTAGAAGCATTCTGTCTCATCCACAAAGGAATAATGTAACAAAATAATAAAAAAAAATCCGCAGCACTTCATGGATAAAACTTTTACAGTTCCCTCAAATCTACCGGCAGTGAGAGAGAAAACCTGGAATCTCCTGGTATTCTCTGAAGAGGAATTTTGTTAATCTCCGTCAGGTTCTTCTCTATCCATCCATGCATCCGGGTTGCAAGGAGGCCAAGCCAATCCCAGCTGACTTTAGGTGAGAGGCGGAATTACACTCTGAATAGGTCACCAGTCTACTACAGGACTGACACACAACCATTCACAATCACATTCACACTTATAGAAGATTTAAAGTACTTGTTTGACTGAATGTGCATGTCTTTGGACTGTGGAAGGAAACGGGAGTACCCATAGGAAACCCACACAAGTATGAGAAGAACATACTAACTCCACACAGAAAGACCCTTAGCCGAGATGAAAATCTGGAACCTTCGTCCTATGAGGTGATGGTCATAAACACTTTTTATTTTTTTTCATAAACAAATTGTTGGCTAGTCATAATTTTAATATTCCTGTAGTGGTTAGTAGCAACCATGTCTCTGAATTTACTAAAAAAATGAAGACCATCAGGACTAATATTCAACAATCTACCAGGACCCGCTCATTCTGCAAAGGATAATTTCAGTCATCCTAAATGTATTGAATCAGAATGTTTTGCATCATCATAGTGTTGCCCTGAGCTCTGTTGTATCCATACAATTAGTGATAATGTACTTATCTGATTATAATCAGTTGTAGCTCAACAGTTCTGTATTTTTGTAATAAGTAATAACTGGCATTATGAATATCAGCTGGGTTTCCAGAAACATGACAGTATGAAATTAGCACCAAAGAAAGGGGTCATTGGGTTTCTGTTCTTTGGGGTCATTGGTCATGACTTTACCTCAAATTATGGTTCAGTTTATTAAAGCATTACTCACCATGATATTGTTAAAAGCATGATATAAGTAAAATTAAATTTAATTGTATTAATTTGAATTTTATATTAAAATGTACTTTCATTAAGCTTACTGTGTCTCATACATATTAATGGTAGTAATAGATTAATTAATAATTAAATAATGACTGTGTCACTGTTACAAATACTTTCTTTTAATCATTCATGACATTTTAAATGTGAAAAGAGTGGGTTCAAAATGAAACATTCTATATGAATACATTTTCCAACAGCTCCTCCTGCACAGCTCAGTAACAAAATTTTAAAACAGCGTTTGAATTAAATAAAATTGGAATGATTTAAGAAAAAATAATGAGATTTATTTTGTCTTTTTTAAACACAAACCAAAAATGGAACAAAGCTTTCACATTTCAATAATGTCCTCTAAATCATTGTGGAGAGACTCAAAAACCTACATCTTTAGACATACAGTTAAGTACATACTGTATTTATAAACAGTCCCAAAACAAGGATATATATATATATATATATATATATATATATATGTGTGTGTGTGTGTGTGTGTGTGTGTGTGTGTGTGTAGAGAGAGATCTCGTCAAAGAGATTGTCAATCAGTTCGGCACAAGTCTCACTTGTGTATTCACAAAAGTAAGATCAAATTTAATGTTTGTGTAAAATTATAAAAATGCCTATCATTGTATTAATGAGAGGGCTGGCAATATTAATTACTTAAACCCATTGGGTGAAGCATAAGCTATCGGTTGCTTTTCTCCATTCAACCTGGTTTTGAGCCTTCTACACTGGGCTATATGGACTAAAAATAAAATCCTCTATTTTTTTTTTGTTTGTTTGTTTAAATCTAGACATGATTTATAGTTCCAATTTAGATTTTTTTTTTCTAAACAGAGGCATTCTTTACTTTTAGGGGATGTTCCCCGAGTGCTGCTCATTTAGTTACTGCACTTTTGGATCAATGAAATGTAAACACTCACTTACTCATTTACCAAGCTGCTTAATCCTATTATGGTCATGGGGAGGCTGGGGCCTATCTCAGCCGACACTGGGCAAAGGCAAGGTACATACTTAACACCTTGCCAGACCATCGCAGGGCCAACACTGGAACAAACAATTAGCCTAATGTGTATGTTTTTGGACTGTGAGAGGTAACCCACATGCAAAACCCACACAAAAACACCTGAGTCTGGGACCTTATGCTGTGAGGTGGATGCGTTAAACACTACCGTGCCACTCCCAAGTAAATAAATTTAAGTTTAAAAAAAAAAAAAAACGCTTTGTTATAAAAGACATGGTGCATTTGTGTGCATTGTATTTGCTTGTTGTTCAGCTTTGTTAATTTTTGTTTTCAGTTTATCACTACCTGATCACACCAATTATAGTGGTGTCATGTTCAAACTTCAGGAGTTTCACTTAGGGGTCCCTCGAGGTACAGTCATTTGTGTAGAGGGAGAACAGCAGCAGGAAGAGGACACACCTCTTGGGGGCTCCAGTGCTGATGGACCGGGTGCTAGATGTCATGCTGCCCAGCCTAACCTGCTGCCACCTGTCAGTCAGGAAGATCCACTGGCAGGTGGAGGCAGGCATTGTAAGATGGAGTTCCAGTGGAGTATTTCTGGGATGATGGTGTTGAACGCTGAACTGATATCCACAAACAGGATCCTTGCATATGTCCCTGGGGAGTCAAGGTGATGCAGGATGTAGTACAGACCCATGTTGACTGCATCAGCCACCAACTTATTAGCCTGGAAGGCAAACTGCAGGAGGCACAGCAGGGTGTCTGTGGTGTCCTTCAGGTGGTTCAACACCAGTGCTTCAAAGGATTTCATGACCACAGATGTCAGGGTGATGGGCCTGTAGTAGTTTAGACCTGCAACGGTGGGCTTCTTGGGGACTGGGATGATGGTGGAGTGTATAAAGAAGGAGGGCACTTCACTCAACTCCATAGATCAGTTAAAGATCTGGATGAAGATGGGTGCTAGCACAGACTGTCCTACAGGAAGGTGACACGCGGTCAGGTCCAGAGCCTTCCTGGTCTTCTGCTTTTGAAAAAGCCGTCGCACATCTCGTTTGCAGATCCTTGGTGTAGGCAGGGGATCTGAGGGGAGGGGAGCAGGGGTCATAGATAGTCCTTTGTGGGTGAGAGGGGTAATTGATGTGGGAGAAAAAACATATCCTGTGTGAATTAGCATCTAGGTACTATATCATGGTATAGGGTGAAATATGTATTCTGTATAATCTAACTCTATGGTAATATATACCTTTTTTAATTAGCATTTATTGTAATATAATCAACATGATTTAACACTACAATATGATACTATCATTTAACTGATTACAATGTAGAAATTGCAGTTAGTAATGCATGATTTATGTAGTTCAGTGCTCAATTGTACTAATGGACCAATGGACCTGTGTGTACCAGTAAAAATAACCACACTTAGAGACAAAAACATTGTAATAGTAAATTTATTTAAAGTTACAGATCAGCCAGTCTGTCAAAAAGAATTATGGGGATTGGATTTAGTGGACAAACTTATGTGTCTTATTACCTAGATTGATTTAAAGACTGTTTTGATAGGATCTGATGTCAGATACACTGAACTTGTAATTTTCCCCTGAGAAATATATAACCTTGAGAGCCTGCTCTTCTGCATCAAAGCACACCTGTGTCTTTATCAGTAAGACACAAACTCCCTCCTGCAAGAGCATCCGAACACCCCCTTCGACTTATCAGCAAGGCTGTTTTGGCCATGCATAAACTCTCTCCTTCATGGAAGAAGATATCTCACAATGAACAATAGCAACCAAAAAAATAAATAAATCTATATGAAACTGAGCAGGCTCGAATAAATTAAATCCACGGTACACACACAGCCATGATAAACATTAGTAAATATAGAACAAATATGAGTATGAAGTTCTCTAATAGAGCAAAGCCTGAAAGAAGATAATAATGTTATCTTCATGGTAAAAGATGAGAAAATACTCATAGCGACAGATGGGTTGGTAGAAGATAAGAGCAGAACACAACAAGGTCGAGACGTCTGGTCAGTTCACAGGTGGAAAGTCCAAATGAAGAGAAAATATGAAAAGGTGCTGATATAGAAGGCGCCTTGTTTTTATAAAACGCCCAAATCAGCTCGAAAATAAGGGGAAATTAAAATAAGCGGGGACATAAAGAATTGAGATTATGCCAAGGACACAGTTAGATAATGGGAACTGAAAACACCAGGTGGGAAAAGGATGAGATAAACAATGTATAAACATAATCAGAAAAAACTTGGGAAAACACCACAACAGTCGAAAATATGAACCTAATTGGAAAAACATTGGACAGGTGTGCAAAAAGGGCTGCCTCCTAAGGTTATAATGTGTATAAAAGGGTACGAAGCCCTGAGGGAATTTGCTGATTTCTGAATTGGATACTGCCTTGGCGGTTGACAATCTGATCAGTCCTTGAAGACCGGCCACTTTTTGAGTCTTTGTCAATAAACAGGTATTGTTTACTCCTTCTCATCTGATTGCATTGTGATTTTATTGACTAAGTATTTGAGTAATTGTTGAACTATTGAGCATGTATTAAGAAATAACCAGGTGCAGAGGGGGACTTTGCTTTCACCCGGTGTATGTCCACTCAGAGGGGGCTCTGAATTCCGACATTGGGGACTGCTCATTCAGACCGCATGTGCTTCACTGTGCGGAACACGGTGCTGTACAGTATATGCTGGAACCATTTATGTGTAAGCTGTTGTACTGGTGGACTGATTATGTGGCAACATGGTTACTACATTGCAGCATCAGTATGATGAAGATCCTAAACACAGCTGCCATGCGGCTGCTGAGAAATGATTTAGATATGACTTGAGTTCTCCAAGATTTCCGAACCAGCAGGAAAATGTGTGGTGGCGGGGGAAGTTAGCAGCACCTTCCCTTCCTCCACCTTCATTCCTAAAGTTCCCTTGAGCAAGGCACCTAACCCACAACTCCTCTCCAGGCACACCAATGTGTGGCAGCCCACTGCTCCAAGTGTGTGTGTGTGTGTGTGTGTGTGTGTGTGTGTGTATATGTATGCATGAGTGTGTGTGTGTGTGTGTGTGAAGAAAGGAATTCTGGGTGCAAGGCAGGACCTACTATTAGGCAATGTTTTTATGTTCATATTTGTGGACAGTTACATATTTCTAATGTTATTTACAGTGACAGTGTGTTGACGCACAGCATTGTTATGTTTGTTTCATTTTTAGTGTAGCGTGTAGTAGCCAGGAGGCTCCAGCAGGGGGAGTGCAGAGCTGTAAGTTTTATATACAGGTGCATTATTGTTTTTCTTCAGTTATTACACTCATGAGCTGAGGAAAGACTCAGTCCTCTCTTTCTTTCACAAATATCCCTTTTTCAGGGATTTTACATTTAGAGGCACCACTGGGATGAAGTTGAGGCTAGTATTCCTGGGTGACGAGAGACACTTTACTTCAATCATCCCATTATAACGACCCAGGTAGTGGAGTGCAGCTACACCCAAAGTGAAACCTTAGTGAGGGGAGCTTGTATCCTGATGTGTATATTGTCCATTCGGGAGGAGTTAAGCCCTCAGCCACAGGTATGACACTTCTGCATAGTTCTGCTGCCACTTACCAGCCAAGATTAATCCAGAATTATTAACTTTACATGGATCAGCTCATACAGATAAGTGACTTTCATGAAATCTCAGGTACAAATAAAGACAACATACTGGGAAGAACCTGTAATGCCATTGCAACACACATCATTTAACATGTTGAACGCGATGAACTATGCAAACTTGAAGATGAAGGTACGTCAGAACCGTTAAACCTCATGGACATGGTTAAAACTGTGCAGCAGACTTATAAAATGGTGCACCAGAAAAAAACTAAAGAGATACATGAGCAGGAAAAATTAAAGAAAGAAATACAGCAACTAATGCTTATGGTACCACTGAAAGACACTGAAATGCAGGATTTAGCTGTTATCAGATGATGCTGTTATCACAGCCATTGCACCTGGACTCCAACTGCATAGTTATTTGGTTTGTCCCTGCCTGCTCTCAGGAGAATCCTTCGTTCACACTATCAAGGGAGGAGTGCAACTGATTTGTATAAGCAGCTCACCACCAAAGTTCAGAGCAACAAAGAGACTCGTCAGAACTTTCTGATTAGAGCAATGGTCTTAAGACAGAAAATTTTGATTGCATCACAAGAAACTGAATCTAGCCTAAAGTATGACTTTGCATTAGTCCAGAACATGTTCATGCACACTGTGCTCACAGGCCTTCAACAAAACATCATTAAGACTGACCTCAAGACTTACTTGCTACAACTGATTACTTCAGATGAGCTGCTGCTGGAAAGACTCAACATGGCATGCACAACAAAAAAGAGAGACAAGATAAAAAGAGGCAGACAACAACAGGTGATGCAAGTGCATGCTTCACCTACTACCAGTGAGGCAGACCATGGCACACTCACACCTCTATGCTCAACCAAAATTCACAGTCTGGAATAAAAAGAAAATGCCACAACATTCCCTCAGCCCAGGGGACCAGTGCAGGAGTACCAAGCTGTTGGTGGTTCAAGATTCATGACAGAAAGAGCACAGTTTCTGCAGAGGTTCGCGCCACTTGGCTGCAACCAAGGTGCTTTGTATGTCGACAGCGAGGGGAGCAATATTGGCAACATTGCTACAGGTGTGGGAGTAGTGAGCACTTCCGAGCAGTTTGTTGAGGGTATAGAGGATTTCTCAGCACCACTAGAGGGACCCCTTTAAATGAGGAGAGGTTGCCCCCGAGGGACAAGGAGTGACCAAATTGGCTGAAGTGTCCCAAAATTGCACCAGCTGTGGAGATAAAGAACAGTATCAGAGGTTTCAATAATGTTTGGTGAGCAAAGGAGCACTATACTATGGCAGAGAATGTCAGGTTGGTCACTGGCTAGAATATAAGAAACTCTGGAAGCTAACTGCACACTGTGAACTAAACAATGCCTAAAAAAGTGCCTTCCTTTTGGTTTCTCTCTTTTTAGTTATGCTGCCATAGTTAGTCATGCCGGAGTCCCTGCTTGCACCCAGCACTTTTACCACCCCCCCTTCCCGCCCGATACTTCTGCTTTGTGAGTCCTGTGGTCTGTCCTGGTGTGCTGATGCTGGCTGGAGTTCTCATCTTGGAAGCACTTCGCTTTTGCTGATGAAAATCCATATGGACTTATATTTGCACTCAGAGACAGTGAAGATGACTTTTTACTGCTAATGATATAAACTCTCTTGCTGCAATTATTTAGGACTTAGAGTTGTGGTATAACCATAGGGACTACATGTTGGACTGTAATGAATTTTTTTCTTATATGGTTTGTATTCTATTGTCTCACCCAAATGAGGATGGATTTCCCTTTTGAGCCTGGTTCCTCTCAAGGTTTCTGCCTTGTGTCAACTGAGGGAGTTTTTCCTTGCCATGTCAATTGTAAAAAGCACTATACAAATAAAACTGAATTGAATTGAATTGAACTAAAACCACCACAGATACATTCATGAAAGACTATGACTAAACAAAGAAAAAACATTCTGACAGAGAAATGTACTACAATGACTGAATTGGTGGGGGAAAAGTTTCTCATTAACTGTTACCTTCAGGGAAAGAGAAGTGAAGCAATATGGGATATTGGTTCACTAGGTGTCATAGTGCCATCCAATTAAAGTGTAAGATTAATGCCAAACCCTTTAGAGAAGACACCACATGAGTATTTTAGCCTGATGACAATTCCCGGTGCTCAGAAGGCCTCCAGATTTTTTGGCACACTGTTTCAGGTGCAGAAAGGAATAAGGCCAGACATTATCCTCAGTGTCCAAAATCCCACTAACCATGGCATTACTTTGAGAGGAAGAATAGTTGCAGGTACAGCATAGTCAGTTTCATCAGTGTACCTATTTCGCTTTCCTTAGAATTTAGACTAACCTGTTGATATAACTAGCATCCAGGCTAAACATGCGAGACTAGCGCAGAGCCCTGGGACCCCCAACTGATCTCACTCACTTAGATGAGAGACAGAGAAGGATTGTACATGAGATGTTGAGGGAGGAGTCAGACTATTTTTCTCAATCAGAGAGTGAAACAGGTTCCATTAAGAAGCTTCAGCTGAAAATCAACCTGAAAAGCCCAGAACCTGTTGTACAAACCTACATGTCAGTCCCTAAGCCACTGTATAAGGAGATGAAGAACTATTTGACAGACAGATAGATAGAGAAATCTCATTTATCATATGCCTCACCCATTGTCTGTGTAAGAAAGAAGTGTGACTCTTTATATCTGTGCATAGATTAACGGGAGCTAAACTGCAAGACCCATCACGACAGACTGGTATTCATGACAGTCTGGGATACCATGGACAGCCTTGAAAGAAACACCATGTTATCATTGTTAGACCAGGGTAAGGCTTGTCCCTAAGGGTTCACAGCAAAAGACAGCACACATCTGACAGCCTTTGTGATGCCCTGGGGCCTGTATGAATGGGCCAGAATCCCATTTAGTCTCATGAAAGCTCCAGCAACCTTCCAACGCTGCATGGAGGGATGCTTGAAATGCCTCCTAGACAAGATATGTGTTCCATATTTGGATTATACCCTAGTGTTCAGCAAAATTTTTTATAGTCATTTTAGTGATGTTTGAAAAGTATTTGCAAAGACTTAGACAGTATGGCATCAAACTAAAACCGGTCAAACTGCTTAAGTCTGTCAAAATCTTGGAAGGATAGTATCAGCAGAGGGAAACAAAATGGATCCGGCTGACACTACCACCATACAGGTCCTGAAAGACAGAAACCGAGCACAGTTGGTGAGCTGAGGCAGATAATGAGACTTCTCCTGCATTGCCTGCCCACTCTATGAGCTAACCAAGGCTCCTGTTTAAGAGGTGGAACACCAACTAAGAAGGGGAACACCAATTGAATGGACATACACACATCTCACACACCAATTGAATAGACATACACACATCAACAAATTCTGGAGTAACTGAATGCCTTGCTCAACCACCCATGCTTGCATTCCCAGATTTTTCCCAACCATTTGTCCTTCATACAGATGAATCCAATCAGGGGCTAGGAGCTGTACTGTACCGGAGGCAAAGTGGGAAGATGCATGTGATTGCATGCGGATCCCAACCACTGTCAGAATCAGAAACAAAAAATGAATAATCACCTCCATTCAGGTAAATTTTAATTTCTTGCTTTTAAGTGGCCAATCACAGAAAGATTTCATGACTCTTTGTGCTATGCACTATTTGTACTATTTCAGTTTTCTCATTAACACCAACACAGATTTGTTAGGATCATAAAGATGACTCAGATATTAGGACAGTGCTGCAGTCCAAGTTGTCAGGAGTGAAACCCTTGCACCAAGAACTGAGGGGGTTCAATGCACAAAGCCGTTGCCTACTTCGGGAATGGGACAGACGAAATATATGTAGATGGAGTTCTGTGGAGGAAAACAGCTCACAGAAAACAGCTGGTATTACCAAACAAAAACAAAAACACAGCATTAGTGCAGCATATAATTGCAAATATACAAGAATCATTCAAATAGTGATACAAGCATGGAATTGGGTACATGTACTCTTCAAATCCCACTGTTTTCAAAAATTCCACTGGTCACAAAAAATCCAAGATGGCAACCCCCAAATCCAAGATGTCTGCCCAGAAATTGGGTTTTTCCTTTATAATTCGAAATGCATTGATTTTAAGCTCCATATATGTATTAAAGTTTAATATAAAGTTGTGTATTGCTGACATTTTGGTACCAAATGCATGTCTACTTCTACAGACTCTGGAAAGCAATGAGTATTATTTTCATGACCTATTTTAGCACTACGGGCAGTGGTGGCCCGGTGGTAGGGTGCTGGATTACTGATCCCATGGTCGGGGGTTCAAGCTCCACTGTCAGTGAGATGTCACTGCTGTCCCCCCAGTGCAGCTAACTGGGTTATCAAAGGCCAGCTATGTCTCTCACTGTCTATGGTGAGAGGTATGTAAAAGAAGCATTGCTGCTATTGCTGATTTTCAGTATGCAGTAGGCTGCATAGCCGTCAGTGTGTTTCTGCCCTGTGATGGCCTGGCGAGCTGTCCAGGGTGTACTCTGCCCTCATCCAGAGTCGGCTGAGATGGACGCCAGCCTCCCTGTGACCCTAATTAGGATTAAGCGGTTCAGAAAATGAATGAATGA
>JAQMYF010000002.1:1842779-1853592 GCA_030014195.1 Neosilurus mollespiculum | reverse complement strand
CCACTTCGTTTTCAGAACACCACTTGGACATCCAGCAGTTCAGCGACCATAGCCTGCTGTAAGCTACATCACCACGCTGTATTGGAATGGGACCAGTGCATATTACAGCATTTTACAGCAGCTTTGAAGTGGAGAAAAAAATTGTGTTTGGAGAAAGTATAAATAAATTAACTAAACTGCTTTAAGAGAAAGACGTCTGTAGGGTTGTTTATCTCAATAGGTCTGTAGGGTTGTGTGTCTCGTGGAGTCGGTAGGGTTGTGTATCTCATGGGGTCGGTAGGGTTGTGTATGTTATGGGGTCTGTAGTGTCGTGTATCTCATGAGGTCTGTAGGATGGATGAGCTCCGGACTCAGATTAAGCAGTGGCTGTTCTCTGTCAAGCTACTGAAGACACAGCAGATGCAAGATAATCCTTAAAATCCCCTCAGATCTGTCCCAAACTTTATTCCTCTCATATTAAATATCTGATTATGGGTGGCCACACAGGATGTGATGTGCACCGATGTGTATCTTGTGGGGTAGGTAGGGTTGAGTATCTCATAGGGTCTGTAGTGTTGTGTATCTCATGGGAACTGTAGCGTCAGTTACTGCATGGGGTTTGTAGCGTCTTTTATCTCATAGGGACTGTAGCTTTGTGTATCTTGTGGGGTCTGTAATGTCATGTATCTCCTGTGGTCTGTAGGGTTGTGTATCTTGTGGGGTTGGTTGGGTTGTGTATCGTGTGGGGTAGGTAGGGTTGTGTATCTCATGAGGTCTGTATTGTCGCATATCTCATGGGGTCTGTAGTGTCGTGCATCTTCTGCGGTCTGTAGTGTCATGTATCTCATGTGGTATGTACAATGGATGAGCTACTCACATTGATTAAGTAGTTGCTGCTCTCTATCAAGCTACTGAAGACACAGCAGATGTAAGATATTCCTTAAAGCCTCCTCAAATCTGTCCCAAACTTTTTTCCTCTCATATTAAATATCTGACCTTGAGTGGCCACATGAGATGTGATGTGCACGAATATACTTGCATGGGGTCTGTAGTGTTGTGTATCTCATGAGGTCAGTAGTGTTGTGTATATCATGGGGTGGTCTGTAGCGTTGTGCATCTCATGGGGTCTGTAGCGTTGTTTTCTTGTTTCTTGTTTTGCGCAATTTTGTGTGTTTTTGTGCATTTCTGTGCGTTTTCATGCGTTTTTGTGCAATTTTGTGCGTTTTTGCGCAATTTTGTGCGTTTTTGTGCATTTCTGTGCGTTTTTGTGCAATCTTGTGCATTTCTGTGCGTTTTTGTGCAATTTTGTGCGTTTTTGTGCAATTTTGTGCAATTTTGTGCGTTTTTTGCGTTTTTGTGCGATGTCGTGCGTTTTTGTGCATTTTTGTGCATTTCTGTGCGTTTTTGTGCAATTTTGTGCGTTTCTGTGCGTTTTTGTGCAATTTTGTTCGTTTTTGTGCGTTTTTGCGCAATTTTGTGCGTTTTTTGCGTTTTTGTGCGATGTCGTGCGTTTTTGTGCGATTTTGTGCATTTTTGTGCATTTCTGTGCGTTTTTGTGCAATTTTGTGCGTTTTTGTGCAATTTTGTGCGTCTTTGTGCGTGTTTGTGCATTATCTCTTGGGGTCTGTTGTGTTGTGTTTTCACAGGGTCTGTAGCGTTGTGTATCTCATGGGGTCTGTAGCGTTGTGTATCTCATGGGGTCTGTAGCGTCGTGTATCCCATGGGGTCTGTAGCATCGTGTATCTCATGGGGTCTGTAGTGTTGTGCATCTCATGGGGTCTGTAGTGTCATGTATCTTATGTGGTCTGTAGCACTGTGTATCTCATGGTATGTAGTGTCATGCATCTCATGGGGACTGTAACGTTGTGTATTTTGTGGGGCCTGTAGTGTCATGTATCTCTTGTTGTTTGTATGGTTGTGTATATCATGGGGTGTTGTGTGTCCCATGGGATCTGTAGCGTTGTGTATCTCTGGGGTCTGTAGCGTATTATCTCATGGGGTCGGTAGTGTTGTGTTTTCACAGGGTCTGTAGCATCGTGCATCTCATGGGGTCTGTAGTGTCGTGCATCTCATGGGGTCTGTAGTGTCATGCATCTCATGGGGACTGTAGCGTTGTGTATTTTGTGGGGCCTGTAGTGTCATGTATCTCCTGTGGTCTGTAGGGTTGTGTATCTTGTGGGGTCGGTAGGGTAGCATATCTCGTGGGATAGGTAGGGTTTTGTGTCTCATGGAGTCTGTTTTGTCGTTTATTTCATGGGGTCTGTAGCGTTGTGGGTCTCATGGGGTCTGTAGTGTTGTGCATCTCATAGGGACTGTAGCGTTGTGTGTATTGTGGGGTCTATAGTGTCATATATCTGCTGTGGTCTGTAGGGTTGTGTATCTCATGGGGTAGGTAGCATTGTGTATCTTATGAAGTCTGTATTGTTATGTATCTTATGGGGCCTGTCATGTCTTGCATCTAATAGGATATGTAGTGTCGTGTATCTCGTGGTCTGTAGCATTGTGCATCTCATTTGGTCTCTAGCGTTGTGTATCTTATGAGGTCTGTAGTATAATGTATCATGGCTTCATAGAGGAGTCATCTGCATCTTATTTTGTCTGTAGCGTTGTGTATCTCATGCGGTCTGTAGCATTGGGTATCTTATTAGGTCTGTAGCATTTTTATCAAGATAAGATTTGTAATTAATAAAGATATAATGTGTATACATCATCGCAGGAGAGAGCTCGCAGACTTGAGGACTGAGCTGGATGAGGAGCGGTTGAAACGAGTGGCTCTGCAGGTAGGTCTTTTCTGTCTTTCTGTCTCTAATTGTTGAATCACATTATTTATAAATCATAGTCATCACTGGTTCATCATAATCTTCTTCCGCTTGGTCTTGGGTCGTGACATCCCTCTCCCCAGCCACCTCCTCCAGCTCCTGGGGACACCGAGGCATTCCCAGACCAGTCGAGAGACACAGCCCCTCCAGTGTGTTCTGGCTTGACCCCAGGGTCCCATCCTGGTTAGACATGCCCAAAACTCCACACCAGAAAGGCGTTCAGAAGGCATTCTAATCAGTTGCTCGAGCCATCAGTTGCTTGAGTTGCAGAGACCTATGGCCTCTGAGGTGCTGATTTTCATCCCGCCCACTTTACACTTAGCTATGAATCGGTCCGAGAGCTGGATGTCCTGGTTTGATGAAGCCAAGAGGACAACGTCATCTGCAAAAAAAGCAGAGACGAGATCCTATGGCCACCAAACCAGAGCCCCTTAACACCTCAGCTGCGCCTAGAAATTCTGCCTTGGTGGAGTCCAAAACTCACTGGAAACAAATTTGACCGGTTGTTACCACTGCGGACCTAGCTCTGGCTCCTGTGATACAGAGACCGAATGGTCCATAGCAACGGGTCCAGTTCATCGTATTCCCGGATCACACCCCACAAGATAGCCTGATGGTGGAAAGCCATTTCTAAGTCCACAAAGCACATGTGGACAGATTGGGCAAACTCCCTTGCCTCCTCCGGGATCTGATAGAGTGTGTTGAGCTGGTCAAGAATGCTGCGGCATTGAGGAAAACCACATTTTTTCTCATTGGGGTTCAACCATCGGGTTCAGAACTCTTGAATAGACTCTCCCAGGTAGACTGAGGAGTGTGATTCCACAAAAGTTGAAACACACCCTCCAGTCCCCCTTTTTCAAAAGGGGAACTACCACCTTGGTTTGCCAATCCAGAGGTACAGTCCCGGATGACCATGCAGTGTTGCCAACCAAGACATCCTCTAAAGCCCTGAGGTATTCATACCTCTGCCAGAGGTGGGAGTTGAAGGCCCTTCTGAGAGGAGACTTTAACTACAAGCTTGGGTCTGCCAGGTCTGGAGGGTGGCCTCCCCCACAATCGGAGCCAGCTCACCATCAGGTGGTGATCAGTTGACAGCCCAGTTCCTCTTTTCACCCAGGGTCCAGAATATGTGGCCGCAAGTCTGATGACAACTACAAAGGTGATCAACAAACTGCGAATTAGGGTGTCCTGGGACAGAAGCAGAGGATCAGTCCAGCAGAACCCACGCCTTCGGCTGTCACCCAGCTCACATTGATTCTGACCCCTATAGCCCCTCCCACAGGTGGTGCATCCGTGGGAGTGAACCCATGTCTGTGCTTCCGGCTGGGCCCGGCCGGGCTCCCTGGGCAGAAGCCCAACCATCAGGCACTCGCTTTCGAGCCCTCCCCCAGTCCTGACTCCAAGGGGTTACCCCAGTAACCTGCGTCCGGGAAAGGGAAAATGAGTCCTTGAAATCACTTAGGGGTCTTCTGAACCATGTTTAGTAAAGGCCTAGGATCTGTTTGCCTTGGATGACCCTATCACGGGCTTGATGCCTCTGACAAGCTCCTAGGATCATTACGACATGCAAACCCCTCCACCACGATAAGGTGGCGATTCAAGGAGGGGTTACTGGTTTACTGGTATATAATTTTCTTTTTATCCATAATAAAATAGTGATCATTTTGTGTAGTTGGATGTAGTCTCTATCTACAGTGTAATTAATGTACATTTCTCATTTTCAGATGGAGATAGAGAAATTAAAGAAGTTGGTACAATCAACATAAGACAGGACTCCCAAAAGAGCTGCTGAAAGAAACCCGTCACGATTCGATAATAGTCCAGGAGCGACAGGTCTCATTCTCTTAATCCTGTCAGTCATTGACCTTCTCTTCAAATTCTAGCTCACATTTGCACATAATGAGCATTTTTTAAGGTATAAATTGGTATGATTAAGACTGATGAATATGGATTTTCTTTGCTGTCTTTTTCTTTTTATTTGCCAACAACAATTGAGGCCTTATTCTATACTACTGTGCTGGATATGCAGGCTCCACATTTATGTGAGCAAATTTGCAATTTAAAACTACTGAAGCTGTATAAAGTCATGGATGGGATTCATTTAGTTTCTTATTTTTATGAAAAGGGGAAAGATTGTTTTTGTTTCCAAGCTATTATGATTGCAGCAATAATCGTTCGATATTAGCCTTTTTAGTTTACTGTGGAATATATAACCTCCTCTGCTGCTGTATATCCATTTATTCTATCGCTTTGTCAAGAGGGAGCTTTCTTTTTATCATTTCCTGATGATTTCATCCAGGTTGACACTATCGTGCCTCTTTTACAAAGTGTTAATATTTGAAGCTTGTTTATTGCTTAGCTTTGCAGCAAGCAATATTTGTTTTATTAGCCATTGCAAAAAATGGAAATATATGTACACGTGTATAAACAGATAGGGAAAGATAAACAAAACAAATCTAGGAGAAAAGAATCAACATTTCTATGTTTTTAAATCCTCAAACACTGTGGATGGCCTGTCAATAAAATGTCATAGCAACCGTCTCTATCTTCAGTTGTATCAATAGGAAGGTCAGCACAGATTTACATATTGAATATATTTATGTAACAAATCATATATTTGTCTTAATACCATTCAAGAGATTAAACGTTGTCCTTTGTTTGAGTACACTAGAAGTATATCCTCTCTTCAGGTTCCTTCACTCCTGTGTGAAATTGTTGTAAGTATTCTGCTTCAGGGAGTGTGTGTGTGTGTGTGTGTGTGTGTGTGTGTGTGTGTGTGTGGTTTTTATCCCTAAGGCAATAAATAAAAACATCTATACAATGTCCAGTTTAATGAAATAAACATTGCCATTGAGTTGTGGTGTTTTTTTAGCCTGAATTCAGAAAAGTGTAATTGGCAGTAACATTCCATGTTTATTTAATAATGTGGGGAAAACTGTACAGACATTCAGCACAAATGTGAATCTGTTTACATGATATTTGTAACTGAACTGAATGATCTGAGATTTTTTTTTTCCAAGCTAAATAAATATCTATATGTAAAGAAGTCACACGAATCTCTTATGGTCCAGTGCTTGTCTTCTCCTCGACATAAACCCGCATTTCATTTTCACTTAAGGTCATCCCTCAGTGACCTGATAACCTGTTTTAAGCTAATTTGCCACGATGGTGAAAATTATTTGTGAAATTATTAATTTTGAGTTATTGGTACCATTTTGTAGATGATGTCCTAAGTTTTAAAATGACACCAAATTTCCCAACATATTTGTTGAGTTTTGGAGTAACTAACCAAAACCTGCCAAGAATTTTCAGTCTTTTAAGCATACAACTTTGGATAAAATAGTGTTTAAAGTTTGACAAAGTATTTAATAATTTCTTACTTGATACCCAATTCGCAGTGATCAACGTAAAAAAGTAAAAACCATGGATCTGATTTTCAGTAAACTTGGTGGAAGGGTGGGGCTTAGCCTGGCAAGAACCCGTAAAATCACGGTCCGAATCCAGTAGTTTATTAAAGGCTTTTAACAAGCATTTATTAAAGGATTTTTATGTTAGCATGATTATGCAAAAACGACTGATTTTCAGCAAGCTTTATTTCAGCAAACTTGGGCCTGGAATGAACTCGTTAAATTTTGAAGGTTATTGGATATTGAAAAAAAGTCATGATGGGAAAAAAAAAAAATTCAAGAAATACCTATCTTTATCATGTTGCAAAATGTTCATCTAACATCCACTGGGGGGAACACTTCATTATGACTATGCCAAGGTATAATAATCAATTTGTGCCTGTCTGAGGTATTATACTCTGTGGGTGCCCCTCTAGTTTCTGTTGCTATTTTTGGTACTTTTTAAAATAATGTACAGTAAAATGTACTTTTTTTACATATATTTTAATATGTTTAAGCTGTCTTTTATGATTTGGAATTCAGTCTCAATTTAGCATTTGCTCATACACTTATTGAATAATACTTGCCAATCTGATTTGTTTTGTTATCTTTGTAAGCTTTACCATGTGGGTTTTTTGTCTGCGGGATGAAGCAGCCCTCATCCTTCTCTGGTTGTTTCCTTCTTTTGTAGCTATCTAGCAAACTAGCAAAAGTCAATTTCTCTTGATCTCCCCAAGTTCATGCTTGGACCACTAACAATAATAACAACAACAACAACAACAACAACAACAATAATAATAATAATAATAATAATGGTACATTATGGGCAAAAAAGGTTCTCCCAGATAGCCTTTAATAATTGCGTGGATGTCAAAACACTGTATCCAAGAAGAACATTACAACAGTTTAATCTAGAGTCAAGGAAAGTATGAAAAACATTTTCTGCATCATACAGAGACTACATATTTCTTATCTTAGATATATTCCTGGAATGAAAGATGCCTATTAGAGTAATTTTATCGATATGAGCTTCAAATGAAAGATGTCTAGTTGCCGGTGGTCTGAGCACAAATGCATCTGTCTTATCAGAATTTAATATGAAAAAGTTAGTAAACATCCAGTGTCTATGCATTCCTTGTGTGTCAAGCTGGTGTCTTTCTTTGGTGGCTTTAGTGAAATATAACAAAATGTAACTGCATGAAATCAGTTTAACAATGGAAGCTAATATCAAACACCCCCCCCCCTCCCTTCCCCAACACGGGACCTTTTGGAATACTAAACTTAACATTAGTATGTACAGAGAGGTTGCCATTTACATTTACAAACTGACAGCGATCCTGAACCAGGAGAGGGCCGTTCCTTTAACTCCAAATTTTCTAATCTGTCATGGAGAAAAGTATGATCAGCAGTGTCAAGAGCTGCACCAAGGTCAAGTAGGACAAGCGTAGAGACACAACACTGATCAGAGGTCAGTGGGAGTTTAATAAACACCCTGACAAGGGCCATTGCTGTGCTATAATGAGGCCTAAATCCTGACTGATACATTTCCTAAATCTTGCATAGATATGAACACAACTGCTGCATTGCAGCTTTTTCTAAGATCCTGAAGATAAAAGGGAGGTTTGATTTTTGTTTATAGTTGGACAGCAGACGGGTTGAGGTCAAGTTTTTTAATCAAAGGTTTGATAACTGCTAGTTTAAAGGATTTAGGTATATAACCAGTGCTAAGGGGAAAATTTATTACATTTAATAAAGGGTTGATCACGGGTGGCACGTTGGCGCAGTGGTTAGCACGTCCGCCTCACAGCAAGAAGGTCCTGGGTTCGATTCCCAGCTCGGGTGTTTCTGTGTGGAGTTTGCATGTTCTCCCTTGGCTTGCGTGGGTTTCCTCCGGGTACTCCAGTTTCCTCCCACAGTCCAAAAACATGCACAGTAGGCTAATTGGCTGTTCCAAATCACCCCTAGGTGTGGGTGTGAGTGTGACTGTTGGCCCTGCGATGGTCTGGCGAGCTGTCCAGGGTGTACCCCGCCCTTGCCCAGAGTCGGCTGAGATGGGCGCCAGCCTTCTCGCGACCCTAATTAGGATTAAGCGGTTCAGAAGATGAATGAATGAATGAATATTCTTATACTTTATAAAGCCACAAATTTAGTGTTGACAAATCTAATATATCCATTGATTATCAACCAAATAACTTATCCACTATCCACGTGCAGTCATTCTGTGTTTCAACTAGTGGAACTTGGCAAACCTACACACACAAATAGTAGGAAAGAAGCCATCAGGGGTAAATGTGTGAGGCTGGAACTTGAAGAGGCTGTGCACAAAAACTGTTAGGGCCGGAAGAAAATGGAGGGAGTTTTTGCCCATTTCAGGGATATAGTGCAGCAGCTGACTCCTGGTACCACACTGTGGTAAGACAAAGGTTCATTTGTTTCTTTCGTATTTTATGAGAATAACATCTGCTGTTGACCTTCTGTCTTCCCATTGCCTGTGAAAAATAGTTAATGATTTAACAGGGGAATTAAGCCTTTACAGTATTAATAAACCTGGATTAGGTTTCAGATTGCCCTTTGAAATTTGTGTGAAGAGGCTTTGAGAGTGTTCTCACCTCTGAACCATGGACTTGATAAGGCCATTAGGCTATTTACTTCTTATTTCTATTTACATTAGTGAGTTGTAGAAACTGACTGTCCTTTTTGTATTTCCCCCTACTTAAAGACCCTCACAGGAAGAGGAGGGTCACGGTCTCAGTTCTTACAAAGTTTGTGGGCTGGTTGCTGGGAAGCCATCTAGTAAGTGTTTTGACATGAGCTGATACAGTTGGTGCGGAACCAGGATATGGGGATGATGCCAGTCATTTCAGTCATGACATTCAAAACAGGTAAGGGGGTCTAAATCCAGGGCGAGAACTCCAGGCTGTAAAACATTGTTGAGGATCTGAGATCGCCCCTAGGTGTGAGTGTGAATGGTTGTATGTGTGTTGGCCCTGTGATGGCCTAGCGAGCTGTCCAGGGTGTACCTTGCCCTCACCCAGAGTTGGCTGAGACGGCCAGCCTCCCTGCGACCCTAATTAAGATTAAGCGACTTAGAAAATGAATGAAAGAATGAATTAAAATAACAGCTGGTACATTATAATTATTGACTTTTTTTCTTCATGTAAAAAGAAAACAACATCCTTTAACAAAAAATGCAATCTCATTTTTTTAGACAGAAATATTACATATATACTTTATGTATACATATGAGTGTTTTATGAAGCTTCAGTGTAAGTACTTGACATAGTGTTAGCAAAATATTTTAATGAAAAAATAAAGGTAGAAAACAATTTGTTATGGATAATTTACTCCTGGGACACTGTCATTCGACAATAGTGTTATTGATAGAATACCAACAAATTCATTGCTGTTTGTAACATTACTTTTGTAGCAGAGCATTGGTTGATATCTGGTCAACACACAGCATCTATGCAACCAAATCCTAGTTACTCTAATTCTAATCCTGCATGTTGATCAGGAACCAGTGGCTGTCCCAGTATTTCTTTCTGGTTTCCTGTTGCTGTTCCAAGATTGTTTTAAAGACATCAGAATTAAGAAAAAGAGACATAAATTAATGTTAATAAGCATTTTATAGGGATCACAGTATATATCTTGGGAGAGTACCCAGTTTAGATCACTATCCAAGCAGAAAATTAGATTATCCATTAGGTCACTTTGGCAGACAATGTGGTGCCTACTGTTAAACTGAGCTGACTCTGATTCTGGCTACTAGTTCGTTAAACAGTAGAAAAGAAAAAAAAAAAAAAAAAAAAAAACTATACATTTAAGTTCTTTTGTTACTATACACTTAAGTTTTTATGATACAAAGGCCAGCAACACAATCTGCTTATAGTTTTCTTTGCAATATGTGACTTGCTCCACCACAATAGAGATTAAGGTAGACTTTTGAAACAGTGCCAAAGTAAGGTGAAAATGGCTTACCTTGACCAAAATGCGATATCACCCTTCAAAGCATAATCTTCAACATGACCAAGTTCAGATATCCATAAACACAATCTATTCATTGTAAAATGCTTGTTCAAGAAATGGTTCCATATCCAAGTTGTTGCAAAACAATAGTAATATTCACTTATTTTGCTGATTTTCAAAACGCTTTTGTTATTGCTCAGGGTATTTCCTTATTATCCATATTCAGTACGAGAATATTCTTCCTACCTACAGAATACCAGAAGGATTCCCGAATCATATAATGGTAAACCAATGAGAAGCCTCAAAAGAGACATGACAAGATATAAATAGAACCCATCTACTGCTAGTAAGACGCTAGGAAGATTGCACTGATTGGTCGAAAGCTGGATTCATTCAGTTTATAGATGCTAGGAAGTTTCAAATGTGGACATTCAGAAACTGGTTCTGTAATTGCTATTCTGTTAAAAGTGGTGTGATTAGCAACATACAAGGTGATGGTACTCAGTCCATTTTTATGCTATAATCGTGTATCATACCTCATTTTGAAGAATATTAAATTCTCTTTCCAAAGCGGGTAATGATAACCTTGAACATCACTGATTCTGGCTAAGCAAGGAGCTTCTGGTGCAATAACAGTGATGAAAGGAAAATGCAGGGGCAATA
>JAQMYF010000002.1:1821582-1832882 GCA_030014195.1 Neosilurus mollespiculum | reverse complement strand
TATATATGATACATACATACTTTTATGGTCATTAATACAACACAGTTAACGAGTTACTAACAAGATGATGTTGATTTTTTTTAAAATAAAGGATATTGTTGCAACATTTCTTAAAATGTAAAAACAAGGAAAAATGCACATTAGCTAAATACATGCATACATACATGTATACATACATGCGTGGACAGTCATTCTTAGGAAGTATATGATTTAATGCAGTTTTTTTATTATTATATAGCCTACCTCATTGGCATGCCCTCTTCCTATATAAAAATTACATAGTGATGCCTTCACTGGTTTCTAATCAAGATCGCCATTTGTTTCAATGAACATGGTGAACTTTTACATTCAAGGTATTGAGTGCCTTACATTCTGTGGAACCTCTTCAATAACCCATCACAGCGTCAGTATGGGTGTAATGTTGGTGTATATGTTCTGCAAGTTCTATATACTGTATATTCATGCTCATCTTCAATGTTTAGGTCCACAGAATCTGCCCATCTCACTTCATTCTAACAGGAAGCCAGAATTCTTTTAAGTTAATATGATGATGCTGAACGACATACAAATTAAGACAGAATAAAATACACGCTTGTTAACTATGTCCTAACCTTAACTATTTTTACTTTTTTACTGAGGTAAACTCAGTAAAAAACAAATTTACAATCCTGACACCAAAACACTGATGATTGTGGCTCTTTCACAGTTTACAAGAAAAAAAAGCTCTTTTATCTGCCTTTGGGATCATTCCACACTACCTTCACTTTTACACCCTTGACTGGAGGAATGGCACATGAATCTAACACTGGCAACAATCTCTGGCAATAATCATAAACACACATGCTAGTTTAAAAAAAAAAAGTGAGAGAGAGAGGAAATGTTGACAAATAACAGCAGAAAATTCACTAATATTTCAAACTGCACAGCCCCCCCCCACCCCAATGGGTGATTGCTAGAAGTCAATTTTGCCCAGCATATTGCCATAGACAACATTGCTTACCCCATGGCTTTCATAAACAAGGATTAATCAAATACTAGCTCTTAAAATTCTTAATGAAGCTTAAATATCAGATTTATGTTATGCTAAGCATGAGGTTGAACTAATTGCTGACTAATATTCAACTAACTGTAATAAGTTATATTCACTCATTGAGTTAGTTAAATTTTGATAGAAATTTTCTTTAAAATATGACATTAAAAATCAAATGACCATAAGATTTATATTAGGCCACACAGAAAACTATGCCTGATATTATATTTCTGCAACAGCTGGAGGTGTACTGTACCTTTTATTATTTTAATTGTTCAATATAGCTGGTAGTAAGTTAATACACTGTTATTCTGATAATTTTTTGTTTTAATTGATAATTGTTTTGTATAAAACAATATACTAATATTTATTGTCCTCTATATTCTAGCAATTATTCCAAATATGTTGTTTAGTTCGCCTTGCTTTACTTCTTCCTACAACAATTTTTACTTACTTCTTCTCAACTGATAATATTGACTGCAATTCTAGAACATTCACTTTGCTTTGGCCTTCGCCAGAATAAATGCTCAAATTGTATACTGTCTTACTAGTGAGTTAATTTATAGAAAAATAAATTATAAAGCATTTGCCAAAGATAATACATGTAAATGTGAGTAAAAAACAACAATGAACAGCTGATATACAGCTGTGACTGTAATTGGTATAAATTTTTACTCCCAATGGCATTTATAATATTTATTGCAGTGTCTATTTATCCACTTTAATTTATTTTTATTACTATTTTGGACATAGAATTACTTGAAAGATTTGGTTTATTCTCAGTACATGCTTGTTGTTCTTGTTGTTTACTCTACCATTAGTATGGAAACATACACAAATTAGAGAGGACGTTTTGTTATGTAATGTTATATGAAATTGTATAGAATGAACAGTGTATAACATCTGCTCTGCTCAACTTTTCCATAAACTTAGAAGTCAACATGCTACATTTATGCATGATGTAATAAATACATTTATTAAACTTGCTCATTAAATTTTGCACATACTTCTATAACCAGGACAACAATTACTGAAATGCATATCTATACATATTTTCTAATTAACAATTCCTATTCAGCAGTCAGGAATCTCAATAATCGTAAATGCAGTATGTACTGTTCAGCCTTTTATTTATAAATATCTTGATTTCTGGCCACATTTAGGACATAGGCTACAATTTTTGACAATTTAAGACCTAATAGTATAAGTACTACTCTCACTACCTACTCTCAGCCTCTAACAGCATGCTTGAGAAACTCTGAGTTTAACAGTTCACGTGATAATTTTAACTCAAAGCGCAGCCTTTATTTCCCATACTTCAGATTTTTGTCTTAAAGTAACAGATGATTTGACAACAGAAGCAGGCAGATGCTATATACTAGTCTGAATTAATGGTACAAAATAAGAAGACTTTCTGCTCTCTAGAGCTTGCGCTTTAGTGGAGCTGGTGAGGGTCATCCCACTTGGATGCACTTTGACCCCCATGACCTGTGAAATGCTACATGTAATTATGTCCTACTGGACGGGACATACCCTATTACACTCACACAAACATTTCAGACACTGGTCACATGGTCAGGGTTGTCTCTGACCTCGATGCACTCGATCTCCTCCCTCTCACGCTCCCTCTCACGCTCTTTCCTCTTTGCCCGTTTCTTTTTCTTGTGCCTTTTCTTGGAGGGAGGAAAAAAAGTCAAGAACACTGGGAGGATGATGAAACAGTGCAGAACTGTACATCCAGTGGTAAGCAGCGAGCACTTGAACAGTGTGTAGGTCAGGTTGGAAGGCACAAAGAGCAGGGGCATTATCCCAATTACAAAGCATGAGGCATTCTGTAAAATAGCTGCCCCATGCTCTTCGAGCGAAATCTTGATGCATTGAGTCCTGGTGTGCTCCGTGGCCAGTACAAATGTGTAGAGGTGAGGGGCACAGTGATCCATGGCAAAGTTGAGAGTATAAATAAGGCACAGGATAGAGATACTGTCCATATCTACATTCCAGAGCGTCATGAGGCCCAGGACACCCAGCTCCACAGAGGTGACGGTCAGAATCAACCAGAAGTTTCCCAAGGGGTTAATCACGAGGAAGAAAGTGAGGATGAGGATGGTGAGGACACTGAAACCTGATGTTAGAATTGGAGAGACGACCGAGGAACTGTAGCGGTCCATGAACACAAAGGTGGGGTTGAAGACAATGAACTTTATGCTGTTTATAAGAGAGAGGGGTCTCAGTCTCTCAAGCAGCTCCACCACCTCCTCCCTTGTCTTCTCTGTGGTTCTGGCTACCAAGTACGTCCTGGATGCTATGATGTCATACTCCTCCCCATTTTTTGAAAAAATTATGTCTTCTGTGAAGTGCTGATACTCTGGTCTCCTTAGAAATGAAGTCTTGAGAATATTTATGAAATCACTTTTGGTTGATGCACTGACATTTGTGACTTTCAAATAATTAAAGTAATTATCAATCCATGAAATCGTATTGAAGCCCTGCCCTAATGTCTTCAGATGCTCCTGTACTGTGGAGTTCCAGTACTCAATAGGCTCATAAATGTAGAATCCTATCACTGGACTATAGTTACTGAACAATTTTTGCTGGGTCAGAGCAAATGACACACTGGGTGAATTGCTGGCTAATAAATTCACTATATTGTAGCCATCACTGATTTGTAAACATCCCATGAATGAAAATGAGGCATAAATCAGGTAGAGAATGACCACAAAAGGCTTGACATATGTGTTAGTAATCCATTCTGTGTAATGCTCCCTCAGGAAGTGCTGAATAAAGTGATTCTGGTAGGGCATACTGTCATGGTGCGTGGAGAGATCATGGCCATCGCTCATCATGGTCTTGAACCATGTGGGTTGGCGGTCCAGGTATTCTACAGAGGGGATTTTGCAGCAGAAAACGCTGTGGTAGCGGTTCTGTTCAAGCTGGCCAGCAAACACCAGGCAAGAGCCATAGAATGAAAAGATGTAGAAGTAGTTTACCAGGATGGCAACACACATGCCCTGACAGAACACCTTCACAGACTCAATGTTAGTGAAAGGACTGGCACCCATGCCAAACGTGATGATATACAAAGAACTTGTCATGGTGTAGCATACCATCACATCAGCAAAGGCATCTGCCACTCGCTCTTTGAAGGGTAGACTCTCCCGGGTTCTTCTCCAGCCAGCCAGGAGCTCAAACACTCCTTTGGTTCCATGTCCTGTGTAAAAAGACACAACTTTTAAAGATTTTTAGAGATTCAAAAAGTAAGTAAAGTTTCTTCAGATTCTTTGAATATTTTAAAATGGCATCTATATCAATGACAATGTTTTTTTAAGCCCTCCTGATGTCATACAGCTGAATTACACTTAAGCCACAAGTGTTTAAAAGTGAGCTAAAAGTGTTTACTCTGATGAGAATGCAAACAGGGAAGGCTCTGGTAGGTCTATTTATGCCCCACCACTACACCATCAATAAGCCTGGGTGCTTATTTAATTTGTTTTAGCAAAATATATATAAAAAAAGAGCTTGCTCTTGTACATTTTGAAACATCCAGGCAGCAATCCATTACACATTAGCGAGTTTAGTCCAACCTAGTATTAATAAACAATAAACAATTTTTTTAACATTATGTAATATATAGATTTATTCACTTTATCAAAGGCAGAGTGCGGCTCCATTGATTGATTCAGCCCTGGAGAAAATAAAAAATTTTTTGATTTCATTTTTTTAAATGATTTTGATATACTGTATGTATTTATTCTACAAGGGAAATATTGGCTCTGCATTTAACTCATCCTGAGTGAACACACACACACACACACACACACACACACACACTGCAGTGCTCGGCTCCTAAACTTCTCTAACCATTAGGCCACAGCTGCCCCTAAATAAATATATATAATATATAAACAAATAAATAAATCTCTCCTATGTTTCCCAACTCTGCTTCACTCCATTAGTAGAGTCATTACAGCCGGGTGAGCAAGACCCTTAATCCTCAACTGCTCAGTTATATAAATGATAAACCTACCAAATTCCATAAATGTAAACATTGTTCCTAATCTATGTAACCCTAATCTATGGTTAGGGTAGGGTTGCTAATGCAAACAACATTGCTAGCTAGTGGATACTGGATGAACCCATTCACTCTATCACAATAATTAACTTATTACTCCTTCTGGCAACATCATTCCTTGACTTTTTTCAAAGTGCATGTGAGTGTTAAGAGTCTGGGCGTGCTCAGAGACTTGTTGCCTTTCTGAATGGCTGTTCCAGACTGGTAGTGATGGGATGGCTAGGCTACGTAACTGACCTGAGTAGCCTGACACATTATCGGCTAGTGCTGAGCTGCATAAACAACAAGCGCAGAAATTGCGTAAATAATTTTTTTTTGTTCCTAAACCAACCTATGACAGGAAAGCAGAGTTGGCAAAATGTTAGCTGCGTAAGCCATTTTGGATTTATCGTCACACTCATCTCTGGCAGTGGGGCCAGTGGTATAGTGGTTAGGGTGCTGGGCTCATCATCAGGAGGTCGTTGGTTCGAATACCCGTTGTACCTCCATTGTGCTATGGGCAAGGTCTTAACCACAAGTGTTTCTCTGTCCACCCAGCAGTATAAATGGGTACCAGTAAAAATACTGGTAAGGTAACTTGTGATGGACTAGACTAGTTGAACCCCAAGTCGCTTCAAGTTACAGAAACCGGGGATATGCACCAGCCTGATGAGCCACTAGGCTCGGGTGTAAAAGCCCGACAGACTTCATCTCTGGCAGCATTCTCATCTTCAGATGAGAACGCCTCACTTGTCTCCACAAGACATGTCAGCCCCGCCCAATGCCTTGATGTCACTTTCGGGGAAAAATGACTGCAATGCTGCTAACACCTGTAGTTTAGCAATTATGCTGTAAGGATGACCAATACCACTACTCTTTAAAAAAACATATCATCTATACCAATTCAAAAACTTAAATGAATTGAATGGTCTGGCTCTCATTTTTACCTATCCTAGACACAGACATGCTAGTGTCCCCTCTTGCTGAAGTACAGTATGCACTCTTCAGGTCACTGTGTGTTCATGATATACCTAATAATCCATTCTCTGTTTTTGCTAATCACTTCTACCTCTGATTGATGAAATGTCAGGGCCAGAGCTGGATGTTATCTCCTACGGTGGCTCTTCGCTTCGACTTATTACTGGAATTCTTCACTGGAAGCACTGGAATTCTTCTTCAACTCAGAGCTTTGGAAAGATTCACCTCCCACACTGACCATGTGAATGTGAACAAGTTAGCTACAAAACTCCGGAACACAAACAAGGAAGGACTTTTGGAAAATCATGGTACATTATTTATCATAATTAAACCTGCCAACATTTTTCTGTGAACCTTTTTTTTCCTTCCTTGCCCGGTACTTTTGTGTAAATCTTTCAGGGTATAAAAAAGCCACTTTATCAGTAAGTCATGTCTCTCCTTCACAGCCACGATTCTTTCAGTAAGAAAATGCACCGTCTCTCTGTGCTCTATGTAGTGCCTCTGAAATAAAAGATTCCTTGCAGTGTTGAATATTACTGAGTGCATCACTCCGCTACCGTCTTCGAGTCTCTGCATTAACAATTCACCTGGTGCTGTGGATCATTTCGGTTCCAAAAAACTCCTTATACTTTTCACTCACCTTTAATGGATAATTTCCACATTCTGTTTACTGAAACTCCCATATTTTCGTCTTTACATCTATTAATTATAGGAGTGCATGCCAAACACCATACCACACACCAAACAATTAGTATTCCATCAGCACCTGAAGTGCTGCCTTTCCTTTTCTAGGACTGAGAAAAATCCCACTATCCATTGGCACTGTCCTTATAGAATGTTGCCTTTTAGTCCAAAAATGTGCCTATTACATGGCTAAATACTCAATTCTGATTGGTCAGTTGTGGTATTCAGTGGTACTCTTACTGACTGACATTTTCTAAGCAAGGCTGGAGCCTATCTCAGCCAACAATGGGCAAAGGTGTGGTACACCCTGAACAGATCACCAGACAATCGCAAGTAACCCTGTAATAAACTGACGACCTGTTCAGGTTATGCATACGAAGGTGGGTGATAGCATTTTCCCCTGTGTGCATTACACTGCCCTGGACTTTGCATGAGCAGTTTAAAAAATAAAAAGCCATCAGCTGGCATCCTAAGTCTCGGAGAATGCATGCAGAGACCTTCACCCACCCTAGTTGTGTAACAGGGAATAGTTGTCTGATGATTTTGATAAGACACATAACATTTAGCACACTCACATGCAACAAGGGGGAAAATTGCTGTACGTACCCATGGCAAAAAAGGGGATACCAAGCAGTGTAGAGTTGAATTTGCCATGCGAGATGAAAAAGATGCCAGCGGCGGTGACATTGGCACTGCAGACAGTGAGCACACCGAGCAGTCCCAGGAAAGGCTTACCACGGAGACAGTCCCGCATAGAGCTGGAGATGGTGGCTGCCAGTAGAACCAGCACCAGGCCCACCAGCACCTCGCCCTTCGCCAGAGCACCAGTAGCATGAAAATCGTGCCACAGACCAAACGATGTCAATACCTGCACATGCAGGTCAGGGCTGGCTGTTGCTAAATTTTGCACCATCTTGCCAAACTCACTCTCCCATTTCTCAGCAATAGTGTCCTGTATAATGGGAGCCAGCCGACGTAAGTAGTAGGTGATTTGCACAGCCCGTGCTGATTTGACATGCCGCTCACGCCCATGTGACGCCAGCACAACACTGCCCAGCTGGTGCCCAATAAATGCCACTCGGCCATCCTGGAGAGAAAAAAGAAAAGGTAGAATGATGTTTATAGTCTGAAAAAGATCTGCCCATGCCCCAATACTGTTTTAACAGACTTCGTTATAATTAAAAGCAAAATTTTTATTCCAAGTGAACTCACCCTGGCTTGCAAACACAATGCCATTAGAACAACTTTCTTGGCAGTTTGAACAGTTTATTTCATACACAAAAGTGCTAACTACTGTATATGGTTTGCAAAAAATCTGTTTTACGCCTTTTTGTCTTCTATACAGTACTGTCTAAAATAAAATAAAGAAGTCACACTTGTGTGCATGTACCCAACAAAAAGCATGTGTCTAGTGTTTTTCTCCTGGGGTTGACAATACCTCCATTAACATCAGTTAAAATGCATACATGGGCTATTAATGCACGTTTCTCCGGTGTAAATGATCAGACTCAGCTGGAGATACTTCATCAACATGTATAGTAAGGACCTTTATTCATTGGACATGAGCAGCAGTTTAATTTAACACAGCAGTCAGAAGTACAGGGTGAATTTAAAACATTATGTGTGTATACCTACTGTAATGTCATTTGTAGTGTATGTGTGTGTGTTTGTGTGTGTGTGTGTGTGTGTGTGTGTGTGTGTGTGTGCGCATGTGTGTGTGTTTGTGTGGTCTAGCTATTCATCACAGTGTGGGGACATAAATCTGTTTACACAGTCACATTATGGGGACTTGGCTTCCTTATGGGGACAAACCACAAGTCCCCATGATGTAAATCATTACATTTTAAGGTGAAGATGTTTTAAGATTAGGGGAAGGTTAGGGTAAGGTTATAGAAAGGCAAATAGTGGTTATGTTTAGTGTTAGGGAAATTTCTAGTGTTTAGGGAAAATTCTCCAGGAAATTAATGCGTCTATGTATTGTCCCCACAAGTTATGAAAACGAGACTGTGTGTGTGTGTGTGTGTGTGTGTGTGTGTGTGTATAATGACAAATGATTTTTGCACAAATTTTAATAGCTGTATGTTGTTATGATCCATGTTTCTATAGTCATTGTTTTACCCTAATAACTGCAAATACTGTAAAGTGTTCTGATGTTTATTTAGAAGAGAAAGGGAACCACACAGAATTTGTGAAGATGTTTATTTCTAAAGTAATGCCAAAAGTTCAGATGTCTTGACAAATTCTTTGGTACTTCTCTGTTCTACTAAACTAACAAGGTTTATAAGTTGTTTTAAAATTAAAATATAAACAATTCTTAAAAATTGTTTTAAAATAATTTAATAGTGAGGCAAGTAAACTGTTTAAACATATATTAAGGAATTTAATAAATTAATTAAAAAAAGTAAATGAGTTTCCTTTGGAGGGTGTATGGGCTCAATCTTATAGATCAGGAGATATATAGATATAAAAAAGATATATAGATATAGGAGATCAGACATCCTGGGGAAACTTGGGATAGAGCTACTGCTCCTTCACATCGAAAGGAGTCAGTTGAGGCATCAGATTAGAATGCTTCCTGGTTACCTCCCTTTAGTAATGTTTAGGGTATATCCTACAGGAAGGAGGCCCCGGGGTAGACCCAGAACTCAGTGAAGGGATTATATATCTGTCTGGCCTGGGAGCACCTCAGCATCCCCCAGGAGGAGCTGGAGAGTATCGATGGGTATAAGGATGCCTGGGCTTCCCTCCTAGACATTTTGCCTTCAGCACCTGACCTTGGATATGCAGAAAACAATGGATGGATGGATGGAAAGAATAGAGAAGCTGAAAAATAACATTTGGAAAAAGCCAGTATGACCATCTTATACTGTGTTTTGGAAGCAAATATTCTGCAATTGAAATTATTCCCAAATTAAAAGTATTTATCCAACTGGTGCTCAGAGATTTATCTGTTTACGACTTTTCAATGTTAGTCCAGGTGCTCCTGGAAAAATGCTTACAGTGGAGATTTAGGCACTTGAATCATTCATGCTTCTGACACATAATACAAAGTAAACATGGCATAGAATGCAGAGAGAAGGCTCTTTGCTGATCCTAAGGATGAATTTGTTTATTCAGTGACATCAAAATGTTTAAGTAAATATCTGATGATCTGATGAAAACTTACAAGTTTGCAATATTTAAAACAAAGAATGTAAATGTTCAAAATATTGAATGTTTTTAGATTCACGATAAAGTATGATTCCTAGGATCCAAGGATATTTCTAGTATATTTCACATGTAAGGATTTTTTTTTGTAATTTGTAAATAAATTTGTTGTACTGAATTAGAAAAGAAAGGAAAATTAAGCATTTTCACCTAGGGCTTCAAAGAGGCAGAAAATTTCCAGTACATTTCCTGAAAGAGTTGAGGAATATTTAAAAAAAAAAATTTTTCATGTTGGAAATGGGAATTTTCATAGGAATTAAAGGTAAGAAAATTATAGAAATTATAAAAATTTGGGTTTAATTTATACATATTGTAATATGTAAACAAATATAAATATATATAAACAGACTATAGTTGCCTTGCGACAATGACAATTGCAAAACGCAATATACAAAAAAACAACAACAACAACAAAAAAACTGAATTGAATTAGTGTAGGGGTTAACAAGTCTGCCTCACAGCAAGAAGGTCCTGGGTTCGAGTCCCGTGCTTAGCGTATATAAATATGTAATATGTAATTTGGAATTAGCCTAGTGTGCACGTCTTTGGATTGTAGGAGGAAACCAAAGTACTTGGAGTCCAAGTACTTTGGCTTCCTCCTATTGTCCAAAGACATGCACACTAGGCTAATTCCAAATTGTCCCTGGGTGTGAGTGAGAATGGTTGTGTGTGTTGGTCCTGTGATGGCCTGCCGAGCTCTTCGTGGGTGTACCCTATCTTTGCCCAGTGTTGACTGAGTTAGGCTCCAGACTCCCCGTGACCCTAGTAGGATTAAGTGGTTTGGCAACTGAGTGAGTGAGTGAGATGCATGCAAACATCTCTCATACAAAGTAAACATTTTTTTCATATATACTTTCATAGACCACGTAAAATAGATGATGTTGCACATAGTTCAGCGACAAACTGACTCACATGTCACTCTTCACTTTCTCAGTGGATTTGGCTTTAGGAGGCTACAGGAAGAAAACACTACTGTTATCATTTAATCCAAGAGCAGCCCTCCAGTACATTAACAGTTTATCCTCGACAGGTTAGAAACCTGGAATTATGGTGCCAGGACAACAACCTCCTCCTGAATGTCAGCAAGACTATGGACTACAGCACTAAGCAGGAGAGGTATTACCAGCGCCTGATCATCAACAGGACCCCAGTGGAGAGAGTGGACAGTTTCCGGTACCTAGGTGTTTACATCACATAGGACCTGACATGGTCCTGTCATGTTAACACCCTGATGAAGAAGGCCCAACAGCGTCTCTTTCATCTCAGACGCCTGAAAGACTTTAAACTGCCCTCAAGGGTGCTAATGACTTTCTACACCTGCACCATTGAGAGCATCCTGACGGGAAGTATCAC
>JAQMYF010000002.1:1781800-1815674 GCA_030014195.1 Neosilurus mollespiculum | reverse complement strand
ATCGCGAATACAAGCGGCTGAAATGAGCTTCCTTCGCAGGGTGGCAGGGCTCTCCCTTAGAAATAGGGTGAGAAGTTCTGTTATGCGGGAGGAACTCGAAGTAGAACCGCTGCTCCTTTGCATTGAGAGGAGCCAGTTGAGGTGGCTTGGCATCTGATTAGAATGCCTCCTGAACGCCTCCCTGGTGTGGTGTTTTGGGCATGTCCAACCGGGAAGAGCCCTCGGGGCCGACCCAGAACACGCTGGAGGGGCTACGTCTCTCGGTTGGTCTGGGAACACTTTGGCATCCCCCGGAAGAGCTGGAGGAAGTGGCTTGGGACAGGGACGTCTGGACCTCACTGCTTAGGCTGCTGCCCCCGCGACCCAACCACGGAACAAGCGGATGAAGATGACTGACTGATGATGACTGACTGAAAGTGAAACATTTTACTATTTCATGAAAAATATTGGCTTATTTTGAATTTGATGGCAGCAGCATGTCTTAAAAAGCTGGAGAAAAAAGAGCTGAAAAACACAGCTGGAGGAACATTGCAACTAATTTGGTTAATTGGCAACAGGTCAGTAACATGTACATGATTGGGTATAAAAAAAACATCTGTGCAGTTGTTCAGCAATTTGCAAAAAATGCATCTACAAATTCACTCTCTTTCTCTCACTCACTCACTCATTTGCCAAACAATTTATCCTATTAGGGTCGTGGGGGGGCTGGAACCTATCTCAGCTGAAACTGAACAAAGGCGGGGGACACTCGAAATAGCTCGCCAGATCATCACAGGGCAACGTGCACACACAGCCATTTGCTTTCACAACACTCACACCTTGGGTCAGTTTGGAACAGCCAATTCACCTAACTTTTATGCGAACACAGAAATGCCCTCGTCAAGCCGTGGACTACATCCTAGTTCTATCTTGCTGTGGGGAAGTAATGCTAACCACTACACCACTGTGCTGATCTCATCTACAAATTGTTTAACAATTTCAGAATAATGATCCTCTACAGTATATGGTGTACAAATGGCAACCTTTCCATTGCCTGTTTTTTCATGAAGCACACTCAGAAAGGGTGGGGTTAATAAGCATATGAATGAAAATTATATGATTTAATATTCATTCATTCATTTTCGGAACCACTTAATTAGGTGCATAAGCACACACAACAGTAAGGACCCGTCACCCCACCCAAAGGCAGAGGGAAGCTACCCTTTCGTCAACCGGGGAGAACCCCAACATGTGTACATTGAAATGGGGGGCAACAAAGATGCCCACACCGGCTTGCCACCTCTCATGAGCAACTCCAGAATGGAATAAGGTCCAACCCCTCTCGAGAGGGGTAGTTCCAGAGCCCAAGTTATGTGTTGAGGTGAGTCCGACTATATCTAGTCGGTATCTCTCAACCTCACGCACCAGCTCAGGCTCCTTACCTGCCAGAGAGGTAACATTCCATGTCCTAGGAGTCACAGTCAGTAGCCGAGGATTGGTCCAGCAGAACCGACGCCTTCGGCTGCCACCCGGCTTACACTGCACCCAACCCCTAATGCCCCTCCCACCGGTGGTGGGTCCATGGGAGGGCGGATCCATGTCTCCTTTTTGGGCTGGGCCTGGCTGGGCTCCATGGGCAGAACCCGGACCACCAGGCACTCGCCTTGGAGACCATCCCCCAAGCCTGGCTCCAGGGGGGTCCCCGGTAACCTGCATCTGGGCAAGGGAAACTGAGTACTTGTAGTTTTTTTATCCATAGGGGTCTTCTGAACCACACTTAGTCTGGACCATCACTCCTCATCCTACCTGGGAAAGTCCATGCAGGAGTACTGGAGAGGAGAATCCAACCGATAGTTGAACCTCAGATTCAGGAGGAACAGTGTGTTTTTCATCCTGGCCACAGCACTCTTGACCAGCTCTACACACTCTACAGGATCATGGGAATTTGTCCAATCTGTCCACATGTGGTTTGTGGATTTAGACAAAGCTTTTGACAGTGTCCCTCTGACTTTGAGGGGTTCTGGTTTGGTGGCCAAAGGATCTTGTCTCTGCTTTTTGCAGATGATGTTGCCCTTTTGACTTCATCAAGCCGGGACCTCCCTTGTACCAGTCCATCGCGGTAAAGAGGGAGCTGAGCCGAAAGGTTCTCAATTTACCAGTCAATCTATGTTCCAACCCTCACCTATGGTCACAAGCTTTGGGTAGTGACCGAAATAACAAGATACAGGCGGTTCAAATGAGCTTCCTTCCCAGGATGGTGGGGGTCTCCCTCAGAGATAGGGTGATAAGCTTAGCCATCTGGGAGAAGCTTGGCGTATAACTGCTGCTCCTCCACGTTGAGAGGAGCCAGTTGAGGTGGCTCAGGCATCTGATTAGAATGCCTCCCAAATGCCTCCCTGGTGTGGTGCTTTGGGCATGTCCAACCGGGAAGAGACCCCGGGGTCAACCCAGAACACGTTGGAAGGGCTATGTCTCCCAGCCGGTCTGGGAACAACTCGGTGTCCCCCCGGGAGAGCTGAAGGAGGTGGCTGGGGAGAGGGACATCTGGACCTCACTGTTAGGCTGCTGCCCCGGCGACCCGACCCTGAAACAAGATGAAGATGAAGATGAAGAAGATGATGATGATAAAACATTTAGGTGGCAAATATATATTTATATATAATATCCATGTACTGCTTTAATATTTTACTTTTGTTACATTTAAATCAAATATTTAAATTGAACTTGTGTTTATACTAACATTAAAAATTTACATTTTAAAAAATTTTACCATTTGAACAATTTATTTACATTTAAAAATAATGAGACTAATAATGAGATTTTAAGTCATTTACCTGCAAAATAATCTGTGGAAAAGACACATTTGATTAATGCACAAATCTAATATTAAATATATGACAATTTTGCTAAATAATGAAAAATTGACACCAGTTTAGCAATGAAATTATTATTATTTTTCTCTATCATCTGGAGATCTCAAGATCAAATCCTGACGATGCCACAGACATCTGTGGCCCATCCATCGGGGAGCCCAAGAAAGCATGATTGGCCAGGATCTCAGAGACGGAGGGATATGCCTCCTTCGCTGTCATTCACTGCAACACTATCCATTCATGGGCATCTATGAGTTCATGCATATGAAGGTGGGTGGATAGCACTGTCCTAAGTGTATCCACCCACCTTCATATGCATGAACTCATAGATGCCCATGAATGGATAGCGTTGCAGTGAATGACAGCGAAGGAAGCATATCCCTCCGTCTCTGAGAACAAAATAGTAGAGGTTTCTCTGTAGAAAACTTAGATGTCTGACGTGGAGAATAGAAATGCACGGTATTTCCTCACACCCTTCACTGTAGCTATGGCAACTAAATACTGGCTCTTATGTAATTTAATCATTAATATTTCTCCCATGAAATAAGGGAGATTAGAAACAGTAAGTACCAGTGTATCTGCCAGTCCTGTCATGTTCCTCATTACCTTGTAGCAAGCTAACAATCTAGCCTCACGAAAGAATAAACAATATATACACACATTACACCACAAAATATATTATACACACAAACACTTTGCCTGCTCAGCTTGTGTAGGACAATTGTTTGATTTTTCCTTTTCTTTGGAAACTTTTATTTGCTGTTTTTACATTTACATTGGTCACTTTATATTATTATTATAGTACTGTACAGATCAGGAATTTAGGCTTGAGCTCCACAGCCAAAAATGGACTGAAGCTTAGCATGAACCCATCCAACTGTTTGACATTAGTGAGTTACACTGCAGCGTTTGTCTTCAGTATATGGATTTATCTGGTCATCTAATGACATTCTGTGAAGAAATTATAATTGCATTTCAGCATAATACTCTGTTATTTTCTATATATTATATAGAGTCTCCAATATTAAGGTCATGGATAGTTCAGCAAACTAAAGAAAATCACAAGCAATATGCTTTCAAAGCATCATGCTACACAGAAAACTGCTGACATAGCCATTGATATGAAATTTCCATCCGTCTTCATAAGCCAATCTCTCATCAGTCTTCACTGTCACTGACCTTTTAGCAGTCTTCAACATAATCAATTACAAAACTGTCCTCCTAAATATTCAAATTTGTCACAGCACGTCAAAGGTTTGTTTCTTACCTGGATGCACATCTGGTTCATGCAGCCTCCCCACTTGTGTCCACAAGATTCGTCTGCTCTCAATCAATGCCTATGTCAGTGATGTCATAGCATAACAAGACTGCCCTTCTCTGTGGCCTTCTCAGCTAGTTTAAGCACTTAGTAGTTGCATAGGATAAGGGTGCTGATATAAACTCTTTTACTTAAATGATTTAGGCATTTCCGTTGATTTAGACACTTACCAGTACAGTTATAAGATAACCAACTTTACTTTATGTTAAACTGTAGTGAAGTTTTTGCTACATGGTTTGGTTTGTATTTTTATCTGGTGTCACCCAAATGAGGATGGGTTTCCCCTTTGAGTCTGGTTCCTCACAAGGTTTCTTCCTCATGTCATCTGAGGGAGTTTTTCATTCCAGCGTTGCTGCGGGCTTGCTTATTGTGAATGTGTGGGGTTTTTAGAGAAATGTTAAAAACTTTAATTAAATTTGTTTTTACTATGTAAAGCTGCTTTTTAAGGCTGTCAGTTGTAAAAAAAAAAAAAAAAAAACAATTAAATAAAAAAAGCACTATACAAATAAAACTGAATTGAATTGCATGTCTGAAATCAGTCTCATCATGTCATTCAGGACTATGTTGACAACCTTGGTGTGAGTGCTGTGTGACCAGGCAGCAGCATATGCTGGGACCCTCTATGTGGTGATCCTAGAAATGCATTTAGTGCAGCTAATCTCAACCACTCTCTGTCAAATCTCAGAAGTTTTGCTTCCTGAGGAAAAAAGAACATGCTGAACACAAAAATAATGTATTTCAAAATGCAAATGTTTGTGTGTTGGCCCTGATATGGACTGGCAAGTTGTTCAGGGTGAACTGAATGCCCTTAAAGATATTTGGAGATAATGATGGGATGTTGAACGGTGTAGTGCTAGTTGCTGATTGGCTTCCTGGTTTGATCCACACTGAACTATGGTTTTGGTTTGAGTGTTTGAATTGCACCCTTTGTGGGTCTGAAGGCTTTGTGTTTAGTGCACTTGTGAGGATCACAAACATAGATGGATCAAACAATGACTTCTACAGATAAAATTAAAAGAATGACACCAATGATTGTCCTCCCTTGTCCCCTCTGACTAGTGCCAGTATTTCTGATACCATTAATAAACAGCTAGCACATACATCTGTAGTTAAGAAGGGTGACAGAATAACAATAATAGTAGGAACGTCTGATCTGCTACTGTTCAATGAGGCAGTAAAGGTTAATCTACTAAAACGCACAAGCAATTTGAATGATAAATTACGTTTTGTGGCTTTTTGAAATGAGTCATTGGATGAAACAAGGACATCCTGCAGTGATACAGACTCTTGATGTCGAATTGGCAAACTGATTTAATAGAAGATTTGAAGTGGCAGCCTATCATGCCCAGCCATGAACTCTCATCAGTCCAGCAGCAAAGGTCAGTTAAGTGTTCAAAAAACTCACTACATAATCAGAGGCTTGACCTCAGTAGTAAAAGTACAACATTAGAGCCCAGTAGGCCTGCATGCACTATTGGGTATGCTTTTATCTCATTTACAGATATACAAAAAGAGGTTTGTGCATTAATCTCTTCATTGGTAGACAGTATATCAAATTTAATATCAAGATTTAGGCAGTGACTAAAAGCAAAGCTCCTGATAAATGTCTCTGTTGATGGGTGTCTGTGTCTGGATTTGATTTTCAATGTGTTTAATTTCAGGAGCAGGAAATTCCACTTTGATTAGTATCGGTTGTCTTTTTAGTTAGTAAGAATCTATTAAATGAGTTCATGTCCTGTCAAGCTTCTGATATCGGCATTTGCTCCACAGACATTTATTTACCCTTACACCTGCCTGCCTACCTGAGGTACATTGTTTTCTTCTGCATTTTTTATTGTTGCCCTTCATTATGAAAGTCAGCGATACATAATATCCAATCAGCATCAACTCAGCGCCATGGCAGGCTTATTGTGTTTCTTGTGGTTGGCATGCACGAACACCAGACAGGACACAGGGCAACCATTCAAGCCATATTCCATAACTATGATGCGCCGCTTGGGAGCTCCTCTATAAAGATCAGTAAAATTTGTAAAGGCAGACAGATTGTTAGTGCTTTCCTGTCAGAACACTGAGAACCTTTAAGTGTTTGTCTCACCTTCTTCACAGACTGGTCTATCCTTATCACCTATTATGACCTGTATTGATAGAATGAACACTCTCAAGTTGTTTGCAAAAGCCAACAATTTCTATTTCACAAACAAACAACTGTCTTTTTAAAGCTAGTGACAACTCTTATTAAGCCAATTGGTCAACTAAGGGCCCTGCACCCTGAATACGATGACATCATCCACTTTGTCTAGTCTGTGAATTCTCGCTGAATTCAATTTACTGCAAAAATTTGTCTCTTTTGTTTGAAAGTGAACACAGAAGATGGAAAATTTTGATGAATTAGATGAATACTAGAGGCCAAAAACAAAAGGCTGATAAAGCTCCATAAGGGATTCAATGACGCATGAGATTCTGTGTGGCTCTAGTCCGATAACATTCTGTATGACAACCTGGTAGGTGACTGTTGAGGTGCCATGACGTCAAATCCACCAGTGCAAGGATCGGGATTGAGGGAACTGAAGTCCTCAAAGACCTTGGCGTTACCAGGGCCTGTGCCTTGCTAATGGGGCTGATATATGCTATCAACCTCAGCTTTCCAAAAGAACTAAAAAACACTTTTGAGGGTTTTGAAAAGATATTCCTGGAGCTGAATGGTCTAAAAGCAGGCCCAAAGGAAAATCACGGAAAAATAAACTAATGTGCTAAAAAATGTGTGGAATTAGGCTGTCTTCAACTTCAGAAGGAAATGTTGCACAATTATCATCATCTTCTTCCGCTTGATCCGGGGTCGGGTCACGGGGCAGCAGCCTAAGCAGTGAGGTCCAGATGTTCCTATCCCTAGCGACTTCCTCCAGCTCTTCCGGGTGACACCTAGGCATTCCCAGACCAGCCGAGAGACATAGTCCTTCCAGCGTGTTCTGGGTCGGCCCTGGATGTTGCACAATTATATTTTTGCAAAGTTTTGTTGTGCTGTTCACAGTTGGCAGTTGAACACTTAAATTAACTTGAATATATGTAGCCATTTGATGTATTTTTGCCAAAACACCTCCAACTTTTCACATGGCACTGGACTCAGTTTAGGGGTCGGTCCAACCAAATTCACATAATTTTATTTTTTTCTTTTATATTCTTAAAATTTTTTGGTAAAAGCCTGTAAATATTTGGCCTAATGTTTTCATTTTGGGCTGCCAAAGACTGTCACTTCTATTTTATTTTTTTTCATGGAAGTATTTTTGGAACTGGCGGTAGATGTTCACAGTAAGGAAAAAGTTGTGTAACTGAAATTGTTATGAGTAATAAGTACTGTGACTAAAATGGAATAAGTAACTAATAAAAAATCAAGGTAATAATGTGCATTGGCATTTCTGATTAGAATGGAAGTAAAATAAGTTAAAAAGTCTAAAAAGTTGTTTTACCTTAAATAAACTTTCAGGGGCCAAGGAACATAAACTGAATAAAGTAAAGTAATTAAGTTAGTCTCACAATAAAAATTTCATCGGATTTCTTAAAAAGATCAATTCAAATTTGTTACCTTAATTTTTTTAAGTTGAGCCAGTGTGTTCTTTTTTTAGAGTGTAATATGCAGCTTGGTTTATTCTCACAAGAACCTCTTTGTACCAACCGAGACACCCTTGTTATATTTGATCATCTGGTTATTTGCTTCTTTTCAGAGAGTGCTTTGATTCCTTGGTCTTTCCAATGAGCCTCACTTAATACCTCAGTGCTAAATGTTAACACACTCTCAGCCTGGGACTTTTCCCCAACTGTTGCATTTGATGCCAGTACTGCTCTCCTGCCATTTATTTTCTTTCCACTTTGTTTTCCTTCCAACTGACAAATCTTTATTACTTTGTTAGTATAGTGTGTACAGTAGTTTTCAGGTTGAGATATTTATAGACAATGTAGTCAACTTTCATCCTGACAGTAGTGCAACATACGATGACTTTGATTTCAAAATCCACTAACCAATATCTCCTGTATTCTTTCGCTTCTTGGAAGAGAGGAATTCATTTAGAGGAGGAACTGTAGGACTGCACAAGTACAGTATCTTCAAGGTTTATAGTTGTTTGAAGGCTAGGAATAAGTCTGACATTTTCCAAACTGCCTTATCCTTTATTCAGCCCCTTTCTAACACAGACGATTTTTGTTATGGAAAAGCAGGATTGATTAATTTTCCCACTTCTTAATGACATTGTAAACCTGTTATGCAACGTGATGCATCTTGCTCAAATGTAATGATTCTTTATGGTACCACAAAGTGCTAAGATTTCTTGGAAGTGTTAAATTTTTATTAATAAGGCATAAATATACATCATCATGTATCCATCATAGAGCTGCCAGGGTGTGCCTCAACACTTGTGCTGTTTCGTACTGGCCCCGATATCTACAGAAAGCCACGACTTGGAGAAAAGCACTATGAACTGCTGCGATTCTACTAAGATGCCATAAATGCAGCTGCACAGCTGGACAGTTGTTTGTGGTGAGAGACACATCTCCTCTTCATCCAGAGCATAACAGCTTGCATACACTCCAGATTGTGGAACATGGTACAGATAGCCAAAATGTGAGTACCAAATCCCAAATCAAAAAACTCCAGTAGAACATTTTGATCATTTTGGTCATGTGACCAAGAAAATCTTAAAAAAGATTGAACTGATGCTGTACTGGGCAAAGGCAGGGTACACACAGAACTGCTCAGTAGACCATTGCAGGGCTAAATTACTATTATTACTATTATTATTATTATTCATCCATTTATTTGATGAACCACTTAATTCTGCCAGGGTCACGTAAGGCTGGAAAATATCTCAAGTGACTCGGGGCCAGAGAAAACCCACACAAGCATGGGAAGAACACAGAAACGCCCAGCAACGCCACACAGAAATGCTCTTGAAAAGCCTGGAACTCCAGACTCCATTTATATTCTATTCTGACTATTTTAGGACACTCAGTAGATAAGTAACTGTTTCCTCTTTCTGGTTACACAGGTGACAAAAAGTTGTCCAACTTTTAACCAAAACATTGGAAGAAATACTGGCTGTGATATTAACCAGGCAATTGGCTGTGATATCTTTCTAAATGATCAAATAGTTTATTTCAGCATCGACTTTAATATTGCTGTTTAGTTAACACTAGAGACTAGTTCTGCTACAGTTTTGTACTAGTTTCACATGAATTCACACACTGGAAAAGCTAAGAGCTCTCTCTCTTTCTAGCTAAGCTACACAGTGGTTGCAAGCACAGCATGCTTGAATATTAATATAATTAAAGTGAACGTAACCATATTTATTATATCATCATATCATATATTAATCATAATTTATTTAAATGAGCCAATTATTCTTTTAATTTGCTTCAAATTAGACAGACATGGAACAGAAATATAGCAAATCACTACATTACTTTCGTGCAACAAGCAGATTCAGTCTGTGTCCCAACCACTTGACATGAAGTGCACTCATGAGTGCGCATGTGCTATTCTACAGAAGTATATAGGGAGTGTGGGCAATTTGGGCACAAATAAATAAAGCACAAAAGCAAAATTTTAGCAATTGGGGGAAACAAATGCTTTCAAGTTTAAAATGCTTAAATAACAGTACAAAATGCACACTTGTTCATGCTTCAGGAGACCTCTCAGTTTAGTTTTAATAAATGACAATTGGCTTTTTCAGCTGGATAATTTTTCATCTGCATGTAACACGCTCTCTCTCTCTCTCTCTCTCTCTCTCTCTCTCTCTCTCTCTCACACTTTACTGACTTACCCCAGTAATGCAACTCAATTGGCCAAAAATACAAAGCATGTTAGATTTATAGATTTGTAGGGCACAAAATTGCTAATCTTTTACTGATTAAGTAGTAATTTGAAATGGTGGCCAGATCATGAAAAGCATCCCAAATGTGGGGCCCAAGAAATATGGCTTTAAAAACGTTTACAGCTACAAATACAGTAAAGTAACAGTGAAGTACACATAGTGTATTTGTAGATGCCTAATAAAATTAATGCACTGTATTGTATCAAGACATATAGGCCCAAGGCATTTCTACAATCAAATGAAAAAACACGTTGGGTAATCCAGGCGAGTCATATCGCAGACATTTATAATTTTTAACTAACAAACAACAACCACTTAAACTTACAAACAGTACAACAAAAACAACAACACTTCCTGTAGCTGCTCGCATTAGATTCAAAACACTAATGCTTGCCTACAAAGCCAAAAATGGACCTGCACCCTCCTTCATCTAAACACTTACAATTTCACCCCGCACTGCACCGTGTTCTCTCGGATCCTTTAGCACTGCTAGACTGTCCCTCCTTCTACCAAGGGACAAGGGAAAAATGCATCTAAACTCTTCTCTGTTCTGGCTCCAAGGTGGTGGAATGAACTTTCTCGAGATGTCTGGACAGCTGAGTCACTGGTTGACTTCAAACGACGGCTGAAAACCTACCTTTTTCGGCAGCACTTAGATAAACACACCGTTACACACATACACACTCTGTTTCATATACACACACACACACACACACACACACACAAAACCCCACACACCTACCCAATGAGTTTTGACTGATATACTTAGTCTATGTCCTAGTGAACCAGTATAAGGATGTATTCACTGATAGTGACTTTAAAGCACTTCTGTAAGTTGCTCTGAAAAAAAGCATCTGCTAAATGCTGTAAATGTAAATGTAAATACAACTACAACAACATTTAAGTGAGTAGTATTTTATTAAGGCAAATTACAATAATAAATGATACTACTACTACTGAAAATAATACTTTAACTGTCAATCAGAATTACTAATTTGATGAACTGTTACTTAACTGATTGACCCAACTAACATTTTACATCTAATAAAAAAAAAAATTTATGAGCAGCAAAGTTCAGTCGGAAACAGTGGTGCAGATGCTGCGGAGTGAGGGATGTGCGTTTATGAGTTTTAATGGCGTTCATGTGTAAGAATGACGAACACCACAATCTTCTGGTGGTGAGTATCAGAGCCCAGTGGGAATGACATGTCAAAGTTATCATGGGTTATCTTAAAATGCCTTCTCAAATTATACTCTCTATTCAGCGATATGCACTCACTGCGCAGCAGACGCAGGCTTCAAGCACAGAGATATAAAAACATAATTCTCTGTTCATTCACTGTTAAACCACCTGTTCTCCAAATCAACTTCTTGTTTATTTAAGGTAGAGACATTTTGTCCAAGTTACCAGGCTACTGTGCTAGCAATAAGAAGACTATTGGTGGAAAGAGCACGTGGATACTGGAGACCTCAGAAGTCCGAGAAAATAGGTTGTGACACAGTGAGGCAAATCTGGAAACAGTTGTGACAGAGAATCATCCAAAAAATATTAACTTCAGATATTTTTATTTATCATTTATTTTTAAAATAATATATATATTTTAAACTTTTTAGCTTCTGCCCATTGGGAGCTATAGAAATGGGTTCCTTCCCATGTGCTTGTTCTGTATTGGCATATTATAAAAAGGTCCTTTCGGTGGGAGTGTCTGGACCCCTGTGGTTTATTTTTAAAATAATAGTGTAGCCAACTCAAAGTGCCAGTACAAGTTTCCTCGCAGGCCCGACCCAGACCCCGGGCCGCCAATTGAATAGCCCAGTGCTAAACTATAGGTCCTATAGTTTACTAACTATATATATATGTATAACTATAAAACCTAAGATGTCCCTTTCTTAGGCATTTTTCACTGGCCACAGTACAAATTTAAGAGAGAAATTACTCATGGACTTTTCTCCCACTCACCTTCTCCATCTTCTTTTCCACCTTTCTCTTCATAAACCCCTTGGTAAAGCTGACAAAATAATTTCATTATTTTAGGCCACATATTAGCTAGGCCTATTTTGGCCGGGTCCACACAATTCTTCACCGAAATCAGGTCTTGCCCACCTTTCTGTGAGATAGAGAAAATCTGGCCACACAATCACAAGAATGCAGGGCATTATACATTTTCAGATGTTTTCTGGTCTTTCTGTCAAATATCCTCATTTCTTCGTCCATCTATTCAACAAATCCCACCAGGCATTTCAACAGAGACATGGTTCAAGTATTAATCCCGTGCTTCTGAGTGGAGCATCATAGGAATAGAACATGACTTGGATGGTTGTACCGTGTCCTGTCTATTGTCTGTGCCACAAGAAACTCGATAAAACTGCCGTGTTGCTGAGTTGATGCGGATTGGCTGTTATATATTGCTGACTTACATCTTGACAGGCAGCAATATACTATAGATTTATTATTAATAGCTAAACTGAAACCCAAAAATAGAGACTCATACAAAACTGTTCAGACTTGCACAAAAAAAGCACACTCTCTTTCACTTTCCTCTTCAGAAGCAATCTTTTGATACTGCCTGCCATACCAAACATATCCACGCATTTTTTCAATTCAGGAATGTGACAACATATAATATGTCATGTCATTTCACGTGCTGAGCTACTTTATCCTTTATTAGGGACACAGGAAGGCTTGAGCCCATCCCAGCCGACTCTGGGTGAAGGCAGGGTACAACCTGAACAGCTCTCCAGACCATCACAGACACACACACAAAACCATTCACACTTACATTCACACCCAGTGGAAATTTGGAACAGCTAATTAGCCTAATGTGCATGTCAGTGGACTGTGGGAGGAAACCAGTGTACTAGGAGGAAACCCACGCAAGCAGAGGGAGAACATGCAAAGGCCACACAGAGACACTCTGGCTAGGCACTCGACCCAGGACCTTCTTGCAGTGAGGCCGACATGCTAACCACCACTCCACTGTGCTGCCCTACCATAGGATATGCTGTTTTATAATCAATCCAAGCTATCGCCAACTTCTTCTTGCTGGCTCCAGCATTTCTCAGGACACTTTTATCTATCTATCTAATCGCTTTCTTGCACCCTTTTGTTCTTCTGGTAACCTGTCGTTCTTCTCTAAGAAAATAAGACAAGAAAAATTTACTTTTTGCCAACATTTCCTTTAATTTCATTATGTTTATTAGGATCTTTTTTTTGGTCCTCAACATCAACTTCTTTCCTAATTTTCTCTCAGCACTTGGTGTTTCTTCAAAGCTCTTTGAGACTTGCTCCAAATACTATTCCAAAAAGTTCTAGTTTCTTCAGGATATGGTAGTACTTGATTTCCACCTACTTCTTTTCTGGCTCCTGTCAGATGTTTTCTCAATTGTTGCTGAAAAGTCTGTTTTGCTCTGTTCAAATATCTCTTAATTTTGAACAGCCAATGAAGAAGGCAACATGTCACGCCTAGTAGTAGTAGCAGTGTAGTGGCACTTACTTGTACTTTACCAGTAGCTTGGACTGACATTGCCTGACAGAACCACTGATGTCATATGTCATTGTTTTAAAGAGATAGTAATAAAAACACAGGTACCCTTTAACTCTGAATGAGTCAACAGATGCCATCAGCTACACAGTGCTTAGCCTGGCATTAAAGCATGGAGCTTACTTGACCTGCCTCTGTCATGGTTTTAGTTTACTTTTCTTAATGTTTATGTCTAGTATGTTTGTACTAAAACTCCTAAAGCAACTTCAAGAGATGCAGTTGCACAGCTCTTATGCACCTGCTCATGCATGTACTTGGAGTTCACTTGCGTCCATCATGATTAAAAAGGAAGAAAGAAATAAACTATAAAAAATTTCATTTAGCGGGCATTGTTTGCATGTTCCTGTGCAGTAGTATGTACTAAAACAATTATTCACCACAGGTTTGGTGGATGTCACTGAATTGATTAGCTCCCTCAATGTTCCATCTCATAGACTATTCAGCAAGATCCACATTGTCTTCTGCGAATAATAAAGTATGCCACGGGTTCACCATGTCCTCTTCTTAGTTCATTAATGTCCTCACAACTTGGCAGTTCCTGTTCTCCCATCAGGTAGCAAGGCCCCAAGCCAGAACAGTGCTGAGTTCTACAAAATAGAACACGTGTACAGCATGCTTGAACACACACAAACACACACCCATACATAAGCCTATAAGGATGCCACCTCGGCCATCTGTTTGTAAAAAGCTTCCCTCAAGCCACAGATGCATTTTGTAGATGTTTGTGTATTCAGTATTTTAGATGTAGTACCAGATGCCTAAATGACACCACTGGGTTATCACAAAAGTAAAATTAAGAGAAAAATATAGCATTACACTCATGATCTTGGTGTAAAAGTAATTCTGTTTGGTAACATGACTAATTATATAAATAAACATTAAAGCAAACTTGTTAGAAAAGGGGCGCAGTGGTTAGCACGTTCGCCTCACAGCAAGATGTTTTCGACTCCCAAGCTCAGGGCATTTCTGTGTGGCGTTTGCCTGTGCATGCGTGGGTTTCCTCTGGGTACTCCGCTTTCTTCCCAGAGACCAAAAACATGCACAGTAGGCTGATTGGCTGTTTCAAATTTTCCCTAGGTGTGCATGTGAATGGTTGTGTGTTTTGGCCTTTGCCCGGAGTTGGCTGAGATAAAAAGCCTCCCCTGCGACCATAATTCGGACTAACGGCTTAAAAAAATTAATGAATGAATGACAGAAAAGCTTCCCCCTTTTAATCCCCACTATAATAAATTAATTATTATTCATTCATTCATTTATTCATTTACTGAACTGCTTAATCCAACTCGGGTCACAGGGAGGCTGGTGTTTTTCACAGCGAACTCTGAGTGAGGGTGGGGGACACCACAGTTCAGCACACTGCAAAATCTGACATCCTTTGTACTTATATTTAGTGAATTATATTCTTATAATTGGAAAAACTAGAAAGCCTGACCATATTCAAAATATTTTCACTTACTAAGATATCAGTTTTTGCAGTGCAGACCATCGCAGAGAGAACAAACACACCCTTTCACACTCACACCTAGGAGCAATTTGGAACAGACAATTAGCCATATGCACGCCTTTGGACGGTGAGAGGAAAAAGAGTACCTGGATGAAACCCAAGCAAGCACAACATGCAAACTCCTCACAAACGCCAAACCCAGGACTTGAACCAAGGATTGTCTTGCTGTGAGGTGGACGTGCTAACCACTATGGTTATGGTTAAGGGTTTAGATGCAATTAGTCTGCAAACACTCGTTCTGTATGATGGTGTGTTTGCAGACTCATTACATCTAAACCCTTAAGAGATAAGACATCTCGAGAAGAGAAACTTCTCATTTGTTTTCATTCCCACTTTAATTTAGTGTACCCTAAATATCAAGGAAAGAGAAAGAGCATGAAAAGACAAAGGAATCGGTTTGTGAGGAGAGAATCCCCTCCCCATTACTTCAACTCACTTTTACCTTGCCAGGATCCTGGTCTAGAATCACTGAAGTGCACTCGAACTCATTCAGCAGTTAACCAGACACATATTTCTGGTCACCATGTCTTTTGTGCACTTCTTCATAACTTTTACTTTTTAAAATTTACTTTGTATCATATACAATCTTTTTTAAATTATTCTCATATTTTTGTATTTTGTACTACTAGAATTTCACAGGTCATTTTCTCACAGTATTTTGCACTATTGTAAATTCCACAGGTCACTTTACTACTGCACTTTAAGGAATTTTTCCTGTTATCTATATCTACAGTTTCTTTATTTCTATATTTCCTGTGCTGAGACAATTGCAATGAAATTTCTTGTTTGAACACTCACTGTATACTGAATGACAATAAAGTTGTCTAAGTCTAGGTCTGTAGTATGGTGTGGTGTAGTGTGGTGTACTGCAATGTAGTGTAGAGTAGTGTAGCGTGGTGTGGTGTAATATAGTGTATTGTGATGTGATGTGATGTAGTGTACTGTAGTTTATGTGGTGTGGTGTACTGTAGTGTGGTATACTGTAGTGTGGTGTAGTGTAATGTAGTGTGGTGTGGTGTACTGTAGTGTAGTGTACTGTAGTGTGGTGTGGTGTGGTGTAGTGTAATGTAGTGTGGTGTGGTGTACTGTAGTGTAGTGTACTGTAGTGTGGTGTGGTGTGGTGTAGTGTAGTGTGGTGTACTGTATTGTAGCGTGGTGTGATGTAATATAGTGTATTGTGGTGTGGTGTAGTGTGGTGTGGTGTAGTGTAATATAGTGTGGTGTGGTTCACTTTAGTGTAGTGTACTGTAGTGTGGTATGCTCTAGTGTGTTGTGGTGTACTGTAGTGTAATTTGGTGTTGTATAGTGTGGTGTGGTGTAGTGAGGTGTGGCGTGGTGTAGTGTAGTTTAGTGGGGTGTGGTGAAGTGTAGTGTGGTGTACTGTAGTATGGTGTGGTGTTGGTGTGGTGTACTGCAGTATGGTGCAGTGTAGTGTAGTGGTGGGTAAAGTGTAGTGTGGTGTGGTGTGGCGCAGAGTAGTGTGGTGTAGTGTAGTGTAGAGTGGTGGGGTGTATGTAGTGTAGTGTCCTGTGGTGTGGTATAGTGTAGTGTGTTGTAGTGAAGTGTAGTGTGATGTGGTGTGGTGTACTGTAGTGTGGTGTGGTGAATTCAAACATCCTACATGCTGCTTTCTGTGTACTAATAATATGGAAGAATGCATATAAAATAAAAGTGCGCAAGTGCAGAGAGAATATGGATGTGAGATCAATGAGTTAGTGTTACTTTAAGGCTGACATCAGTAACATGACACCATTCACAAGCTGAAATGGACTGTGTACACTTGACAGCACAGGAGTTTTAAATTATTAACATAAACTGATAAAAATTGGTGTCCAAGTCTTTTTTTTAAAGCATGCTAGAGAACACTAATTCGTTTTGAAACACGAAGGGACTGCAGAGCAGGATTCACCATTTTGTCCTGCCCATGGGAGGTTTAATACCTGCTGCTATACACTTTATTTAGCAGCATGCTTGAGAGGGTGGGCTGAAGGATTTTGAGAGAGCTGCAAAATCACTGAACACAATTAGGTTCAGACTTCCAGCAGGTGGGGTGGGGGTGGGAGTTACAGTAAATGAGGGTGAAAACTGAACAACCTAAATCCACAAACAAAGGCATGTATGATACCACACCAATCATTTTATATAGTTTCCTCATGGACATGGACATTGTATTGCCAACAGGTTTAAATACCGTCATAGAATAATAAAGAAGAATAGCATCCAGGTGACACTGCAGGAAGAAGAGCTTACACTCTTACACCACATGTACAGGTACAAGTATGACGACACAGAAGGGGGATGATTTACAACCTCACATATTCGGGTTTGAGTGTGTGTGTGTGTGTGTGTGTGTGTGTGTGTGTGTGTGGATGCGAGAGGAGAGATAAGAGGAAGAGGCTAAAGATAGTCTGAAGGTGGGGGGAGGCTACAGAAATGAAACAGAGAATAAAGAGAGATAGATAGATAGATAGACACACAGACAGACAGACAGATAGATAGACAGACAGATAGATAGATAGATACACAAACAGACAGACAGACAGACAGACAGACAGACAGACAGACAGACAGACAGACAGATAGATAGATAGATAGATAGATAGATAGATAGATAGATAGATACTTTATTAATCCCAGAGGGAAAGTCAGAAGGGATGGGAGGCACAGAGAGGAAAAAAGACAAAGATTTAAAACCAAAAAACAGGAGGATGGCGAGGAAACAATACACAATTACATTACACAATTGCCTCTGGGATCAATAAAGTATTCTGATTCTGAAACAAAGTAGCTGAAGGTTAAGTATAGAAATATCATCAATAAGAATTTACTGGTATAAGATAACTGGTTTCAAACGTGCACTGAAAAATTACCCCACATCTTCACTCGTATTGTCATGTAAACTGCAGAGAAATGATTTCTGAGAGAGCATGAACAGTCACATTACGATTATAGTATCACAAAAAGTTCAAACATGTGGTTTTAGGAGGTTAGGAGGAAAATTATCTGGCAAGGATTTAACGATAGAAATGTATAAAGGTAACAATCAGAAAAATCTCATATTCAATTTGTAATAATATCATGATATTAAAAATATGAGCTAAATGAGCCTAGGGGCAACTCGGACAGCCAATTAACCGTATGCGCATGTCTTTGGACTGTGAGAGGAAGCCCATGCAAGCAAAGGGAGAACATGCAAACTCCACACAGAAATGCCATCGCTGAGTCTGGGAGGTGATTCCAGGACCATCTTGCCTGAGGTGGACATGTGAACCACTACGCCACCGTGCTGCCCTTATTCCAGACAGACAATTCAGAATAAAGGTGCCCACTCACCAGTAAAAAGCCTGTTTTATTTAAATTATCAATTCATTTTGGATGAATATAAAGGTTTTCTACTGAAACCACGCCAGCTCTTGGGCTTAGTATCTCATATTTACCTGTTCTACATCTTGTTTTGGTTCTGTGTCTGTTTACAATAACAATAACAAGACCGCATGATGGCGGAACGATATTGCACACGTGTGATAACTTTACAGTGCAACACCAATTGGAAGAAAGTGGAAAAGTTCAAGATCAAGTGTTAAGAAACAGAAGAAAGAATTTGATTTCAAGAGAAATAAAATGATGGTGATTTTATTAATATCATGGCGGTCGGTGCAGGGGTCATTAACACTCGTGTACAGGAGGAAACAAATGGTTTCCGAAAGATATTGTGGCTGATTTCATTTTATTTCCAAGAGATACCACTGTATATTACCTTTATTTAATATACCTGGAAACTGAATGGGAAACTTTAATAAAAACAATATTATATATAAAGTACAGGAATTGAGAAATGTATTTTGTGACATCTATAGGTTATTTATAAACATTTTACAAATAATATTTTATGCCAGATGAGAAAAACACACACACACGTCCACACACACACACACACACACACACACACTCACTAAGATTATGAGATTACTACAGATCTGCTACGCTCCTAACGAGACAGTAATTTTATTTATCATTTCATGTCAAGACCTCTAAATATGGTGACACGGTGGCACAGTGGTTAGCATATCCACCTTACAGCAAGAAGGTCCCGGGTTTGATTCCCGGGTTTGGGGCGTTTCTGCATGGAGTTTGCATGCTCTCCTACGTGCTTACGTGGATTTTCTCCGGGCACAGTCCAAAAACATGGCCTGGTGAGCTGTCCAAGGTGTACCCCACCTTCACCGAGAGCCAGCCTCCCCGAAACCCTAATTAGGAATATATACCCCGTGATACAGCTGCACATTTCCAACCTGAATGTACTGTACTTTACTTTATAGACAGGGAATCCTGGGGTAGTGCATCTCTCTCTATCTTTCTCTCTCTGTCCTGTGTGTCTGTGTGTGTGTGTGTGTGTGTGTGTGTGTGTGTGTGTGTGTGTGTGTGTGTGCTTGCACTCAGCATTACTGCATTCATCTATCCCCAACCAAAACACCCCTGCCTCCAAACACCCCTCCACCACCACCACCACCACCACCAAGCATTAGGAAAGCAACACTGCAGATAAAGAGAATTATGGGATAGGGCGAGAAGCCCAGCTTGCCCTCCCCACATATTACAGTCAACTGCACAACTGCACGAAGCAACACTTGACCATTACAGTGCTGCTCACGCAGGGATTTCCTCGCCAACGACTGATCTGCTGATGCGTCCGATCTACATGCCAGTGTGTCTTCTTGTTTCCACCCAAAATGCTTCTGAGAAAATGGTTTGGATTTGTTATTATTTTATATCAGTATACTTCAGATGAGGCGAATGTTACCAATGAAAATACAAACTGCTGTGATTTCTAAGATTTCCTGTTTCCTTTCCATATCAATACGGAATGTTACACTGGTATTGAATGTTCCTGAATGTACAGACTGTACACTTTGTTTATATAATACTATCTTTATAACACATTCAAATGCAGCGTATAAATCTTTTACAAAGCCATGCTGGAGTGTTTATTAAAGGCTTATATCAAAACACCTTAGATTATATCAGATCAAACAAACATATTGGGTTTATGCAACATTGAACAGCCACCAGCTATGATTCAGAAATATTGTGCTACTGTACTTTCCCCATATCTTTTGATAGATAGATTAATTGAGCAAATTGTAGACATGAGGTAAGCATAGAGTTTCATCAGTGTGATCATGATAATGAGAAGAATACTTTAGTTTAAAATCATTTCGTAGGCAAGCTGTACTGGATCGGGGCTAGGAAGTAGACCTCACACACCTCACAAAGGTAAGGGTTTCAGTTTCGGTAATAATAATATATCTTCTGTTTTTTCATTGCTTCCTGTTATCATGCCTCCCAATGACCAGCCAATCAGCATCAACTCAGTGATGTCCAGTGGAGAAAGGACAGATCCGAGACAACCAGATTCCTTCACTTCGGTGCTCTGTTTGGTGCTCCTCTGTGACGCTCTATGTTTACCTTCCAGAGCTGTCTAAAGGTGATGTTAGGGAATAACTTACAAGATAGCAAAAACAAATACACCAACACAGAACCTCATTCATCTCAGAAGCTCAGCTCAGATATCCTCATATGTGTTTTTTATATTAACCTTTCCCAGATCCTCTAGAACCTTCACCTTCATGTTAAATAATGAATAATGTTGACGATTAGGTGAATAAATGATGGATTAAAAGATTGCGTGTCTGTTATCACTCTGGCAAACAGAACCAGATAAATGAGTCGTGTCTTTATTAAACATGTGGGGAGTGGGAGGAATGGAAATGATCAGGCATTATATAATGCTTCACAGTAGTGAGGGAGAGATGGCTAAGGCCAAAGGGCTGATTTGATTAAAAGACAAAGTTGGGTGGAAGCTGAACATTTCCAAGTGAACCTTATTATACTACAATCTTGGATGAAATCAAGAACGTACTTCTGGCACTCATGTGGCAGGATTACGCAACACAGCACACTTCAGATCTGGCACACAAAAAAGTATTTGATGTATATTCCTAAAAGTATCTATTATTTAGAAGGAGGCTGCATGTTTGAGTGTTTCCTTACTGTAGGTTTTGACTTCTCATAGTTCTACTCCAACCAGGCCAAGGAAGTAACTTCCTGTTAAATAACAAGGAAAGATCCATTTTTATATATATGAAAAATCCCGCAATGGTCTGGCGAGCTGTTCAGGGTATACCCTTCACCCAGTGCCAGATGAGACCAGCCCCCTGGGACCCTAGTAGGAGTAAGCTGTTTGGCAAATGGCAAATAATGAGATTTTTTTAAAGCCAGATTTGGAACAGTTTACCAAGACTTTACAAGACTATGGTGTAATATAATGTTGTTTATAAACAGTGTGCATGTACTACAGTATCCAGTTCAAAATGCAAGGCCAATCCCAAAGTTTCTATTAATCCACTCATTCTGACTGATCAGAATCAGAGCCAGAATCAGATTCTGATTCTGATCAATCAAAATGAGTGGATGAATAGAATCCACTCATTCAATCAGTTTTGATCTATCAAGAATATCCCTCCAGCATTAAAGCACTTCATGGGTCTAAATAGGTAACGATAGCACAAAGCAGCAATACACAACAAGCAAGATGGTCCTGAAGCAAGAAGGTTCATGTCCTGGGCTTGGTGAGACTGTTTCTGTGTGGTGTTTGCATCTTCCCCCTGTGCATGCATGGGCTTCCTCTGGGGCAGAATTTCCTGTGGTGGTCTGGCAAGCTGTTCAGGGTGTACCCAGCGTTCGCTCAGTGTTTGCTCAGATGGGGCTCACCCAGGTGAGATTATGCAGTTCAGCAAATGAGTGAGTGAGAGAATGGCTAAGAATTAAAACTTGTGATTTAAAAAAAATTCACTATAACCTATTTATCCCTAATTTATACAATCATTTCAGTTTACATGTGACTGGTTGGGCAATATTCCAAGTGTGTCTACATTCATGGCATTTGTGCGTATAGTGTTTATATTTACTATAACTAGACTGTAGGTTTAATTCTGCACATCCGTGTTCACCATGTAACATCCCTCTTTCTGGGTACAAACAGTTCCAGGAAATAGCTAGTAGTTAATAACATCATCAGTCGACATTGCTTCCATTTCACAAATATTATTTTTGATTTAAAATATGAACGGTCTTCAGAGGAAAACAAAATAGAAGAATAAACAGTTTTACTGAAAGCAGTTTTATCCATAATGTATAAATCAGTGAGTTGGTCAGCTAAATGTCGGTTCCCAGATCTAGTTTCTCTAGAAGAACAAAAATAAGTTTTATCTGTACTGTGTCTGAAATATCACTTCCTCGATATGACTGATAAAAAGAATTATTCATATAAAAGCAATATTACATGTAATTATGTGGTTATATTAAATATCGGCAAAACAGTTATTAGTATATAGTACATGGGAATGGCACCATCTGATTGGTCCACTATCTTGGGATAAATAACAATAAATTGTCTTAGACATGATAGATGTCACTGTTTAGTCCCTGAAATGGGGGGTTAAGGGGAATATTCCACAAGATCCACCAAGTCTGAGATGAAAAATTGCTTTAGTATATACTACACAGGAATGGCACAATCTGATTGGCCTGCTATCTCAGGATAAAAAAAAAACTTTGGGCCTCATTCACCAACTGTTTTTGCAAAGAAATTTGTTTTTGACTCTCACTTACACACTTTTCACAGGATTCTTCCATTCACCAATATTTTCTTATCTGGGATTAGCAATAAACAGAATCTACAAACACAAAAGAGCAGTCTTACACACCTATAGGGTCTTCTGCTTCCCTTCCATTTTTTTTTTACCATGTTAAACTTTTTTTAATAATTATTTTCATTATGTTACAAAGCATCATGCAAATAAATATCACTTAATGATATATGAATTATGTTCATTGGAAACCATGGCCTATTTAGTAATTGATAATGCTATATATATAGGGCAATCATAGGAACTTGAAGATGTGCACATCTTCAAGGCCCATGTGAATTATTTGCTGAGATTGAATAATACCTTATAAGATGGTTTTGGAGCTGTGCAACACCTTGGAGCCGGCACCGCCAAAACCACATGTTCAGGTACCGTCTGCTTTTGGTTTTTTGACCACAGGGACATTTCAGAGAGAGAGTGTGCTATAACTAAACGCAGACACGTGCATGCTGCACCACTGGCATTCTTAAAAGACGCCGGTTGTGTTTGCATACAGTCTATCAGTTTAATACAACATCCATTTAATACTGTACATAAAAATACAGCCAGTATTAAGCTGCTTTACAAACAAGAGATATAGGACAGCAGTTACAGTTGCCACCATCTCATGCCTGTATTTGCCAATGGTTTTCTTGGCCTCTGATTTCGGGCAAATCATTTTAAAGGTGCGAACACCAGGATTATATCATGCCAGGCTTCACTCTAATCTGTGGTCTTATGTCTATTATTCACACTACTAAATATAACGTCTCAGGAATTTATATCCTGCGGCAGCACTTCTACTTCAGAGAAAGTGAAAATTCTTCCTCCTCTTGAATTCCAGTGCTTCCGTGGATTCGCAGGTTTGCTTTACCATTGTTTTGTTCTTTTGTTCACCTATGATAACAAATTTTACAAATATTCTGAAAAACAAAATTACAAATATTCTGAAAAACAAAATTACACAAAGTTTTTGTGTAGTATGTACTGAACTCCACCACTAGCTACACAGCACTCTGCTTGGGGCATGCCGAGTTCACCTGACCTGCCTTCTGTAACAGTTAAAATATGTAACAAATAATAATAAAAAATAATAAAGATTTAAAAAAATACTAATACTAATACTACTACAAACAAAAAAAAACAAACAAACAAACAAAAAAATAATAGAAAATGTTTTTTTCGGTTCAAAAAACACCATAGGAAGTAGGTCTTATTTTAATTAACATTAACAGCAATTTCTATAAACTGAGTCCTCCACAATTGCTTTCTTGTACTCAACGGTAGAGCTTTTCCTTTTTGCACTCATGTCTGGGGTCAAAACAGACAGGATAATACTGGTAAATAAAGTGATGACCGTTATGCTCCCTCAGTTCTGCTTTTATCCCCATCATGCCCCTCAGTTCTGCTTTATAATACTTTGCTTACCGGGTTTTTTTTTTTTTTTTCCTTAACTTCATCTTTTTCTGTCTCTCCTCCACGGCGCTGCTGTAAATGGCGCTGGCGCGCGTGCATTCACAGAAAATGAGGGGAGGGTGCGGACAAAATATGGATTTAGCTAGGTCTTATTTTCGGGATAGGGCTTATTTTGGACTGTTCTACAGAAGCAAGGGTAGGTCTTATTATCGGGGAAACACGGTACTACTACTACTAATAATAATAATAAAACTATAAAAATGTTGATTTAGATGGCTTTTTATGTTCCTGTGTAGTATATAGAAAAAATAATTATATAAAACTATTCAGTCACATCCACCGCCCCTTTGACGAATAATTATCGGCCAGTGCCGCGATTACTTCATTTACTCTAAGCGGGTATATCATTACAGAACTCCAGAGGCAGTTGCAACTTGTGCTAACTGCTACCACCAGTTCCAATAATTCTCGACCAATTCAATAAAAAACAACAACAACTGGAGTTAAAGTTTTATTATAAGATTATACAACACTGTTCAATAGTTTGGGGTAACTTAGAAATTTTCTTGTTTTTGAAAAAAAAAAATCCCTTTTTTCCATTTATAAAAAGATCAGAAAGACACGCTAGACACTGTTAATGATGCTAATGACTATTATTGGTTGAAATGACTGGACTTTTAATGGAATTTTTATATAGGTGCCGTCACCGATGCAAAATCTCGGGTGTTTCGAAAACGGAATTTGTTTCTAGTGTTTCCTGTTCTCTTCATAATTTTTATGGATAGAATTTCTAGGCGCAACCAAGGCGTTGAGGGTTTTGATGTGGTGGACATAGAATCCTGTCTATGCTTTTTGAGTGTGAAGCTGCCAGGATAAGAATCAGCACCTCCAAGTCCGAGGCCATGGTTCTCAGCCGGAAAGGGGTGGAATGCACCCTCCGGGTCTGGAATGAGGTCCTGCCCCAAGGGGAGGAGTTCAAGTATCTCGGGGTCTTGTTCACAAGTGAGAGAAGGATGGATTTTACCAGTCGATTTACGTTCCTACCCTCACTTTTGGTCACGAGATTTGGGTAGTGACAGAAAGAACAAGATCGCAAATACAAGCAACTGAAATGAGCTTCCTTCACAGGGTAGCAGGGCTCTCCCTCAGAGATAGGGTGAGAAGCTCGGTCATCCGGGAGGAAATCGGAGTAGAACCGCTGCTACCTCTGCATTGAGAGGAGCCAGTTGAGGTGGCTTGGGCATCTAATTAGAATGCCCCCGAATGCCTTCCTGGTGTGGTGTTTCGGGCATGTGCAGTTACTATACAGCCCAGGAAGAGACCCCGGGGTTGACCCAGAACACGCTGGAGGAACTATGCCTCCCAGCTGGTATGGGAAGAGCTGGAGGAAGTGGCTGGGGAGAGGGACGTCTGGACCTCATTGTTTAGGCTGCTGTCCCTGCGACCCGAACCGGAACATGCGGAAGAAGATGAATATGAAGCAACAAACTCGCCCACCAAACTCGACTTTATTGCTAAGGGCTCTTTTCTCAAGTATTGGATAATGTGAACTTACAGTGTATTTCTTTAAAATTTAAATAATAAAATACTTCATCAGCCTTCTTTTTTTTTTTTAAATAAATACACAAGCCAGTGAAAATGAAGAGAATATAAGAGTTATTCCACTCGCTCTCATTGAATATGACCAGCTCTGCACTTAGCACCATGGCTGCACAGTTTATATTCCTATTACAGGTCATGGAATACCATGAATTAACACTGTAAGGGCCTATAAAGCATAAAATTTATTTGCATACAAGGTCATAAAATAAAACCTTTTAAATGTAGATATATTTCAATGAAATTCTAAAGTGATTAAAAGGGACTTGTATGTCACTTTTGGCAGGTAGATGCTGCTCCCTGTTGGTTTTCCACCCGCAGGTACTTCATGCAATATATTTTGAGGAGATATACAAAGGAAAGATGGGGCAGTGGGGGTGTGGTCAAGCATCAGCTGTACATGGAGAACGGGCAGATCTGAGCTGGCAGGTAACATATATCTCACGTGTGTCATATGACTAGCAGTTTATTTATCCATAATTTGAGTGAGTGAGTGAGAGAGAGAGAGCGAGCTGAGGCACCTAGCACAGTGTCTGAAAAAGTGAAAGCAATTTTCACCGTGTTGGTATGTTTGTTAATTTATCTGTTTGTAATATAACCCAAGTTACACATGGATATCAATGAGGGTATTTCTTTCTAGAGTAGGGTGTGGTTCAAGTAACAATCCATTCAATTTTGGAGTTGATCCATGCATGGGTGGTGCATTGGGGGTGAATAAGTGCAAATAAATGACATTTTATTATAACTATGCCACGTTATAAGGAAACATGAGGTCTCAGGAAGAGTTTAAGTTAATCAATGCATGGTCACCGTAGTCTATTTCTGATTGGTGGAGGTACCGTGCTCTGCATCGCTGATGTCTTGACAATAAAAGGAATCTAGATCAACAAATAAAATGTACCTTTTCTTTCTAGTTTCCACATTCTTCCAGAACCACTAGTGTTTAAATGAGCTACAGTCAGTAATTAAATATCTATGTTATGTTTACCCATTAAAATGGCCATTTGGTGTAGATACAGCAATTATGAGTTTACACTACTGCTCGGCTCTTCAGTACTGTTCAGGATTACTCATTTTAAGCATTTCAGTATTTCTACAAACAAGTATTTTAATAAGGAGCAAAAATTATCCTGCAACAAAATGGGGAAAAAGTAAAACCTGAAATTACCGGGGGGGCGGGATTGGCTAGAAATAGATTTTATTGCAATCTGATAATCAAATACAACAAATGTGACTACAATCAAGATACTCAGATTTTGCAGTGCGTAATGCCTGGCCAAAAAAAGTCACACACTCAAATAATGTTCCGCCTTTAGCCTTGATTACAGAACGTAAGCAACATCACAACATTTATTTCCATCCAGTGCTGGGTTCACTTTTCACTGCCATCATAAAGTGATGATGGGAAAATCGAACCACTCCATAAACTCTTCTCCAGCACACTCCAGAGAATGAATAGGGTTAAGATTCTGTGGTGTCAGTACGTGCGGGAAAATGTTTCCTCATGTCTCCTGCAGCACTGTTTCACTACAAATGTGGGTTATAAAGTTTATAGGCTGAAATATTCATAGCAGTCCATCTCACCATCAGGATGACAGCTGCTATTCCAAGGGGATCCAAGCATTGTAACACAGATGAAAGAAGTGTGTAGACTGCAGGGGAGCAAAAAAAGAAAACTTATATCCGTGCCATCAGGGAAGGAAAAGTCCATTGATGTGATAACCTGGTCATTCAGTACATTCAGCTCATCAGCTGACTTCATTTCATTGCCACCTCAATGCTACCGAGCCTCGACCTGACCAACAGGAGCAACAACGGCATGGAGATTACATGCTGTGATCAATGCTCGGGGTGCTCCAACAAAATAGAGTGCACTTTTTTTTTGCCGGGCAGTTTATAATGCAGCATACAGATGTGCCGAACCCAGCTGTATTAACGGAACAATTCAATCAGGCTAAAATATTAAAACAAAGAAAATGTCAATTTATTTTGGATTTTAAAGCTGTAGCATTGAATAATGGTGTTAGAAGCAGAGGCACATGAACAAGGGCACACGTCACAAAGAAAATGTGTACACCAAAAACAATTCAGAATACAAAAAAAAAAGAAAAAAAAAAAAGAAAAAAGCATCTGTGGCATTTTGAAACTCTTTCACAGTTCCATATAGAAAATACACCACCACAGATGTGATTCACTCACTGAGAACACTTCGTTTTTAGCTTGTTATCACTTCACTGTCCTGCTGCATCACATCCCTGAATCCAGACTCCACAACACGTTAGCTACTTTGGTTAAAAACAATCGCCATTCTTGATTTTAAAGCGATATGGAGAACCATATCATAGCAGATTTATTTATTTATTTATTTATTTTTAAGGCTATATGGTTTTATTTATTTGTGCTTTGACAGAGTATAGATCATTTAATTTAAAGTATATTTGAGGGAATGGCTATGTAAATACACAAGTATTAACATCAAGTTCTTAAATAAATGTAAACATATACATCTTTTGAGGTCTGTACACTGATCCTCTTCACTTAAAAAGAAAAACAAAGGTTACTGGAGCATTGTTCTGATATTTTTTGGAGTCGTCTCATCATTCAGATGCTTTGTGGTAAATCTGGAGGGGAAAAGAGCAGAAGAGGGACGGATCACACACACTTTCTACTGTACAACATCATACTTGGACGAGTGCATGAGCGATTAGCGGGAACAAACTGTTTGCCGAGTGCTTAAAGGCACAGTGTGTAAGATTTAGCAGTATCTAGCAGCATCTAGTGGTGAGGCCTAAAAACCAAAACAACAACAACAAAAAAAGTTTCCGCTGAGGGGCTCAAAAAAAAATTAGGTCAGTAGGTCAAACATCCCCCCCCTTCGCGAGTACGTTATACCCCCAACTACCATGAATGAATTTATGTCAGAACTCAAGTGTCCGAAAACAATTATTCTATATTTGTAAATGCCAACAAGAAGTTGCTCTTAGACGAACTCTCGAGTAAAGATTTACATACAATGAAAGCATCAGTTTACTTTCCACATCATCAGAGTCTATTATTTGTATTTACCAGACTTTAATTATTGTCACTGGTATCACTCCCCCCTCACCACTCACTTTTCTAATTTATTATTCAGGTCTCTGTACCAAATTTTCCATTTTACTCTTTACGCTTTGTCGAGATTCAAATCAAGAAGTAACACTTCATGTACAAGGCTGAGACCAGGACACCAGCTGTAGTCTGCAGTATTAAGCACTTGTGCCACCTCCGGTTTGTTTGGGGTCCACCCCATACAATGTCATGTAAACAAAATAACCAGCTGACAGGCACCTCCTCGCATAAAAAAATTCGATCGATCACAAAACTGAGAGGTTGGACGGTCGGTTTAGTTAATAGTTTCCCCCCCCACATGCCAAAAAAAAATAATAATAAAATTTTGGGTCGGCACAATTTCACTGGGTCGGTTGGGTGAGGGGAAACAGCACTTTTTTTTCTTTTTCTTTTCTTTTGTACCTGAGGTCTCAGATTTTAACCAACTCAAATCTTATTCCTGACTCCCTTCTTTGCAGCCTGCATGATTCTGGGCTACTTTCAAAACATGGTGATTCAAGATGGCGGCCTCCATGAGAGGGGACCCTCTCTCCGTGTAGATATAAACAGCTTACTGTAAGGTTCTGAAAACTCAACATCTTTTACTGATTAATGATTACAAATGACTTTTTATATTTATAATGAATTTATTAATGATAAACCTAAGTTCTCCTAAAAGATCCTATAAAATGTTACACACTGTACCTTTAATATAAAAGAAATGCTTACTTCAGGGCATTAAGGAGCCCTTCGACGTTATCAGCAGGCTGGTCTTTCAGAACCTTTATACAGCCCTTCATCTGTAAATTAAAACACACACATCATAACAGTGAGACAGAGAAGAGCCGGGTGAAAAAGTGAGACTGAAAGAGAATCATACAGTAGCTCTCACATCTATTTTTGAGGACTTGGTGAAGGCACCGTTGGGATGCACGTGGTCATAGAGAATGATGACGCCCACCATCACCCTCATACAGAACAAGAGTGTGTCTTCACTGTTGAACCTGCTGGTGTACTCTCTAACAAACACAAAAAGAAATCCCACATAAAGGCCCTCATTTCATTCTGAACACATACAGATCATTTTTAACACCGGTCCTCTGTATCATTTCATAACTAAGAGGACGCGAACTATGCCGTTTCAGGACTCATGTTTCTATACATGGAACTGGACACATTACATAATTTAGTGTACGTTCATGTTGCTTTTTCAACTGGGAACTTGTTATTCTCCTGCTCAGAACCTCCCACTTCCCAGATTAGAGCTTTCACACCATCGACTGTATATATAATTGGACAGCAAGCGCTCATCCTCTTCCATACGGAATAAAGCTTTGATTTCCAATGAGGCTTTTGGAGTTGACATTTTATTAAATTTGCAACCAGGGCCTGCACACTAGGGACTTTCCCCATCTCAAGTATGTGCAGAAGCTGTCATCATTTTTCGAACCGCTTAATCCTACTATTAGGGTCATGTTTCAGACGCTGGGCAGAGGTACACCCTGAACAGGCAATTTACACACAAACATAACAATACACACTCACGTCCACACCTAGGGGGCACCCGGAGGAAACCCACACAAGAACGGGGAGAATATGCAAACTCCACACAGAAACGCCCAGAACCTGAACCCAGGACCTTCTAGCTGTGAGGCCGACGAGCTAAGCGCAGTAGATGTGTAGGGCATTAATGTGCTCTTGCGTCTCCTCCTCCCTTTCTCCAGTGTGAATGCAGTAAATAGTAAAATAAAAGGTAGCACAATTCTTCTGTTTTAATAGAAATGACAGTACTGGTGCACATGTACAGACATAAGTAGTAAACACAATAAATAGACAGCACACAACATTGGAATCACAGCCGTCAGTCAAGTGGAGTCCCACCTTCTAATTTTATAGAAGGAAAACATACTAAACTAATTTCTGAGGAAAACAAAAATAAAATATGCAGACATCAGCACAGGGAAAAGTAGCTATATGAATCGGACACTAGAACATTGTAGATGCAAAAAGGTAGGACAGACAGGAAAGGGGACAGAAGATAACAGCTTCTATTATATAGCAAAGGCAGTACACACATCTGGTATTCACCATACGTACATATCGGTCCTACGTGTATCTGTCCAGAAAGTTAGCCGTGAGTTAGCTAAAGAGCTCAAATGTCCTGTGAAGGACTCACTGCTTGATGGAAAACTCTTGTTCGTCACAGGAAGAGAAACGAGCTGAAAGCTTACAAAGCCATCACAAACACGACTAAAGGCGTCTTATTAAGAAGTGGGTACGTAGCAGCACCTGGAGTGAATTTATAAAAGATGTCATTTTAAAATGACAAATAATAAAGAACTTATTAACCCTGTTTGCTGAACCTGGAGTCAAGACCTCAGGCGGAGATTTCTCTGTACAGACCTCCCACTCGGGTAGTTTTTATTTTTAAAAGACTAGAAAAACTGCCTAAGCCAGTAAACAACTTTTACTGACTTCTCATCTGGAACCTGATCAAATAACAATTAAAGGTGCATCTAACAGTCGGAGACTGTGGTGAGTGGATATTCGTCATTCATTCTGCAAAACAGTCTCCAAGTAGTTGCCACGTTCCCCAGCGAGAGTTTTCCTTCAAGCAGTGAGCTCTTTTGAGCTCTTTATCCCTTAGGATATTTCCTTTTCTCTTCACAAAAGATCATAGTGCACTGTACAGCTAGCTCACGGCTAACTTTCTGGAAGGATGCGCGTAGGACCGATATGCACGTATGGTGAATATCAGATTGTCTGTCTGCTCACAGGGATTCACCAACTCTTCATAAACTACTTACCAGAACGTTACCAAAAACTCGTCAACAAATCACTAATTAGTATCTTGCTGACTGATGAATACTTCAAAGTCAATAAAAAAATGTGGCAAACCGGCAGTCACTGCTGTCACCAAGCGCTGATTGCTCAGTCAGATACTTGGATTAGTGCTTTATTTATTTTTAAAAAGTGGATGTGATGACATGCTCTTAGTAGTGCTGAGAATTAGCAGTAGAAATAAAGTGATTTAAAAAAAAAAAAAAAACTTGCAGAAATCTAATTAACATTTTAATGATCAAAGTCTCAAACAGTAATTAGTGATATCACATGAAAAGAATTGAAAGATTCTTGTTTAAATCCGCACCATTATTTCAGAGCTTACGGAGCTTCCAAAAACGCTTACTGAGTACAAACTTTGAGTCGGAGATCCTTTCAAACAAATCTTACATGCTGGAAAATTGGGAACGGTCAGGTTCAGGAACAGGTCCTGACTGTGCGTACACCGCCCTCTAGTGGTTGAGGAATTGTAAAGTTTTCATCACAAACATTTGACCCACACCTTGCATCAGCTCTGCACGTGTTTTTACAGACCATCAACATCCGATTTTGTTTACATGTGTTCATTTAAACTCCTCTTGCACTACTTTTGGACAGTTCAGTAAAACCAAATGATACAGCAGTAGGTGCGTATGGTGTATACCCAGCTATAAAGTCACCCTTAAGAGAGAAGCTGATTACCGTGTATGGCAAGGACGCAGAATTTTAGAGTCTGACTCAGTACAGTACAGATTTATTTCAGTAGAGCTGTTCAAATGCAAGTGCGCCTAACCTAACGTTTAAATTCACCTTAAAACTTTAACGCCAAAGTTTAATTGCTTACTACACACAGAATTAAGTGTTGTACGGATATGGTGTTATGGTGAGACTGAGCGAGTTAATGAGACGAGAGTCGTGTGCTGAATTACTCACGGAGTCTCCAGCATGACCTTGCACACACTGGCCATGGTGCTCAAGCAGTCCGTGGTGTTCTCAAGGGGCAGCGTCTTATTCTACAGGGAGACAGGATATGCAGCGTTAGACCCTTTACACCACATGGGAGTTCCAAAATAAGTGACTCAACACATCCAATAATTAGCAAAGCCTTCATCAGCTAAATTTGGGTTTGAACTCAGAAAACAGTGCAGTACACTAAACTGTATGGAAGCGTACTGCGTCAACTAAAAAAAAATCAACAAACAAACCCCCAACACCAAAAAGAAAAACACAACAAGAGTCATCAGGAGATGCCCCGTCGCCCCGGCCTCCACATGTTAAAAAATATAAATTGCAGAAATCCCAAAATTTCAAAGGCACAGCTACACTGCCTTGTAAAAGTAACTGACAAGTTTGATGAAGGAATCTTAAATGGTTTCCGAGTTCTGGGCCGGAATTGAAATGATTACATACGGATGACTATCCCACACCTCTCGCATTATATCCTGGAGAATTTATTACAATTTCCTGAATGAATGAGACACTTGAAAACTAAACAAACTTGTGTTAGATAGCTTGAAGAAGAATGCTTGAACTTCGGTAGATCATCATGCGATATGGAACTGTTAACATATATTACATTTCCTGTCTCCAACTGGGGACTAGAACTAGTAACTGTAGTGTACTTCCTGAGAGTATCACCAGTTGTTGAGACAACCCATTAAACTAACAGCAGATTTTTTCCCCTCTGAAATATTCTCAATTATTCAGAAAAAGAACCCGTTTTTTTTTCCTTCTGTAGACCTGCGATCTGCGTTGCTAATAAAATGTTTTACATCCTCACACTGAACCCAGAACGTTCAGAAATATTTAGGATGGCAACAGAACAGAGTGCATTACCTCGGTCACAAAGTTGGTAGTCGCTGTACTGAGGGTCTTCAGCATGGGCGTGGCCTCAGCATAAAAGAGTGACATTCTGTTCGCCATTTCATTGTTGACTTCATTTTCAATGTCCAGCTGTGGAAATAAAAACAAAAGCACAACTCTCTAAAACACACAAGTCTAGAAAATCCACCAGCTGTTTTACTTTTTACTGTTTCTCAAATAATAACTTTTCTTTTTCTTGAGATTTTTTGAGATTATTTCAAAAAGCTGTTGTTGGATTGGTTGGATGAGGGGGCCCTCATGTCTGTCTTCCTTCTGGTTTCTCTCTTTTTAGTTATGCTGCCATAGTTAGTCATGCCGGAGTCC
>JAQMYF010000002.1:1715568-1743842 GCA_030014195.1 Neosilurus mollespiculum | reverse complement strand
AGTCAAAATAACATTCACACGGACAGGTGAGTTAGATAAACATTCACACGGACAGGTGAGTCAGATAAACATTCACACAGACAGGTGAGTCAAAATAACATTCACACGGACAGGTGAGTCAGATAAACATTCACACGGACAGGTGAGTCAGATAAACATTCACACGGACAGGTGAGTCAAAATAACATTCACACGGACAGGTGAGTCAAAATAACATTCACACGGACAGGTGAGTTAGATAAACATTCACACGGACAGGTGAGTCAGATAAACATTCACATGGACAGGTGAGTCAAAATAAACATTCATACGGACAGGTGAGTCAAATAAACATTCACACGGACAGGTGAGTCAAATAAACATTCACACGGACAGGTGAGTCAAATAAACATTCACACGGACAGGCGAGTCAAACTTTCGCACGGCAGGTGAGTTAAATAACCAACACTGAAAGGGCGATAGTACAGTACACTGGGGAAAGGCGGGGTACACCCTAAATAGCTAGCCAGAGCGTTGCAGGGCCAACATACACACACACACACGACCATTCACACTCACACCTAGGAGTAATTTGGAACAGCCAATCAGGTTAATGTGCATCTTAGGTTAATTGGCTGTTTCAAATTGCCCTAGGTTGTGAGTGTTGGCCCTGTGATAGTCTGCTGAGCTGTTCAGGGTGTACTTCGCCTTTGCCCAGTGTTGGTTAAGATGAGTTTCAGCCTCCTTGTGACTGGACCAAACCAAAATGACAATGTTACAAAAACTTTAAATAGTTTAATTGTGAGCACTAAGTAAATAATTAGTGTGGTTTGTACATAATATTTATTTGACTTTATTTTTCTGCAGACATGGTGACTCAGTAAACAAGTAAACAAGTTGAAGACACACCTCTACCGATCTCCTGGTTTCCCTTTAGCAAAGCAATGAAGATCACCTACTCCACTACACACACCACCTCTGGAATATTTCAGCTGTTACTGTGTTACTGAGGCAACTCGAGCTGTGGTAACACACACCTCTCCCTCCGTGAAACACAGCCTCGAGTGACAACATTCCTATCTAACCATGTTTCTGGTTAGGTTCAGGACAATGGTTCTTGCTTGGTTTGTGCTTTCCATGCTACAAACATGCGCAGCTATTAACATGCCGTCAGCAGGTAGCCACAGCACCTTCACGTGTGAACCCATTACCCTGCGGATGTGCCAGGGTCTCTCCTACAACACCACGTTCATGCCCAACCTGCTCAATCACTATGATCAGCAAACTGCAGCCCTCGCCATGGAGGTAAGGGCACATTCTTTCATTTAAAACAATTATTCTCTGAAAGTGAGGTGGAAATCGCTGAATAGTCACTGAGACGGAACATCGAGGAGAATATTCAATTCAGCAATTCAGAGTTTAGTTTTGGGGTTTATTTTGCCATAATGGCATATTTTGCAACACAAAGATTTAAATGAAGTTTTTGGTTTTTCTTGCCTTGAGACCATATTGCCTGGATTTTTTTTGTGGGAGGGCATTTTGACGAATTTCTAGGATCTAGACAAACCATGAGTTTTTGTTTGCAGATGTGATTCAAGCACTATTCTGAGTTTGCCAGGTGAATTATTTCTTTAATTATTATTCATTCATTCATTCATTCATTCATTTTCTAAGCCACTTAATCCTAATTAGGGTCGCGGGGAGGCTGCTGCCCATCTCAGACGACTCTGGGTGAGGGCGAGGTACACCCTGGAAAGCTCGCCAAGGCCATCGCAGGGCAACACACACACAACCATTCACACTCACATGCTGGGGTGATTTGAAACAGCCAATTAGCCTACTGTGTATGTTTTTGGACTGTGGGAGGAAACCGGAGTACCTGGAGGAAACCCACGCAAGCACGGGGAGAACATGCAAACTCCACACAGAAACACCCAGGCCCAGAAATCCAGCCCAGGCCTTCTTGCTGTGAGGCGGACGTGCTAACCACTCTATTATTATTACATTAAAATATTTTCTCAGTTCTGATTGCTGGAAACCTACTAACCCAATTATTCATTATTGATATCGGGATCAGTTGAACAATTAAGGCATGTGACTGTCATTCATGCATTTATCCACCTCATAGATATCATAAAAGATAGATAGGCTACACCCTGTGGCGGACGGTGGAACACCCTGAGCTGTAAACTCATTTTTTTTGTAAAAAAAAATTAAAATAAGCTTACAGCCTGGGCCGACTGTGCTTCAGACATGGCGGAGTCGTCTGCCACGGGGCGTAGCTTATCCACCTTATAATACCAATGGTTCTCATTTCCCCCCTTGTCCCAGAAAAACAGTGAGGAGAAAGGCTGGCCACTCTCAAGACATCCTGGTAATGGCGAAAAGCTCTTGAAGTTGTGTTTAATCTAATTCTTAAAAGAAAAAAAAATAATGAATTCTTTTACCAACAAATACTTTACCAGGGCGGCACGTCGTCTCACAGCAAGTAGTCCTGGCTTCAATTCCCAGGCTCGGGTGTTTGCCTCGCACCGGATAATCCTCCATAAAGTACTTGGTGTAATACAGTAATTGCTTATTATCTTGAGATAATGAATCGATCAGATGGTGTCATCCCTGTGTAGTAGATACTAAATACAAATAGAAAAACGATTCTCCCCTCAGTGTCAATGCACTTTCTGCAGCATTTAGAGCTTTGCATTGTCTCAGATGTGCCTCTGTGAGCTTTGCACATTTAAATCTTGTGATTTTCTTCCCTTTCTCAGTGCACATTTTCTCCACCTAGTTCAAATTAATTAGAGAATGATGGAAAGCAATTTTCAGGCCGTGGCACAGATTTTTCAACCGGATTTACTTCTGGGCTTTGACTCTGAAGCTTTTTTAAGCCACTGCTTTGTAGGGGTTTTTTTTCTCAGTGCTTTGGATTATTTGGTCAGAACATATGCTGTCCTGCCCCAAAAAGGTCACATACTGTAATATTTTGTGGGACCGCGCTTAACTTTGATTACAGGACAAATTCAACCTGGCGTTGTTTTAACAGCCTTTAAAAATGTACATCATTATACTTCAGGTACAGTATATCACTCCATTGCTCTGGAATAGGGTCTGGCCGGACTCATCAGATCACATGACCTTTTTTCGTTGCTCCAGAGTTCAATCTTTATGATCCCATTTATGATGTTTATACAGATTAAAGCCTTTTATTCAAGTGGTTCTCAATAACAAGTGCTTTTCTTATGAACACACAGCTGTTTAGTCCCAATCCTGGAAGTTCTCACACTTTCTTTATTAAAGATAGCTCTAAGTTCTACTGTTCACTGATTAAACTCCAGTCAAGATTTTTTCCAATCATTAGTTTAATCATCTCTTTGTTGTGTTATTTGCTTGATGCAAGCCAATCATATGACCTTCTGAAATACAGTGACATATTTTCCATGATTGCGGAATACGTCTTCCATCATGTGTTTCAAAAATGAGAAGCTTCTTCTTCTTTTACCGTTATGGTTAAATAACATGTTTAGCTTAAATATTTGCTCATTTGAATGAAGCCCTTATTTTGTTTCATCAAGCAGTGCATTTTTCTCTCAGTCTGTATTTATTTATAGCTTCATTCAGGTGACACAGTGGTGTAGTGGTTAGCATCCAGGGTTCGAGTCGGGCTTGGCAAGGATATTTTTGTGTGGCGCTTGCGTGTTCTCCTTGTGCTTACATGGGTTTCCTCAGGGTTCTCTGATTTTCTCCCACAGTCCAAAGACAAGCACATTAGGCTTATTGGCTGTTACAAATTGTCCCTAGGTGTGTATGTGAGTGTGAATGATTGTGTGTGTGTTGGCCCTGTGATGGTACAGCAAGCTGTTCAGGGTGTACCCCGCCTTCGCCCACAGTCAACTGAGATAGGCTCCAGTCTCCTCGCAACCCTACAAGGATTAAGCGGTTCGGCAAATGAGTGAGTGAGTGAACTTCATTCAGGTCCTCCTGCCGAAAAGAAAAGAGCAAGATGCTACATTCCTTGTGCTCGATTACAGGAATTGTGTTACCTGGAACTTGGGCTGTATTTGGTTTACACCAAACATTTTGTTCAAAGCATTTGACCAAGTGGCTCAACAAGATAATAATTGTACATGTAGACCTGTGTGCTTTTAAAATGGAAAAAAAACCCAAATTATATATATATATATATATATGCTCTAACATATTTAGTGTAAGACATACGGCACAGTAGGTTAGCAGGTCTGCCTCACGGCAAGAAGGTTCTGGGTATGCATGTTCGCCCCGAGCTTGTGTTGGTTTCCTCCAGGTACTCTGGTTTCCTCCCACAGTCCAAAGACATGCACATTAGGCTAAATGGTTATTCCAAATTGCACCTACTTGTGAGTGTGAATGGTTGTGCGTGCGTTGCCCTGTGATGGACTGGTGAGCTTTCAGGGTGCACCCCGCCTGGGCTTAGACTCGACTGAGATAGGCTCCGGCCTCCCTGCGACCCTAGTAGAATTAAGCAATTCGGAAGATGAATGACTATTTAGTATTTAGTGGTTCTCGAAAATTATGTTTCAGTCCTAATTTACATACAAAGGGGTGAATATTTATGTAATAGTTGTGTATTTATTTTACAGTTAGAAAAGAATTTTGAAGACAGCTGAATTTCTGATTACAGATACTTTAAAAAGAGGAGGAAAAAACCCATTATATCCATAATAGACCAAAATGTAATGTTGAAACATCACTGGGGGTGAATACTTAATGTCCCAGATTTCAGAAAATGACTCAATTATTTATAATAAAGCTTTTATCATGACTCTGGTACAGGAGGAAGAACTAATGGGTAGTGAAAGACACGCCAGGGGAAAAGAAACTCTCTGAAAGCCAAACACTTGACTTCCTATTTATCTGTGCCCTTATTTTATTATTTTTAATGATTGATTTTAGTAGAAAAATAGCCATTTTTGATGTGATTTGAAAACAGGATTTCGAGGTCTTAAGATTTTTTGTGTCCTGAAGGTGAAGGTTTCAGATGTCTCACTACAGACTGAACTCTGAGTAACCTCGTTTGTGCAGTGAGATGTTTGCCTGAAGGGTTTTGGGGATGAGGGGCCGTTGTGCTCACAGAACAGAATGACAGAGATATCTGAGCAGGATTAATGTTGTCATGGACAACTCAGTGCCGCTTTTATCTTCCAGTATTTAGTTATTCTGCAACGACAGACATAAAAGGAGAAGACGGCACTAACCGAGAAGACGTTAATCTCAATCGAAACTCTGGATTAAATTCTGTGCAAAATCTTAGACTGAGAGCTGCTATTGCAATGATTTTACTGGTGGTTATTTTAATAACGGAACCTCAAAATTATGACATCATCAAAGCCTGAGTTTCTATGGAGGAGTTTGGCTTTAAACTTAATTTCTTTTACTATTTCAGTTTTTTGTGCTTAAATATATGAACCTTGGTGCAGATATGGTTTCCCACTGGACAGGTAATGATTTTAATCTCAGCCTTTTGACATCTACAACACAAATCTGTCAATGAATGGCATGAATGTATCAAAATCCCATCCTTGTACAGGTTAACTTGAGCCCTGATGACATCTTTATTCTAAGACTCAGTTTCCAAACAACTGCCCACGAAATCGTTAAATCAGAAGCTATCAGCCTGAGATTTTACACACCGAAAGAAATTAATCTAGAGATATAAATGAGACAAGCTTTTGACAACATTGAGCACTGAACATGACGCAGCTCTGTTCTTTCATTTCAATAAAACTCTTCATTGATCCAACGCCTGTCAGCATATTCAAGCCCTTTATACTGCATCCTTATTAGTAATGTTATTGATAATATTATTTGTTATAGCATCATTATATATGATATATTATTATAAAATAGAATTTTGTTATATATATATATTTATTTATTACACCATTTATTAGCAGCATTATTTATTCTTTCATAGTTTATTCATTCCCATCAGACGGCAGCATGTTGTTCTTTTTCCACCTTCACCATCAACACCGTTTACTCTGAGCCAGTGCCGTACTCATCATTCCCCCATCCACACCGCAGTCTTTTGTTCCTCTTCCACTTCATGTCTGTTCTCCTCCTCCTCCTCCTCCTCCTCTCCTTTCTTCATCCCTCCCCCATATAAAGTAGAGCGGTTGCTTTGGAAACCAGTCCCAATTGTCTTGCAACAAAGGAACAGGGCTCCTTTCTCTCTCGGGGTGGTTTCCCTCCACCACCATGCCCTTTGACCCTACTCCATAGAGACCCCTGCCTGAAAGCGGGTACTAGCCTGGATCATTGGTTGCCATGAGAGCAGGATGAATATGCACAGACTCGAGCAGCTATGACAAAAAAGAAAATATTTAATTTAAACAATTATAAAATGTTTAATATAAATATTAAATATTTAAACATTAAAAACAACCAAAAAAAAAGTAAGATTCAATTTTTTAAGATTTTAGGTCCAGTGAGTGAGGGGTGAATTCCTGACCCTGTCTGAAAGAGTTCTGTGGTATTTAATTGTGTGAAAGAGAAATGTGAATAAGAAAACATGAGAGTAGAATCCAAACACAGATACTATAGAGATTTTTAGATAGAAATTGGATTTCCCTTACTGGACACGTTTTTGGTGGGATCTCTTTTCCACGTATCTTACGTATATCAAGATGAATTTGTTTTAATAACTTGTTTAATGAAGGGAATAAAAATGAGGGAACCAAACCTTACCAAATTCTTAGTCTCGACATGTAAAGTACACCATTTAGAAACCACAGCTTTAGAGAACATTTCAATAACACAGGAAGATCATTAGTTGTTTATATATTTCACCTCATTACTGATGACGTCACATCACGTGACTTGAGTATTATACACCTCTTGTTTTCTATATTACTCTATATTCTGTTTGTATTTTTTTATTTAGCCCTCTTGTCTCTGTTTTTAAATAAATGTTTTTCCTTCCTATGTCTCACACTTGCATGAGGTAAGTGTGGTTAGTTTAGACATGTCGCTACATCTGATATCACATACGCATGCAATACTCTCCAGAGCGCACGTGCGCATTTTGTTCGCATTTTCTTGAGGAAAATTTGTAAAATTGAGGAAGACTAGTGAAAAGAGCATGCATTTGTACATGTACGCCGGAGGGACGGACGGATGCTATATTGACGTTTTCAGTACTAATTCTGAACCCTTGTGTATCAGACCGTACTGATCCAATTAATTGTTTTAAGCTTATAAAATAAGCTAATAAAAAAGAAACACAGAGTAAAACAGGATAAGACTACCTGAAATATCTGTGTCCGCCTTTAACACATTTGGATAAAGATGCGGGTAGCAGCATCATGTGTCTCTGAGAAAGCATGTGATTGCTCTCGCTTTTCCTGGCTGGTGGTGGTTGTGTGACAAAGCAATATTTGAGGGGTTGGAATTGGCTATGACTAAATAAGGAGAGAAAATCGGGGAAAAATGAAAAAGGTCAAAGACAAATAAAGTTTAACATGTACTTTAGAGATGAATTTCTACTTTAATTCTGACACTCTTTGTTTTTTAAACACAGGTTTTAAAATTTGGTGTTAGAGTAAAAAATCCGAATTTTATTACTCCCTTTGTGTATTTTTGAGGTAATGCTACATTTAGAATAACATTACTTGCGACCTGAAGTACAAAGTCATTTTTTATAAGCTACAAGCTAGCCACCTGATTTATTTATTCATTTATTCATATTCTAAGCTGCTTAATCCTATTTAAGGTTGCGTGGGGCTGGCGCCCATCTCAGCCGACTCTGGGTGAGGGCAGGGTACACCCTGGACAGCTCGCCAGGCCATCGCAGGGCTACCTAATTTATTTTCCTCTTAAAAAAAGGGAAGTGCATCACCAGTGTTACAGATTTCACATGTGAGTATGTTTGTATGTTGATTGATTTAAAGTGAACACTTGTGTATATAGAAGAGTTCATTTAGGGGTCAGAAGTGCTGATGTGTTTATAGCTATTGCTGATGTTGACTTGACATCACTTCCTGAGCTCCAGAGTATGAATTTCTAGTGGGGAGAGCATTTTCTTGACGTTTCCTGGTTGGCAATTCAAGTCATGATCTCTAGTTCATCACAACAATAAAAAATAAACATAAGTACTATCTTTGACCTAAATATTTTATTCTAAACAACCTTTTAAAGCCCACCCTCACCACCTATGAACTGTCCTAAAAAAATTCCATTTATGGCTTTATATAATAACGTATAAAGAGCTTTCCAGTAACTAGAAGCTTCCCTGGAGGACAGCCATGGTCCGTCTGCATGCATGAATGGGATTCGAGTGTGAGTAACGTGCATGCAGTAAGAGAATAATGCTGTCCACTGAACCAGTTCATGCTTCATTCACTTTAGAGGGCGTATCTCAGCAAAAGCAAATATTCCATGACCGCTGGAAAATTGGGGCAAGCTATTTTTTTTTTGTTCTTAAACCACTTGCTGCAAACTTCTCAAATATCTGGTGAATAAAGTGTTACAATGGATTCACCAGCTGTGTCTGCTTTTTGACGCCAAAATAAACATAAATTTTTTACTACCTAGAAGTCGAAGACTTGAAATTGGAGACGTATCTATCAGCAACATGAATTCAGAACACACTCACATCTCTTTTTTTTATGTGTCATGTTTCTGTCAGGCCTGATCCGAGTGGAATTTCCCGTGTTAAATATGAATTATGTGTCAGGAAACGATGCCTTGATGATGATGCTTTGTGGTAGAACAGGAAATTCAACATCTATCGAACATCCCTCTTAATCCTTTTCCTTGAGTGTCGGTTCGGAGAAGATATTTTGGGAATAATCCATTCATTCATTCATTTTCTAAGCTGCTTAATCCTAATTAGAGTCTCGGGGATGCTGGCACTCATCTCAGTCAACTCTGGGTGAGGACGGGGTACACCCTGGACAGCTCGCCATGCTATCGCAGGGCGAACACTCACAACCATTCACACTCACACCTAGGGGCGATTTTGAACAGCCAATTAGTCTACTGTGCATGTTTTTGGACATTTGGGATGGGAGTCAACTTTACTATTAATCACGTGATTGGGACTGGGACAGGATAAAAAAGATAACTGGAGCAGCCAGGAAGGGGAACTAAGCAATAGGACAAAAAAACAAAACAAAAAATAACATAGGACAGGCACCGCCATTTTGTAGTTTTCTTTCAATAAGCCTACACTGTAACGCAAGTCAAAAGAATTAGACGGCTTCAGTACAGGAGCAGGATGGGAGTGGGAGTCATTTTACCAGGAGTGGAATGGAACAGGAATTGTTTTTACTGGAATTGGGATAGGACAAGATTTTTTTTTGTGGGAGTGGGATGGGACAGGAGTGAAAATCCACTCCCGTGTCACCTTCTACTCAACACAGATACATCCAAGCTGGGAATCAATCCCAGGCCTTCTTGCTGTGAGGCAGACGTGCTAACCACTATGCCACCGTGCTGCCAGGAATAATCTCATCCAGTTATTAATATGAACACACAGGACATCCTACGTCTGCTGTGCCTGATTATATCATGCTTACGACTGTTTTGTTTACTTTCTCACATTAACACATTAGCACAAGATCAGAGTTACTTGTAGAACCTCACACTGTTTTGCAGAATTCTCTGTAATACTCTTACATGTAATAGTGTTCATCTCGTCTTACTTTCCTAACCGCTTTATCCTTTATTAGGGTCGTAGGGAGGCTGGGGCCCATATCACCAGGGTACATCCTAAATAGCTCACCAGACAATCTTAGGGCACACACACACACACACACACACACACACAAAACAAATACAAAATGTTATTTCTGCTAAAAGGGACAATACTAGCTTCTGAGCCCAAGAGTGTGTATTTACTTTCTCCACAGAAGAAGCTTACATCTATTTAAATTTTTGTTGAATCAGTGATTTAAAAAGCTAATTTTTCCTTGAGGTTTTATTCAAGTACATCACCTTTATCTTTAGGCACTGTATTAAAGATGAGTCTGTAGAAATATTCACCAATCAACTGTATGGTTAACATTATCACCACTGATAAGTGAAGTGAATTATTAACAGTGTAAACTGCATGGGAATGGCACAATCTGATTGGTCAGTTATCATAGTAATCATTATTTCGAGTGGATAACGCTTAAAAAAAAAACAACAACTTACAGTTTGTCACTTGACCAGGCAGCCTCATCATTATCACACTTTAAAGGAACCCATTCACTGTCTTTACCATTTTAAAAATTTGTTACTTATCAGATAGAAGTTTTCTCTTTACCATGATGTAATATTTTAGCAAATTTCCATATGGAAAAAAAAATTTGAAGGTACTAATTCACTAGTGAATATCTGAGGTGTTTTATCTGCCATGATCAGTTAATTTAGGTTGAATACAAAGGTTTCCTGGTGAAACCACCCCAGCTCACAGGCTTAGTATATCTTAAGCTTTTATCTCATGGAGCGGCGAATGCTGACAAACATTCTAAAATGCAAGTTCTGGGTTTCGCCAGGGTTTGTAAAAGGTTGCTCAACAGCCTGCTAACAATTTTAAACAGTTTGTCTTGTTTCTAGAACATGTTTAAAATTTCTTTGCGACGGGTCACAAAAAGTCCTTTTTGGTTCGCCAAGTAGAGAACACAGTGCTGGGGAGGGTTTGCTCAGCATGTTTATAGTGTTGGGTCCATCAGTCATTATTTTTCACATTTTTTTCTTCCTCTTTTTCCTTCTCTTCTACTGGCGAATAACTGCAGCAACAGCCAGACAAACCAACTCTTCCTCAGGAACAGCAGCACGTTGGGCTTCTTCCTAACAGAAATCCATCCTCTTTATTCTTAAAGTCAATCTTCTGTATCTGGGGAGGGTTTGCTCACTCTTTTTACAGGGTTGGGTGGTTCAATTCCAACATTTGCCCGACATTCACCTGGTAATTTATACTTTGTAGGTGGCATAAGGTCCCAAACATTCCCAAACAGTGGGAAAAGAGTGGCAAATAGTTGCTCATCGACGCAAACACTGTCGCTAACATTTGCTAACAGTCGCTAAAGTTTGCAAACTGTCTTTCATGAACACTTCCGCAAACATTTGCGTGAATGTTGCTAAGTGTCACTAAATGTCTTAGAATGACAGCACTGCATCCAAAATTTGCTACATTTGTCAGTGTTGCCTGCTCCGTGAGATAAAGGCTTTATTCCCTTGTTTTACGTCTTGTTTTGGTTCGGTGTATGTTTACAATAACAATAACAAGGCTGGGTAACCAGAGGAATGATCTTGTGCAGTGATTTTTTTCATTAATTTATGCCATTTTTGTTATGATGATAGTTTTAATGTAGCATTACGCTCTTGCACACCTCAAGATGGCAATATTTATTAATATCATCACACCTGGTACAGGGGTTACTGACACTCACGTACAAGAGTAAACAAATGGTTTCAGAAAGATATTGTGGCCAATTTCATTTTATTTCCAAGAGATACCACTGTATTTCATCAATATTTAATGTACCTGATAAGTGAATGAGTCCCTTAAAATGAAAAAAAAAAAAAAAAAGCCTAATACAATATTGTTCTAGTTTTTTTGTTTGTTTTTTGTAGTATATACTAAAATTTTGGATTAGTGAGCAAACACAGCTTTAGGAAGCCAATTTTCTGAATGAGTATTCTGAACTCAACACTGAATGAATGTATGTTTAAAAACACTCCGTAGCACTTATTATGTTGGCTCAGAGCACAAAGCTCACCTGACCAGTGTCTGTCATGGTTAAAATGCATAAATATTAACAATAAAAAATTTGATTATTGTCTTTGTGCAAAGTACTACCAAAACTCTGAAAAGTAAAAATTTATCATTATCATTTGCCAAACCACTTAATCCTATTAGGGTGGCAGGGAGGATGAGCTCATCTCAGCAGACAGCAAAGGCGGGGTACACCTTAAATAACTTGCCAGACCATCGTATATCCAACCCACACACACAGACAACCATTCACACCTACGTGCTAACCGCTACACCACTGTAATTGTTTTCAGTATATACCACACAGCAAAAAAGGAAACTAAGCAAAAAAAAAAACGCACAGTAAAATGTTCTTTTATTTTAAAGAGAATAATGATGCTGCCTGCTCGGCGTGAGCACAAATCAACATGAGTCAGTTGTTTTGATTTAAGCATCATGGACTCAGGATAATGTCTAATAGATCTGTTGTATTGAGTCAGTCAGATTACTCCATTCACATGTAGTATGCTGTGGTAAAAAGCAGAGGCCTTCTCGTCCAACATCAGTGTCTGACCTCACAAAAGCTCTTCTGGAAGAACTATCAAAAATTCCCCAAAACACACTCCTGAACCTTGTGGAAAGCTTGTCCAGAAGAGTGGAGGCTGTTATAGGTGCAAAGGGTAGGCCGAGGTCCCATTAAACCCTATGGATCAAGAACGGGATGTCACTTAAATTCATATGCATGTGAAGGAGGTGAGCGAATACTTTTGGCAATGTAGTGTATGTACCAAAGGTGGTCTAAAGAAGGAAAACCAGTGAACTGGAAGGCTATGAGGGTGCCCGAGGCTCAGTGATGTGTGTGGGGAGTGAAGGCGAGTACGTCTGATCTGATCCCACAGAAGAACTACTGTAGCACAAACTGCTGAAACTGTTATTGCTGGACCTGATAGAAAGTCAGAACACACAGTGTATTACAGCTTGCTGTATATGGGGCCGTCTACATACACACCACACAGGTGGGTTTAATATTATGGCTGATTGGAGGAGATAAATGTTCCTAAATAATTGGTTCCTTTTTGGGCAACTAATAAAATGGAGCAAATGTATAAATGGTGACTCACTCACTCACTCACTCTTTTGCTGAACTGCTTAATCCTACAAAGGTCTTGGGGAGGCTGGAGCCTATCTCAGCCGACAATGGTCGTAGACAGGGTACACCCTGAACAGATTCTTAATCCTGATTTCTTAATGAATCCTTTTTCCATGTTAGCCCTTCCACCCCATGGTGAACCTGGAGTGCTCGGCTGACATGCGTCCATTCCTTTGTGCTCTCTACGCACCCGTGTGTACAGAGTACGGCCGTGTAACCCTGCCATGTCGCCATCTGTGCCAGCGTGCCAAAAGTGACTGCTACAAGCTCATGGACATCTTCGGATTAAGCTGGCCTGATGAGATGACCTGTAACCGGTAAATTATATCATAAACAGGTTTTCAAAAACTGTACATGTATATTTATTTGCCCTGAGTGATAATGGAATAAGGAGAACTGCAGCTTAAACACTTGCCTGTCCCATACCTTCTCTATAGTTGCACCACCCGTGTTTTTACTTTGCCAGGAGGTAATGTTTTCACCTGTTTTGAATTGTTTGTTTGTTATTAATGCAATATAACTCAAAAAGTTATACACAGATTTTAATGAAATTTGTTTCCTTGTTTTCTATTCTTTTACATGTTCGTCAGACGGCCACTAGGGGGAGACATTCCATTATAATGATGGCAAGTTATAAAAACCTGCAGTCTTAGGCAGATTTTTCAGGTTAATCTGTGCACTTGTGACATTTGTGCCAGCTAACTGGGTTATCAAAGGCCAGCCATGTCTCTCACTGTCTGTGGTGAGAGGCATGTAAAAGAACCATTGCAATCGTTCGTAAAGAGTAGGCCACTGGGTAGCAATCTGCGTGTTTCTGCCCTGTGATGGCCTGGCGAGCTGTCTAGGGTGTGCTTCAGAAAATGGATGAATGAATTTAGAATGTTTTACTGATACATTTGTACTGCAAAGGCCTAAAACCGAGCAAAAATAAGGATTATTTAGCATAAATCATTATTCATATTAGGGTGCCAAAATTAATGCGAACCCTATTGTCACATCATCAGTAGTGGCATTTGTTTCTGTGCTACTACTATTGAAATCCACTTCAGGATAGCTTCTTCAGTTTTTTTTTAATCCCTTATCATGTCCTGACACTCACACAGTGTAATGATCTATTGACTTTTATTAAGCAGATAAACAAATTACAAGACATAATATACACATAATTCTTAATTTCTCAGATTTCCTGAGTGTGACGAGCCGTATCCACGAGCCGAGGACCTCCTCTCGAGTTCTGATGCCACAGACAAATCTCCAGTTTCTGTGCAACGAGACTACGGTTTCTGGTGCCCGCGCGAGCTGAAGGTCAACCCTGAGCTGGGCTACAGGTTCCTGGGTGTCCGTGACTGCTCACCCCCTTGCCCAAATATGTACTTCAGCAGGGGCGAGCTAGTCTTGGCTCGCTACTTCATTGCTGTGGTGTCCATCATCTGCCTGTCAGCCACGCTTTTCACTTTCCTTACCTTTCTCATTGACATGGGGCGTTTCCGCTACCCAGAGCGACCCATCGTCTTCTACTCTGTGTGTTACATGATGGTATCGTTGGTCTTCTTCCTGGGATTTCTGCTGGAGGAGCGTGTGGCATGCAACAAGGCGGTACAGGGACATTTCCGTGCTGCCACTGTCACACAGGGCTCGCATAACAAAGCATGCACACTGCTCTTTATGGCCCTGTACTTCTTTACCATGGCAGGCAGCGTGTGGTGGGTTGTGCTCACTGTCACATGGTTCCTAGCAGCTGTACCCAAGTGGGGCAGCGAAGCGATCGAGAAGAAAGCTCTGCTCTTCCATGCTGTAGCATGGGGACTGCCTGGCCTGCTTACTGTCACGCTCATGGCGATGAACAGTGTGGAGGGTGATGGTGTAAGTGGTGTGTGCTTCGTGGGGCTTTACGATCTCGCCGCCTTGCGCTGGTTCCTCCTGGCCCCTCTAGCACTGGCTGTGACTGCTGGAGTTGTGCTGCTGCTGGCTGGCATCGTGGCACTGAACCGTGTCCGCATGGAGATCCCCCTGGACAAGGAGAACCAAGACAAGCTGGTGAAGTTCATGATCCGCATTGGCGTGTTTTCCGTGCTCTACCTTGTGCCGTTGTTGACTCTGATAGGCTGCCTAATGTACGAGCAGAGCTACAGGCCAGTGTGGGAGATAACATGGGTGCAGGAGCAGTGCAGAAACTACCACATCCCCTGCCCCTTTAAGGTAGGATACACAATCTGTGTGAATCAATGTGTTCTTTTTAATACTTTCCCAAATTAATGTCAAATTGATTGCTTATTGTTTCTTTAGTATCATGATAATGTGTCACTGCAGTGGCTGCAGGCCTGAAGCAAACTCTTCATCTTCTCCATTAACACTTAATAATTAAATATACTCTCACACACACACACACACACACACACACACACACAATCACGCTCTGCATGTAGCTTTATCTTTCCTCCCTCCCTTCCCCCCTTTCTGTCCCTCTCTCTCCCTCCCCCTCTCCCTTTCTTTCTCTCTTTATCTCCCTCCCCCTTTTCCTTTCTTGCAATCTCTCCCTTCCTCTCCCCCCTTCTGTCGGTCTCTCGCGCGCGCGATCCGCGCACACACACAAAAACACTCTGTCTCTCTCACTGTCTCGCTCATATCTGAATGAGATTACATGATAGAAATGTATGTAGGCGCCAAAAACATTGTTAAATATAATATTAATGGTATTTTAAATAATTTATTATTAAATATTATTTAACATTCAAAGTGTAAAAATTCACATGTGCTAATCTGTACAGATTCAATTCATATTTATTTCCATAGTGATTCTTATAATTAACATTCTAGAAAAGCAGCTTTAGATAGTAAAACAAATTTGATAAAGAATTTAAACATTTCTTTATAAACCTCATACATCACCAATGAGCAAGCCCGCAGCGACGGTGGAAGGAAAACTCCCTCAGACGACACGAGGAAGAAACCTTGAGAGGAACCAGACTCAAAAGGGAAACCCGTCCTCATTTGGGTGAAACCGTAAAAATACAAACCATGTAGCAGAAACTTCACTATAGTTTAACATGAAGTCTAGTTGGTTATTTTATAACTGTAACGGGAATCGTAGTCCTAAATCATTTCAGTAAAAGAGTTTAGAGAAAAGTCGTCTTCACAGTTTCTGAGTGTAGATTTAGTTCCATATGGATCATCATCAGCAGGAGCGAGGGGCTTCTAAGATCAGAACCCTAACCAGAAGTAGCACATCAGGGTGGATCACAGGATTTAGAAAGATTCCTTGTTGACTCGAAAAACATTCATAATGTAGATTTTATTCCTTCATTTACTGAACCATTTTGTTCTATCAGGGTTGCAGGGAGGCTGGAGCCTATCTCAGCCATCACTAGGCAAAGATAGGGTACACTCTGAACAGCTCACCAGTCCATCACGGGCCCAACACACTCAACTATTCACACCTAGGGGCAATTTGGAACAGCCAATTAGCCTAATGTTCATGCCTTGCAAACATGCAAACTCCACACAAAAACGCCCTGATCGAGCCTGAGACTCGAACCCAGGACCTTCTTGCTGTAAGGCAGATGTGCTAACCACTACACCACTGTGCTGCATGTAATGTAGATTATATTTTTGATGAACTTGGTGGAGTAAATAAAGACACGTAGCTGTATGTGTGTGCAGTGTGTTCCTTACAGAATAGAGGACTGGAAATGACGTTACACTGATTTGATGCACACTGACTCTGTCCTCTTACTGTGTGTGTGTGTGTGTGTGTGTGTGTGTGTGTTTGTTTGTAAGGGTAAGGGTCGGTTTTGTCTCACAGTCCAAATTAGCACATTAGGTTAGCTGGTCTAAACTGCCCCTAGGTTTGAATGTGAGTGTAAATGTGGGTGTGAATGTAAATGGATCATTCTGGGATGAACAGAAACATTTCCGGGACATAGAATCTCAAAATAAAAGTGTCTGGATTTATTCAGTTCTAGCCTAGTAAGGAAGTAAACAAGCTTTAAAATTTATGAAATTACATCAAATGTTTACTTGATTCCAATTTCTAGTATATTCGCCATTATAAAATCCACTGTATCATGTAATGAAAAAATAAATCCAGGGAGCCGACTGGGTGACGTCCCTCACGCTTAACTAATCATAAGCAATTCGTTCATCTAATGATATCTGCAGCATCAAATGTTTTTTGTAGACAATCAGCAGAAGTGTATCAAACATTTTATATGTGCATGTGAATGCGAGTGTTAATGCGAGTGTTAATGTGAGTGTGACTGTTAAAGTGAATGTGAGTGTTAATGTGAGTGTTAATGTATGAACTGTTGGAGTGTTCTCTGTGCAGGTGGAGCAGATGAGCAGACCAAATGTTGCCATCTTTCTCGTTAAGTACTTGATGATGCTGGTGGTGGGCATCCCCTCTGTCTTTTGGGTGGGCAGTAAGAAGACCTGCTTTGAGTGGGCCAGCTTCTTTCACGGCCGTCGCAAAAAAGAGTAAGTGTCCTGAAGAAGGAACCCATCCCTGAAGCCTGTAATAACAGATTCCAGTCGGATTTCATCATGACTGATGAGACGAATACCTTCTGTCACTGTGTATAAGACTGGACACATTCTCTTTAAAGCAGTCGACAATGACCTATTATCATGAATACTAACGCTTCCCTTTTGTCTTCCCCTGCTTTTTACGTTCATTCTGCCTTTTTTCCGTCAGCAGTGTGGTACATGACAGTAGACAAGTGTTGCAGGAACCCGACTTCACACAGCTGCTGCTGCGCGAGCCTGGAGTTACTGTAGTCCGCAAATCCCGAGGCACATCCACACAAGGCACATCCACCCATGCCTCCTCCACCCACCTGGCCATGCTAGATGAGGCCCTCAGTGGCAGCAGCCGTCCGAGCAGCGTGCACAGCAAAGCCAACAGTTTCCACTGCAGCCAGCATCAGTCTCCCGATGACAGGTGAAGAGGCCGTGAGCTGATTAGAGAACCATGAGTGTGTTTATGAAGTGTTTTATATATATATATATATAGTACACATTCCAGGGCTTTGTGATGTAAAAAAATGTTTTCCCCCAAGGTCTGTGTACAGTGAGTGTGAGCATGGGTAAACGGATGGATGCAGTTTAATGCAGTTCCGAGCTCAGCCAGGGCTTTCTGTGTGGAGTTTGCATGTTCTTCCTGTGCTTGGGTGGATTTCATCTGGGTACTTCGGGTTTCTTCCCACAGTCCAATAACATGAACATTAGTCTAATTGGCAGTTAGAAATTGCCCCTTGGTGCGAGTGTGAATAGTTCTGTGTGTGAGAGTCGGCTGAGATAGGCTTCAGCCTTCCTGTGACCCTAGTAAGATTAAGAGGTTTAGCAAGCTCTCATTGGTGATCACTCATGATTTCATGTAGAGCTTCCTCAGTAATGTGAAAAGCATTCAGAGTGTTGATCAGCACGGTGCCTTATGCCTGTTCCCCACTGCAGGTACACAGCCTGTAGTGTGCACGGTGCAGAGGACCTCCGCCTCCCCCAAGTCAGTGTATCCCGCCTCCACGAGCAGCTTCAGCAAAGCAGCACCATTCGATTGGATAGCCTATCACGACACGGTGGATCACAGCGCCTAGATAGCCAGTCACGAGATGGCAGCATCCGGGACCTCAGCAGTGTGCCGCTAGCATCTCAAAGTGGCCAGGCTAATGGTATCCACTCTGGCACAGAGGAAGCAGGAGTCAGTCCTTAAACTTAACTTTGTAAATGAAGCAGATGCTGAAGAGGCTTTCCTTCCTGCGTGCAGATGGCACCAAGAACTCCATGCTCTGATACAAGACAAGGCAGGAACTTTAGGAAAGATCTCAGATCAAAGACTTTCTGTATAAACAGGGTAAACACTAAACGTCTACACTTTCGCTCTTTTTGATACTGTGTGTTAGCACTTGCTGCTGGATGTTCAGGCTCAGATTTTTTGTATATATTTTGTGTATGTTTTTTTAAGAACCTTCATATCCTTTCGAGAAGGAAACATGTTTATACCCAATTGTTCCTCGCTGGTATTTTTAGAAGACGTTTCATGGATTAGACTGACATGTAGAGTAAATCCTCCTCCTGTGCTTCCACACGATTTCTCTTATAAAGTAGACCAGCAGTGGATGAAGACTGAATGCTTTATTGGTGATAAACCTTTGGCATGTAAAGAGCAGTTTTACACAACAAGCAGAAAGACTGAACCACAATCACTGGCTGCAAATGTAGAATCATTTGATGTAGAATCTTTTAAAAATAAAATTGCAAAAAGCAAACTGTTCAGAATGTCTCACTTTAGATGTCACTTTTTTGAAATGGAATCCTTCTTGTTTACTTATTAAAAAGGGTATCCCACCAAATTGCATACACTGGAGACTAATTTGCCAAATATCTGTATTCGCCATGTTCTCTGAACGTTCCCCATGGTTCGCCAACCCAAAAAATTGTGACAAATGCAAAAAAATTAAAATAAAAAATCCACAAACTGTCACCAAACACTCCCAAACTATTCTCTAAGGTCGCAAACCCCTCACCTGACCTTCAGGCGAATGTCTCCTGTATTCACCAAAAAGTTTTCTATATGGAGAATAGTTAGCATCAAGTTAGCCATGTTGAAGAATAGTTTGGGAGTGTTTGAGGACAGTTTAGAGAAGCTTACAGGAATTCTAGAATTGTCCCACTTCTTGGCAACAAAAATCAGACTCAGTTAATGAATCTACTGTAACAGTTTATTCACCAGGTGTTTGAGAAGTTCGTGGCAAGTAGTTGGAGAACAGTTCACAAAATAAATGTTTATAGAATCTCAACTATTCGCCAGTTAAAAAAAAAGTTTGTCCCAATTTGCCAGGATTTGTTGAATCTTCCCTTTTGGTGAGATCCTGTTCACATGGTCTCAGTTCTGCACAATTTTATAAACTTAAATTTGGACAGGTCGCATGTTACTTCTCAGCCAACAGAGCAGAACCAAACAGACCCCAATATCACATCAGCTTCATGAATATCATGTGAAATCATCACCAGCAGTGAACTCCCACCAGGAAAATACCCTTCACCTTCCAAAAGTATAACAAAACATAATACAATGCTGTAACACAAGCAGAAAATTAATACATCTAGCAGGCAAACTGTACAAATTATTACAAAACTAAACAAAAGAATGTGAAGAGATGTGGACTGCAGTAGAACTGTACCAGCTGCCATGAAAAATCTTCCTTCACACGTTTCTAAGAGCTACAGCTGACAGAGGGTTGGGAATCCTGAGCTGTGCACAGGAGAGGGTGCCAGTTATTCTGCAACATGGTATGAATAAACTGCACTGCAACAGGAGTCGGAAGTGGGAATGTGCCAGGAAAGAATGCATGGAGACACGGAACTGCAATCATTCTCCGAACAAACTCACACCAAATCCCAGCAAAGAAGAGACGTCCTGCCCTTACAGCCTGCAGTGGGGAACTTACCAATGTTCTAAAGACTGCTTCAGACATTAACATGTATTATGAATTCTAATTAATGAAAACTTAACTTGCAAAGTTGTGCAGCTAGAGCTCATAATCGAGTGGAACCTCAATAATGCGGTTCTAAATATACAATTAAATATCAGGATTAAAGTCGGGACGATGGAGCCAAAGCTTGCGTAATTTATTGATAAGAGCCATTTACAAATTTATTGAACGCAAATATTGTCTCAAGTCACTATTTTTGAAAACATTTACTTTTTTACGGATTTTTATCAGAAAACAGTATAACCATACTTTTACGTGTGTACGTTTCAGCTCTGAAGGTTCAGTCACCGCTGTTTAGTGGGTTTGTGCATGTGCGAAGGTCAAGAAAGCGTTCATATTTCTATCTACACAGACAACACAATCCGGTTTTCATCTGCTCAGCATTCAGTGTCTCAAAACAATTTTTGCAATTCTTTCACTAGAAAGTGAGAAGGAAAGGTAAGTGTTCAACCTATCCAGATTTCAGATTACAGATAAATTACTTGAGTCGGCTCGACCACGGGTAACTCGAGCAATTTGTACATTACCAACCGATTCCCAACAGTTGAATAACACACACACCTTTCCTTATTTTTACAAAACAGCTTCAGCATTTTCTTACATTTATCTTTAAGCTAGGAGTAGAAATAAAGTGAAAATATGTATTAATCAATAAATTATATGGAGTATATGAATATTCTAACCTTGTTTTGTTAATATAAATTATCATCTCGTATCATAGAGATCAAACCAAAAACAATACAATCCTATTAAAATGAATTTTTTGTTAACACATTGATCAATTTTTCCATCAAATATAAAATAACAGCATTATAGTTTTCAGGAATCTCATTCACTCCTCACTCACTCATTGGCCAAACTGCCTAATCCTATTAGGATCACAGGGAGGCTAGAGCCTATCTCAGCCAACACTGGGCTAAGGCGGGTTCACTCTGAACAGTTCACCAAACCATTGTGGGGCAACACACACACACACCTTGGGGCAATTTGGAACAGACAATTAGCCTAATGTGCATGTCTTTGAACTGTGGGAGGAAACCAGAGTACTCAGAGGAAACCCTTGCAAGCACAGGGAGAACATGCAAACTCCACAGAGAAATGGCCGAGCTCAGGAATCGAACCCAGGACCTTCTTGCTGTGAGGTGGACGTGCTAACGACTTCACCACTGTGCCACTCTTTCAGGAATCTAATAAAAAAAAAGATCAAATGAAATAATACAGGAAAAAATGCAGCTAAAATCATAAACGGATGGTTTATTTGAATTTCCGCAACCAGATTTCTTTATTATATAATTCTATTACACGTTCAGTCTATATACCGTACATCATGATGATGGAACTCGGACCTCATAGGTTAGTGATGGTCTGTGGAAGGCTTCCATTGAACACGACTCATCAAAACTGGGTATACAGTGCTTTGTTTATGGATGTTGTTTATGTTGGCAGCATGGTGGTGATTATCCAGTGCATTCATGGATTCCCACAGTAGGGATGTATCTAATGATCCCTCTGCAATATTGGCGCAGTTTGAAGATGTCACATGACCTGTGTTTCATTAAGAGGACGTGTCTCTCAGAGTGTTGGAAGAACAGTTTAGGACAGGTAGCAAAAATCGACATAAACTAAGAGAAAGCTGCAGCCAATCAGAACGGCAGTTTAAGTAGTAATCAGGTCTCCAGACAAATCACAAGACGACTTTTCTCCCCCACAAATGTGGTGGTTGATATGGTCCACAGATAAAGTGTGTGGGGGGGAAACAGTTGTTGAATTGGATTGAGAAATAAATAGTTCACCCCGATCCAAGTTTATATACAAACACCAGTACAACCCAGTTCACTGTAATGTCTGCTCCCCCCCCCCCCCCCTTCCCCCGTCCCATACACACAATCCCTGGCTGACAGTAAGAAATCCACCCCATGTATATTTCCTTTCTTGAGAAGCTGGATAAATAAGGAGAGAGGGTCTGGTAGTGCTTGTGTTTTATTTATATGGGCAGGTACACAGGGCTCGGACACGCTGCCATTAGTCCTGTGATGCATCCATCATGTGTCCCAGCCCACACGGTCCGTGCTTTCCAAGGACAGAGACTTGGTCTTGTGAGGTGATGCAGGACTGGGCGGGCTGCTGAAGGTGGAGCTGTTGGAGGCAGTGGAGTGACGCGGTGAGTCGGAGTCCTGTAAGTCCCGATAAAACCAAGTGTAAAGTGTCATCCAGCAAGTTTTAGCTATGTTCGTCTTACCATTTTTATTGCTCATATATTTCATTACATCATTCCACCATGAAGGCGCTGTAGGTGTTACAGGTAAGAGACAGGTAACATGTCCTGCACAACAGCATAGCTACACACTTCAGATAAATAAACTTTACTGCTGTGTAATCTCTCTACAGTACTCAAAGAGCTCATCCATCCCAGTGATTACAAACTTTTTTTGGGGGAGACTGGAGCCTATCTCAACCAACTCTGGGCAAAGGCGAGGTACACATGGCCAACACACACACAAACATTCACACTCACTTCCACACCAAGGAGCAATTTGGAGCCAACCTAATGTGCATGCTTTGGACTGTGGGAGAAAACCGAACTACCCAGAGGAAACCCACACAAGCACTGGGAGAACATACAAAGTCCCCACAGAAACGCCCTCAGCGTGCACGGGCTTTGAACCCAGGACTTTCTTGCTGTGAGGCAGACATGCTACCCACTATATCTGGAATATTCAGCAGGAAGTCACATCAACTGAAGTTTCTGAAGAATATTGGAATTTTTGAAGGATACTGTGATTAATGAAGAACCCTGTAACCCAACAAAAAAATAAAAATAATTAACAAATAATTAGAATATCCTTGGGCTATGCGGTGGTGTAGTGGTTAGCATGTCTGCCTCACAACAAGAAGGTGCTGAGTTCGAGTCCTGGGCTCTGTGAGGGTGTTTGCATGTTCTCCACGTGTTTGCGTTGGTTTCCTCTGGGTAATTTGGTTTCTTCCTACAGTCAAAAGACATGCACATTAAGCTAACTGGCTGTTCCAAATTGCCCCTATGCGTGAGTGTGAGCGTGAGTGTAAATGGTTGTGTGTTGGCAGTGCAATGGACTGGTGAGCTGTTCAGAGTGTACCCTGCCTTCACTCAGAGTTGGCTGAGATAGGCTCCAGCCTCCCCGCGACTCTAGTAAGATTAAGTGGTTCAGTAAATGTATGCATGAATGAATAGAAAGTCCTTGTGGTGAAGGTGGATGATGTGTAACTACGTCTCTAAATATGTTTGTTTCAATTCAGTTTTTTCCCCCTTAGTTACTTGTTCAAGAGTTAAACAGCCTCTGAGTCACTTGTTACAGGATTGTAATCATAAATGATGAAAATTAAACCTTTGAGGCCCGAGATCAGCACAAACACAACCTGAAACTGCAGCTACACAAAAGGAGCACAGATATGAACAGGCTAATCATCAGTACAATATCAATAGTAAAGCTATTAAAGATGCAAACGAGATGTATAATCAAAGCCTTAATCTGTATGCATTAAATCTCACATACAGCATTTTTTCAGGTCTGGGTTTGCGCTGTATTTTCCCAAAGGATCAGTTTAAATCAAAGGAGATCTCAGCCTTCAAGTGGAATGAATGAATATGAATGCGAGCTGTGTGTTTTGATCTTTTTCAGCATCAACATCAATAAAATATGGTTTAAGACCCACACAAGACTGGCAGCAGTACAATGTAAAATAATTCCAATTTGCAATATGCCTCGCCCAAAATATTACATATAAAAGTATATATAATAAATAAAATATTTATTAATTCTCCTTCTCATTTGCCTAATCCCTTAATCCCACTACGGCCGCAGGGAGGCAGCTGCCTATCGCAGCCAACACTGACAAAGGCAAGGCACACCCTGAACAGCTCCCAGTCCATTGCAGGGCAGCACACACACAACCAACTCATCGCACTCACACCTAAGGGCAATTTGGAAGAGCCAATTAGCCTATTTCGCATTATTTTGGACTGTGAGAGGAAACCGGAGTACCTGGAGGAAGCCCAAGCAAGCACGGGGAGAACGTGCAAACGCCATGCGTGCCGCCTTCGTGACTTGTGGTGATTCTTCCTGCATTTGCACGAATTGAGGCAGGCGTAGCCTAATGGGTAGAGAAGCGGCTTTGGGACTGAAAGGTCGCTGGTTCGATTCCTGAACCAGCAGGAAAAAGGTGTGGTGGTGGGGGAGTGAGCTGCACCTTCCCCTCCTCCACCTTTATGGCTGAAGTGCCCTTGAGCAAAGCACCTAACCCCCAACTGCTCTCTGGGCCCCCCAGTGTGTGTGTGGCAGCCCACTGCTCCGAGTGTGTGTGCTCACTTTGGATTGGTTAAATGCAGAGGCAATAATTTCCCTTATGGGATTAATACAGTATAGCAAAAAAAGAATTGCTGCGTATGCGCATTAAGGGCACACCCAGAGGCAAAGCTCAAAGATGCCCATGCCATCCCTTTCCCCCCATGTCAGCCCCCTTGGACTCCCTGACGTGGATAGCTGCATTTATAAAACACAGTTATAAAATGGTGGGCATTTCCTATGAGTTTATATTTATATATGTTTACCTGGTTCCTAGTTCACGATTCACAAGAGTCTTCATTTTATACTTACTGTGCTACAATAATAATGATAATAATAAGGATAATAAGCTATATATGATGATAATGAGTTAAACTCAAATAAAATAATGAAAGATAACAATATCTCTCTCTTGGACCTGCTGTTGGGAAACAGCGTAATGCTGCTCACAGTTTCACTCGGAAAGATTCTTCAGTGGGAAACATGTGAGGGAGATTTGCTTCCCTCAACAGGCAATGTCACATGTTGCTCAGTGGCGAAGAAATTCGCTTGTCGCTGGCCGCTTCCTGTGAGAATGCAGCGTAAAGGTGCATAGATTATTTTTGGGAACGGGGCACTTTGTAACTATTACTTACAGGAAACTGTAATAAAACGTCTCAGTTTAAGCACGATTTCCTCGGGGTACTCCGGTTTCCTCCCGCAGTTTCAAAAACATACACAGTAGGCTAATTGGCTGTTCCAAATCGCCCATAGGTGTGAGTGTGAATGGTTGTGTATGTGAGTTGGCCCTGCATTGGTTTGGTGAGCTGTTCAGGGAGTACCCAATTAGGGTCACGGAGAGGCTGGCGCCCCTCTCAAGACTTGCTGTGCCAACTTTTTTGGGACCTATAGCAGGCATCAAATTTAAAATGAGCTCATTTTGTGCACAAAATTGTAAAATTTCTCAGTTTAAACATTCGTTATGTTATCTATGTTCGGTTGAGAATAAAATATTGGATTGTGTGATTGAAAGTGTGTTTTTTTTATTTTATTTTATTCAGATTTAAAGAATGTCACAACTTTTCCAGAATTTGGGTTGTAGAAAATGAATGAATGAATGAATGAGTTTAACCATGAGTCCCAGACTCCTGCTGCCATTCACATGAATAGGGTCAATCCTCAAAAACAGCTGTTCCAGATGTAAAAAAATAAAATATAAAGGGAGGCAGTACTAACACAATAATCTTCCAAAAGCATGCAGAGCTTGGAATGTGTTCCATCAGCCTCAGGAAGACGATCCATCCATCAGTTCTCTTGAGACTCTTATGGCATTTAATTATAACTCACAACTTTTGCACTTTTTCACTTAATTACCATTATATTAAGTCAAGTCAAGTCAGTTTTATTTGTGTGGCGCTTTTTACAATTGACATTGTCACAAAGCAGCTTTACATAGTAAAATTAAATTAGGGAGGAATCTAAAAATTCTCTACAACCCCCTACATTACACAGTTTATAGTAAATACACAACCTTAGCAAAAAGGCAGAAATTAAATGACATCATTGTGAAAAAGGAACATCCAATCAAAGAAGTCGTCAGCCACTGTCCCCGCCTTCAAAGTCTGCGTGAGGGGGTGATCACACCAAAGGTGCAATAAAAAAGCAAGTGACACGAAGGGCAAATCACGGCTGTCGCCTTTCATTCTCAGATTTGTTGTGCAAACTCATTGCAAAAAAATTTTAATCGTTTGAAATTTCCATGAAAGTTGCAAAACGAGGCTCTGATGCGGAGTAGTCCCAAACTCTTCTCAAACAGTCTGCATGAGTCACGAGAAGGTCGCACAGTTGTCGCTTTGCACGCAAATTATTCATTTGTCATTCGCAAGGAAAGCAACAAGCTTCAGACTTCTACGCGGAAAGTTTGAGACTTGCTGGTTTCCGCCATATTCCACATATTTTGTCATCATTAGTATTTTATAAAATAAAAAGCGAATGGTTTGAGAACAAAAAGCAAACAAAAGGTGACGGAGGGAGATTATTTTCTTTTCGCCAAACATCCGCAAACCAATTGCAAATTACTCGCAAATCAGTCACAAAAATTGTTGCACGACCTTTTCATGAATTTTGTGCAATATACGTATTTAAGCCGCAAAATATTTTCTTGTGGAGTCACAAAACATCTTTTTTTGTGAATTTCAAAATTCACAAAAAAAAAATCAATTCATGTCAGTCGCTTTTCTATCGCACCTCGAATGTGATCACCGTTAAGCAGCAGGAACAGTCAAAGCGCTTGTGTGAAGTAATAAGTGCTCACACAATGTGAAAAGGGGCATGAGCATCGCAAAAAAAGTGCTGGTGCAAGTTTTGGGCACGAATTAAACGCCATAGATTCTCCTCTAATGAAGGTGCATGATGGAGGGAGAGCATGCATGTCATTTCAAACATAAATGTAAAAAGAAAAAAAAAAAAACACAATCCTGAATTTATGGAGATTTTACATTTACATTTACGGCATTTGGCAGACACCCTTACCCAGAGCGACTTGCTCAAAGGCCCAACAGTCGCAGATCAGTGGGAATGGGGTTTGAACCCTACCTGTGGATTAGTAACCCAGAGCCTCAACCACTGAGCTACCACTGCCCCACAACCAGGGACTTTAATAGGGGAGAACATAAAGTATTAAAGAAATAATGTGCTCGTTTTGGTGGGAGGAATGATGGGATGCTTTCAATGGCGCGTGCATCAACTTTACCTTCATCTTACTAAGCAGGGTCCTTAATGCCCGTTTCAGATCAGGCGTCTTCTCCGAGGGTGAGACAGCCTGCCACTAGGGAGGAAAGGTACACTGAGAGCCTGAAAACTGGCTTCCATACCAGGGGAAGGACACACACTACTATAATGAGGGTAATGTGGTGGTGTAGCAGGACATAAAGCCCCAGTGGAGGTGAGTTACGTATATACGTATGCTTGAAAGAGATGATGAATGAAAATCAGATGTCTATAGTTTGGGCAGAAGGGTATGGAAAAAGTTGAAGCAGGATAAGACTGGCTATATGACTACACTGAGTGAGGAGTGTGCAGGTTAAACACTGAACAGGAACCTGCTGTTTCATTACAACCTAAAGAAACCATCAGATCTGATGTCAGTTCAGCTCGCCAGGTGCTGGTGTGAAGTCGTACACATCTAAGAAAGGGTTAACACTGAAGCCTGATACTATATCTCTCTAAAATCATCAGTATTTTTGAATGACAGCTGTGCTGAATTCTCCTACAGAATGAATGATGACGTAAATTTTTACCCATGATGATGTTCTCACCAACCACCAGAATGAAAAGCATGAGGTTTCATTTTTATATGCACGTTACTCACCTCCCGGTCAAATTGAGAAAGTGCTGCATCTCCTGTGTCCATGCCGCCCCCTGACGACAGTGAGCTCTCAGACGGAGATGTCATGGTTTGTCGCTTGGAGCTGTAACTACTGCTGGAGAGTTCCCTCCTCAGAGCGCTGCCATTCTGAGAAGAACCTGAGACACCTGGACAGACAGAGAGAGACAAAGAGACACAGAGAGAGAGAGAGAGAGAGAGAGAGAGAGAGACAGAGACACAGAGAGAGAGAGAGAGAGAGAGAGAGAGAGAGAGAGAG
>JAQMYF010000002.1:1645490-1684225 GCA_030014195.1 Neosilurus mollespiculum | reverse complement strand
GTGGTTGTAGGCGTGGTGGGGGTGGTGGTAAGTGGTAGTAGAAGTAGTAGTGGTGGTGGTAGTGGTTGTAGTAGTTGTGGTGGTGGTGGTGGTGGTGGTAGTGGTAGTAGAAGTAGTAGTGGTGGTGGTAGTGGTTTTAGCAGTGGTTTTGGTAGAGCTGAGATTAAGAGATTTTAATTCAGTTTTCACGGAAATAAAACAGTGCACCTCTTCTGCGACGCAGGTCCTCTGTCTCCTTCTGTAACCTCTCGATCTCCGCCTGCAGCATTCGGTTCTTGTTTTCGGACTCCTGAAGATTACTGAAATGATACAATTAGCTTTAAGAGATTTCCTCAGAGGTTCCAATTACAAAACACTGCAGAATTAAAGACTTCAGAATACCACAGTATTTCAGGGATAAAGACGGTGTATTGTATGGGATATAACTGAATTATATATGATATTGTTATTATAGGATTGAGGAAATGAGGCATTTTAATAAGGCTGTGTTGACCTGTACTTGCAATTTGACTTCCAGTGAGCAGATTGAGATTGGTGGTGTACCAAGCTGCAGTGGCTGTTGTTGTTCATGATACTACTGTGATTATTTCAGAATATTTCAGCTGTTTAGATGTTAATACATGGTTACGATACCAGCAAACACTGCTCTCTGTTATGGTATAGATACGTGTTCATTTTAATTCAGATGCCTTTTTTCCATCTTTAGGTGAACAAAATGAAAACAGTTCAGTTTCAAAATACTCTGGTCACAAAAGCAAAATCTGAGGTGAATGGTAGCCATTCAATTAAAAAAATAACACTTACTAGCTGATATATAATATAATGTTATTGAACTTAAACAGCAGATTAGTAAGCTCCCCAAATGAGTGGAGGTAACCAGTCCCCAGGTCACAGGATCTTTCTGCTGTGAGGTGGACGTGCTAACCGCTACACCACTGTGCACTAGAATTTTCTAGATTTCAGTCCCATGCACCAATTACAGCACCTAGTTGGCACCTAGTAAAATGCCAGTAGGGGGTGCACCTGGACAAATATAACTGATGATGATTATATAATACAGTAGATAATATATGAGATTACTTGGAACACCAGCTACCATTACAAACTATTATAAACGCTATCTGAAGTGTGGAAGTGTGGGTGAAAATAAGTAGAAAAGATATTAGGATACTGGTGGAATCTTTACCTGATAGTTCTGGCTCAGTTATTAGCTAGTAGTTACCCTTGCCAGATAGCAGACATCCAATGGATGGAAACTTTGTGAAATAAAAATGATCTGGTGGTGAAACCCATCCCACGATACCTCGGACGATGTACACTGCTCTCTGTTTCAGACCCAGCAAAGACCAGCTACATGTACGATAGGTATACTGTACTTATCCTGAAGTCATCAGTTTTGTCCTGTGGACCCCTACTACACATCTGTTATTCATCAGTTCCCAAGTGTTCCTCGTCTGTAATCAGTCATTGAACATGCAGTCTATATCTGGAACACATCTGCTTCACCTGCTGCATGTCAGTTATTAGTCCAGCCACGAGTCAGGTCCACTGGACATCAAGGGACGTGAACTGACAAGTACAGAACGAGAAACCTACAACCAGAGGATGCCTTTGCCTGGCAGTGTCCGTTACAAGTTTTGTGAACATAACCTTCCCCTGGATTGAAAAGACCTCACCTGACAAGGAACACATTCACTGAACTAGAAATGGAAAAAAAACACATGCGACCAGAGACAAGAGGATTAAAAGTGTTCTGAGCAGTGAAGCCGGATGTAACCCAGAAGAAACGACAGAGAAACACATTAAAGGGACCCATTCACTTCTCCTGCAGATGAAATAAACATGAAACACAGTGTTATCTCTTGGAAGCCAAATGGAATTGACCATGGTGTACCTATGAAGCCATTTAGTTGGTCCTGTACGCAAGTAATAATGACACCTGCACTGGGTGCAACAATATTGGTAAACAACGTTATCCTGAGACATGCGAAAGTGCAATATCATCCATCATCAGGTGAGCACAGGCACGGAGGACGCCAACAGTAAAAAAAATCACTAAGTTTTAAATTAACTTTAACACATCTGTGTGTGTGTGTGTGTGTGTGTGTTCTGGAATCCCACCACTCTGTTGAGAAGTTGGAGGCCTTCATCTGGTTAAGCTCGTCCTGGATGGCCTGCTTGGCCCGGATCTCAGCTTCGAGTGCAGACTGCAGCTCCAGGCGGGCTGACATGTCCAGCTTGGCTAAACGACGCATCTTCCATGGCATTTCCTATAAAAAATATACAACACATATTCATTTTTATCAGAAGCAGGAAGATATATGAGAAAAAAAAACATGATCATTCAGAAGAATGTACAGAACAGATCCCAAGAGGTTTACTGTATCTGATAGTTGTATCTGCTGTAGCTGATGAAAATGACAGCATGTTTATGAAGAAGAATGACTCACTGTTCCTCTGGCTCCGAGGCTGGCGTTCCGCAGACCCTCCAGCTCCTCAGTCATCTTACTGGCCAGTGCTTGGAGGTAACCGCGAGCATCCTTCTCATCACTTACCCTTTAACACACACACACACACACAAAGTTTGTGAACCATTTACTTTCTCATCTCATTCATTTGCCAAACTGCTCATTCCTACTAGAGCTCCGGGTAGGCTGGAGCCTATCTCTGCCGACACTGGGTAAAAGTAGAGTACACCCTGAACAGCTCACTGCACCATCGCAAGGCCAACACATACACAACCATTCACACCCACATCCACACCTAGGGGCAATCTGGATCAGCCAGTTTGTACTGTGGAAGAGAACCGGAGTACCCTGAGAAAACCCACTGAAGCCCGGGGAGAACATGCAAACACCACACAGAAATGCCCTGGCCGAGGACTCAAACCCGGGACCTTCGTGCTGTTAGGTGGACGTGATAACCACTACGCCACCAAAAACTTTGGAGATGGTTTTGAAACCTTTTCCAGCCTGATGTGCATCAACATAACTCTTTTTCTGAGGTCCTCACAAATCTCCTGCATTCACGCCATGACACACTTTTAAAACATGTCATTTGAAGATTAGCTTTGAGATATTCCACTCTACACCTCATCACTTTAGTCTAAATTCATTCATTCATTCAATTGCTGAGCAACCTTTTCCTATCTCAGCTAGCTCTGGGCGAGGACGGGGTACATCTGGGGCAAATCACCAGATCATCACAGGGCCAACACTATATCACTGTGCTGCCCTGATTGCTTTCCCCTTCAGATTAGCTGCTGATTCTAGAGATTCACATACTTTTGCCACTCACAAATATAGAACAGTGGATCATTTTTCTCAATAAATAAAAGTCCTAATTTAATAGTTTTTTGTTGATTATTTAAGTTCGATTCACAGGCTCAGGTGTTCTGTGTGAAATTTGCATGTCCACCCACAGTCCAAAGACATGCATATTAGGTTAACTGGCTGTTCCAAATTATTCCTAGGTGTGAGTATGATTGACTGCGATGGTGTGGCGAGCTGTTCAGGGTGTACCCCGCCTTCGGCCAGCGTTGGCTGAGATGGACACCAGCCTCCCCGTGACCCTAGTAGGATTGATTGGTTGAATAAATGAATAATTAAAGAACCTGCTATAAAGATACATTGTGTGTAATACAGTGCAACTTTAGGTTAGGCATCCACGCACCACTGGATGATCTCTGTGATCTGTGCCTCCCAGTGTGCGACGCTCTCCTTCTTATCAGCCAGTTCTCTCATCTCCTCCTCCATCTGCTTGTGGCTATTGCTCAGTGACTCATACAAGGATTTTAACTGAAAGAAGAGAGGAAGAGTTGATTAGGAGGGAATTATTTAGAATTATCATCATCATAATCATCATCAACTTCTTTCGCTTGATCCGGGGTCGGGTCGCCTTCGGCTGCCACCCAACTCACAACGCACCCAACCCCTATATCCCCTCCCATAGGTGGTGGGTCCATGGGAGGGCAGGCCCGGTCTCCTTGTCAGGCTCCATGGGCAGAAGCCCAACCACCAAGGGCTCGCCTAGGAGCCCCTCCCCCAGGCCTGGCTTGGTTGGCCGCACTAAAAGTTGACTTTTTTTTTTCTATTGTTTGTTTATTTATTCTCATCAATATGATCCAATATTACATGAAATAAATACTTGAATGGTTTCTGATTTATCTTCATTTTGTTAAGTGTATAATTATCACTGCATCACTGTATTTTTTAATTTCTTCACTCGCTAAACCTTTCCATATGGTTTGAAGTTCATTCATGCTATGCAAAAGTCAATAAAATTTGCAACACTTGGTATTTTCAGTGTTTTTGTTTATAAGCCATACTTTTACCTCAATATACCTGTCGGAATTATTTTTTTTGGTTCTCGATGCCTACAACAGCATTGTTCAATACATTTTCACCAAAAACTTATAGAGAAGTAATGCATTAGGAGCCCTTTAAGACAAAAGTGGTGGAGTATAATGGTGATGTATAATCTTCACTGCACACTAGTGTAGCTCCTAGGAAAATTAGGATCACGATAAGGTGGCGATTCAAAGAGGGGTATTTGTAATTAGATGACCCCAAAAAACCCCAGAAAAACATCCTACTGATAAAGAGAGATAGGGTGGACCAGGGGGGTGTGTGTAGAACGGAATACAGACAGGATGACCATGTAAACACGCCATAAATATATAGAGAAAAATCCAAATTCAGACAATAAACAAGAAACATACAGAAACAAATGGAGGAATGTGAGAAGAATTAAGAGTGAAGGAATAAGCAAAGAGAGATGAATGAATAGCACAACATTAGCACTGTTAAAGGTGTCCCAGGTATATTAAAAAAAACATTTAACAGTGTTATATTTTGGAAATAAAAGAAAAACAGCCATGATTTTGTTTTAATGACATCTTTTTACTCATGTACGTTAGTGTCAGTGAACCCTGCACTGGAAACCATGATATTAGAAAACATCACCATCTTAGGTGAGATTAGAATACTTGATTTTAGACTTTTACACTTTTTATTAGTCGGTGTTGCGTAGTTTTCACGCATGCGCAAGATCGTTCTTCTGGATATGTAGTCTTGATTTTGTTTTGTTGTAAACAGATACAGAACCAAAACAAGATGTAGAACATGTGAATAGAGATACTAAGCCTGTGAGCCAGGGTGGTTTCACCAGAAAAACTTTATATTCATCCAGAATGAACTGATAATGGAAGATAAAACACATAAAACTATTCACTATTGAATGGGGAACTTTAAAGCAGCACCAACTCATTCCAAATCATACCATAAAAATAAAAATCCATCCAACTATATGGTTAAGCATGGGTGATTTATTATCTTTCAGCATACATGTCATCCTAAAAATATAAAGACAGTAATAATAATAATAATAATAACAGTAATAATAATAATAATGCTGGTGGTGGACACCTGCGGTGAAGGGGGCTGTCAAGCTGAAGAAGGAGGCCTATCAGGTCCTTTTTCCTGTGGGACTCCCGAGGCATCAGACAGGAACCGACAGGTCAAACGTGCTGCAGCCCGGGCTGTTGCCAAGGCAAAATCTCTGGTGTGGGAGGAATTCGGTTAGGGCCTGGAAAAAGACTTTGTTTGACCTCAAAAAGGCTCTGGACCACCATCCAATGCCTCAGGAGGGGGAAGCAGTACTCCACAAACACTGTTTACAGTGGAAATGGGGAGCTGCTCACCTCGACTGGGGAGGTTATCAGGAGGTGGAAGGAATACTTCAATGACCTCCTCAATCCCATCAACACGCCCTCTGTGGAAGAAGAAGAGCCTGGGGGTTCGGAAGGGGGTCTGCCTATCACTGGGGCTGAGGTCGCCGAGGTAGTTAAAAAGCTCCTCGGTGGCCGGGCTACGGGGGTGGACGAGATCTGCCCTGAACACCTCAAGGCTCTAGATGTTGCAGGACTGTCTTGGTTGACACGTCTCTGCAATATCACGTGGTCATCAGGGGCCGTACCTCTGAATTGGCAAACCAATTTCACTTGGGTGGTAGTTTCCCTTTGTAAAAAAAGGGGACCGGGGAGTTTGTTCCAACTATCATGGAATCACACTCCTCAGCCTACCTGGGAACGTCTATTCAGGAGTACTGGAGAGGAGAATCCAACCGATGGTTGAGCCTCGGATTCAGGATGAACAATGTGGTTTTTGTCACCGCCGCAGCACTCTCGACCAGCTCTACACACTCACTATATCTGTATTGGAGCTTGGCCCAGTAAGGGTTGGACTCCTCCAAGGCTGTCCTTTGTCACCAGTTCTGGTCATATTTCTGGATAGAATTTCTAGGCGCAGCCGAGGCATTGAGGGGTTCTGGTTTGGTGGCCATAGGATCTTGTCTCTGCTTTTTGGAGATGACGTTGTCCTTTTGGCTTCATCGAACCGGGTCCTCCAGCTCTCGCTGGAGTGATTCACAGCTGAGTGTGAAGCGACTGGGATGAGAATCAGTACCTTCAAGTGCGAGGCCCTGCCTCAAGTGGAGGAGTTCAAGTATCTTGGGGTCTTGTTCACGAGTGAGGGAAGGATGGAGCAGGAGATTGACAGGCGGATCGGTGCAGCCTCTGCTGTAAAGCGGAGCTTGTACCGGTCCGTCGTGGTGAAGAGGGAGCTGAGCCAGAAGGAAAAGCTCTCAATTTACCAGTCAATCTATGTTCCTACCCTCACTCAGGGTAGAGGGTAGGAGCTCAGAGTAGAACCACAGTTCCTCCATGTTGAGATGAGCCAGTTGAGGTGGCTCGGGCATCTGATTAGAATGTCTCCAGAACGCCTCCCTGGTGTGGTGTTTTGGGCATGTCCAACCAGGAAGAAACCTCGGGATCGACCTGAAAACACACTGGAGGGACTACGTCTCTCGGCTAGTCTGGGAACGCATTGGCATCCCCCCGGAAGAGCTGGAGGAAATGGCTGGGGAGAGGGACGTCTGGACCTCACTGCTTAGGCTGCTGCCCCGCGATCCGACCCCGGAACAAGCAGAAGAAGATAAAGATGAAGATAATAATAATAATAAAGTCCTGCTGAGGAAATTACAGTGCACATAAATGCAATCAATTATTTCCAAATGTCAGCTCTTTTTTAACCTCTCAATCTGGCAGAGCATTTAGCATCTTTATCATGGGTTTCCAAACATTTCTACAAAATAAATTATGTTTGCTACATGCTATGCTACACAAAAATGAAAAACGACGTTTATATCTGGGATGTCCAAATCTCCAGCAGTTATTTTACTTGGGGGCTCCTGCCTCGCTGTGCTGCATTTCCTTGATCCAACACAAACAGTCAAAGATCCAGAAAACAATTTCATTTGCATAAGAATTTGGGGTTATAAAAGCTCCAAAAGAATGTACAATAATCTGAGACAAACTTGGAAACAAAATACCAGAGAAGAAAGGATAGTGAGGAGCCACTACGCAGCATGGATTCCATATCCACTGTATCTGAGGTTTTCTTCTGATTCATATGATATTATATTGATAATGAAATGAAAAATCTTGTTTTATGGAACACCATTTGTCTCTCTCAGAAGAACATCTCCCATCACTATTACTTTCATTCATTCATTCACCCAAACCGCTAAATCCTACTAGGGTCACGGGGAGGTTGGAGCCTATCTCAGACAGCTTGGGAGAAGAAAGAGGAGGGGGAACAGATTCAATTCAATTCAATTCAGTTTTATTTGTGTAGCGCTTTTTACAATTGACATTGTCACAAAGCAGCTTTACATAGTAAAATAAATTTAGGGAGGAATCAAAAATTTTTCTACAACCCCCTACACATCCCTAATGAGCAAGCCCGCGGCAACAGTGGCAAGGAAAAACTCCCTCAATTGACACAAGGAAGAAACCTTGAGAGGAACCAGAGGGAAACCCATCCTCATTTGGGTGAGACCATAAAATACAAACCATATAAGAAAAATTTAGGATGAACAGATTGCTAGTCCATCGCAGAGCTAACACACACACAACCATTCACACTCTCACTCATACCTAGGGGCAATTTGGAAGAGCCAATTAACTCAATGTGCATGACTTTAGACTGCAAGAGGAAACCAGAGTACCCAGATGAAACATGCACAAGCATGGGAAAACATGCCAACTCCACACAGACCCATGCTGAATCTAGAACTCAAACACAAGACATTCTTCCTGTAAGGTAGGCGTGCTAACCCCTCCAAAATCGTGCCACCCATACGCCAGTGTGCCACCCATGCTATTACTTCCATCCAAGTAATTACAGTCCTTCCTTAACTGAATGAAGTGCTCAGGACACGATATACTGCTTCAGGAGACCAAGTAAACGTAGTCATGCAAAAAAGTAAGTGCATCCCATGAAAATTGTTGAATTTTTAATATACGTGAAGTAGCAAACATTTCCCGTTCTTTAATACAGAACCTACAGATAAAGGTGATATACTTGCAATGCAGAAGGAAGACAAAATTTTTTAAAGTCATTAATTCAACAAAATAATTAAAAGATATAATATTCCTCTGTGGAGAAATCAATACATACTCTGCCTCAGAAGCTAGTGTGCAGAAATACAGTGGCTTTTATTTTTCCTATTTTGTTACAACCTGGAATTAAAATATATTTTATATTATATATTATATTATTGTTATTGATCTCTTTTTTCTCTTCTTGATATTGATAGTTTTAATTTTTATTCTTCTTCAAATATAGGACGGTTGTAACAAGCATTTCACTACATACTGTACTGTGTATGATTTTGTATGTGACAAATAAATTTGAAATTTAAAATAAATTAAATAAATTTCAAATAATTTTAATTTAGAATTTTAATTTAATTTGAAATTTATTGGATATTGGGAGGTGTGGGGTGGTGGTGGTTGTGTAATCAGATAATTGAAATAACATGCCTACCCCTAGAATATGCAAAATATTTGTTTCTGGGAAAACAAAGAAAACTGTAACAAAATGAAAACCGGAGCATGCATAAGTATTTACCCCCTAAAATCAGTACTTTGTAGGGCCACATTTTGAAGCAATTACAGCTACACGTCTCTTCGGGTATGTCTATATGAACTCGGCACGTCTATCCACTGGGATTTTTGCTCATTCTTCAAAACAAAACTGCTCCAGCTCCTTCAAAAATTTATCTTCCTCAAGAATCTGCCTGTATTTATTCCTTGATGGCCAAAAAGTCAGATTTAATCTGATTCGACCAAAATACCTTCTTACATATGTATGGGGAGTCTCCTACATGCCTTTTGGTAAACTTTAAACATGCTTTTTTATTTTATTCTAGCTTTGAATGGATTAGAGTGGTCCTATAGACAGATGCACAGTCTCTGCTCTGGAGCTTTCCAGCTCCTTCAGGGGTACCTTAGGTCTCTTTTTTGCTTGTCTGATTCTTGTCTTATGTCTGTGAGTTTTAGTGGGTGGCCCTCTCTGGGCAGGTTTGTTGTGGTTCCATATTCGTTTCATTTTGTAATGATGGATTTAAAAGTGTTCTGTGGGATTTTAAAGATTTTGGATATTATTTTATAACTGAACAATGATTTGTACTTCCCCACAACTTTGTCCCTGATTTGTTGGAAGAGCTCTTTGGTCTTCATAGTGTTGCTTGCTTGGTGGTGCCTCTTGATTAGTGGTGCTGCAGACTCTGTGGCCTTTCAGAACAGGTGTAAATAATAAAATAAAATACTCAGATCATGTAACCCTATTTAAGTAATATGTGAGTTCTGAAGGTAATTGTTAGCACCAGGTCTTATTTAGGGGCTATGTCCAAACTTGTCCAGAAATGGTTGTAGGAGGTTTTAGTTTTAAGCCATAGATATGCACACACCACTTTTTTCTTTTTTGTCATCTAACTTCACCAATTTGGACTATGTTTTCTTTGGTCCATTACATATACTCCAACAAAATTCAATTTAGATGACAGGTTATAAGATGCCAGAATATGGGAAATGACCAGGTGGGGTAGGTGGAGGTGAAAATCTTTGCAAGCCACTGTAGTAGTTTTGTGTAGTTTTATACCAGTCTCTGACATCAGTGTGCTCAGAGTTTTGACCCCTCCTCCTTTGGCTGCAATATATTTGAGGGTTTTGTTCTTTTAAAATTCCTCACAACATTGAATGGGGTTTACATCAGGGCCTTTCTGTTACTTTAATATATTATATAAGTTTATCTTATTTCTCACTAGCATGTAAATGGGTGGGATTAAAACTGTACTAACAGAAAGCCATTAGAGCCTTCTGTAATTTTATAATCGCTTTTAAACCTAAATAACTGCATCTACCCATATAGAGTATACAGAGACTGTAATAAACACACACTTCTTTATTCTTGTAACTCTTCTGTAATAACAGGGAGACCTCAATACTAGCTGCTATTAATAATAACTTTAGTTATAGCTTATAGCTTCTAAAACATTTACAAACCAAATTCCAGAAAAGTTGGGTCATTCTTGAAATTTGAAAAAAATGAAAACTAAGAGACTTTCAAATCACACGAGCCAATATTGGATTCACAACAGAACACAGATAACATAACAAAATAAAGTTTAAACTGAGAAATTTTTACAATTTTACGCACAAAATGACCCCATTTTAAATTTGATGCGCGCTACAGGTCTCAAAATAGTTGGGACCGGGACATGTTTAACATGGTGTAGCGCCTCCTTTTCTTTTCAAAACAGTTTGGAGACGTCTGGGCATCGAGGTTATGAGTTTCTGGAGTTTGTGTTGGAATTTGGTCCCATGCTTGTCTGATATAGGTTTCCAGCTGCTGAAGAGTTTGTGGTCGTCTTTGACGTGTTTTCTGTTTAATGATGCACCAAATGGTCTTTATAGTTGAAAGATCTGGACTGCAGGCAGGCCAGTTCAGCACCCAGACGAAGCCATGCTGTTGTAATAGCTGCAGTATATGGTTTTGCATTGTCCTTCTGAAATACACAAGGCCTTCCCTGAAATAGACGTCGTCTGAAGGGAGCATATGTTGCTCTAAAACCTATATACACCTTTCAGCATTCATAGGTCTTTCCAAAACATGCAAGCTACCCATACCATGCACTTATGCACCCCCATACCATCAGAGACGCTGGCTTTTGAACTGAATGCTGATAACACACTCGAAGGTCTCCCTCCTCTTTAGCCCAGAGGACATGGCGTCCGTGATTACCGACAAGAATGTCAAATATTGACTCGTCTGACCATAGAACACTTTACCACTTTAAAACAGTCCATTTCAAATGAGTCTCAGCCCACAGGACACGACGGCGCTTCTGGACCATGTTCAAACATGGCTTCCTTTCTGCATGATAGAGCTTTAGTTGGCATCTGCAGATGGCACAGCGGATTGTGTTTACCGACGGTGGTTTCTGGAAGTATTCCGGGGCCCGTTTAGTAACGTCATTGACACAATCATGCCGATGAGTGATGCCGTGTCGTCTGAGGGCCAGAAGACCAGGGGCATCTGATAAAGGTCTTCGGCCTTGTCCCTTAGGCACAAAGATATCTCCAGTTTCTCTGAATCTTTTGATGATGTCATGCATTGTAGATGATGAGTTTTGCGAAGTCTTTGCAAATTTCTTTCACAGATCTGCCCATCTTTACTTCTGAGAGACTCTGGCTCTCTAACACATCCTTTTTATAGCGAATCATGTTACAGATCTGATATCAATTCACTTAGTTAGTTGCTGGATTTTCTCCCAGCTGAATCTTTATAAACTTTCTTTTTTTTAGCCATATTTGCACCCATGCCAACTATTTTGGGACCTGAAGCATTTGAAATGAGCTCATTTTGTGCAGAAAATTGTAAAATTTCTCAGATAAAACATTTGTTATGTTATCTGTGTTCTGTTGTGAATAAAATATTGGCTCCTGTGATTTGAAAGTCTTTTAGTTTTCATCTTATTAAAATTTAAAGAACGTCTCAACTTTTCCGGGATTTGGGTTGTACATGTTTCTAAATACAGCACGTTTCTAAATATTAGCACGTCCGCCTCACTGCAAAAACGTCCTGGGTTCGAGTCCTGGGCTTGGGTGTTTTTGTGTGGAGTTTGCATGTTCTCTCTGTGCTTGTGTGGGTTTCCTCCGGGTACTCTGGTTGCGTCTCATAGTCCCAAAGACATGCACATTAGGCTAATTGGCTGTTTGAAATTGCCCCTAGGTGTGAGTGGGAATGTGAATCCTTGTGTGTGTTTCCCTGCGATTGTGTGGCGATCTGTTCAGGGTGTACCCTACCTTTGCCCAGTGTTTTTGCAGCATTTGTCTGACACTCTTATCCAGAGCGACTTACAATTATACTTTTTATACAACTGAGCAATTGAGGGTTAAGGGCCTTGCTCAAGGGCCCAACAGTGGTGATAGTGGGGATTGAACCGCTGACCTTCAGACCAGTAACCCATCGCCTTAACCACTAAGCCACCACTGGCTCCAGCCTCCCTGCCACCCATCCTAATAGTAGGATTAAGCGGCTTAGCAAATGAGTGAGTGAGTGAGTAAATACAAGTGCATGAAATTATAAGATAGTGCTCACCTGTTCCAGTTCACCTGTTAGCTTCTTCTTGTCCTCCACCAGAAGTCCCCTCTCTCGCTCATATTTCTGTTTGACTTCCACCTCAAACTCCTCACGCTCACTTTGGCTAATAAATGCACAACACACACACACACACACACACACACACACACACACACACACACACACACACACACACACACACACACACACATATATATTACAGCCATCATTGATATAGTCACTGATCCTCTCAGACTTCAGTGTTTTATAATCATTACAATCATGGTTTGGATGTAAATACACACTGCAATTTTCATGTCATATCTGATACTTTATATAGAGAAGAAAACACAAACATGTTCAATAAGACAATGAGGATCACTTACATCAATAAAAAACAAAAGTTAAAAGGTAGGAATCAGCTAATAGCTATTTATCTAATTAGCACAGACAGTGGTAAAATAAGTTCCCTTTAGCCTCTCCAATCAGCCAGGAGAGGTGTATAACACCCATGTCACATGTCAAGATATTATTATTATATGGAATTACATTAAAACACTAAAGCACATCATTAACCCTGTTGACACTACAGTGTCAGAATGGGTCCAGAAGCAATCTCCCAGTCCACACCAGGCTCGGAAACATTTTTCCATCACCTGTTCTCGAGGTGGTTTTGACGAGACTGATTCAGCAGATCTTAAATTTGTAGCAAAGACAGGTGAAGCAAACCTACTGAGTATTTGCACAGTGCATGTATGTTCTGACGTGTATTTGACCCGATCAGTATGTAGGCTACTGATGTAAACCATCTTATAACGGTATGAGTTAATCTTATGAATTGTGATGACCTTATTTGCACCTCTATTAGATCCACTGAGTGATTTGGGTTCTAGAGTAGATACATTACTCTTTACTTGTGTTTAGATAAAAGTTTTGAATCGTGCAGGTATTCAGATGTCCACATATTTGTGGTGAATGCTTTGTTTTACGGAATAGCAAACTAATGAGGTTGCTTAGCACACATCGCAGTCTCGCCTTTCTCTTATCTGTTTCTTCTCTTCATTTATTCAAAGTAACTGATCAGTAAAAAAAAAAAACAAACAAAAAAAACCCCCACACAACTAAACTCAATCAAACTAACACGGGAACACTCACCACCACTGGTATGATGCCTTCCCTAAATGCACTTCCTCATGCATAGTGAGGGTCCATTCAGGTCCAGGTTTAGTATTTTGGATGTGCCGATTTTACAAGTGATCTTACAGACGTTTCTGCTGTTACAGATGTGGACAGAAACTAGTCTTTGAGCAAATCTTGGAAAAAGTGAGTTCACCAGAACCAAGATCAGTCCCATGTTCTCCACTCCCTATGACCCCAAACCCTATGTTCTCCACTCCCTATGACCCCAAACCCTATATTCCCCAAACCCGATGTTCCCTACTCCCTATAACCCCAAACCCGATGTTCCCCAGTCCCTATATTTCCCAAACCCGATGTTCCCCACTCCCTATGACCCCAAACCCGATGTTCCCCAGTCCCTATATTCCCCAGTCCCTATATTCCCCAGACCCTATGTACTCAGTACCTATGTTCCCCGGTCCTTATTACATTAATAGATCTTCAAAGTAACAATTTATGGAATATTCGTGATTTCACATTTTTAATGTTAATAGGGTTAGGGTTAGGGAGCATAGGTACTGGGGAACATAAGTACTGGGGAACATAGGTACCAGGGAACACAGACATGGACCTACCTTCCTCTGAAATGTATGTATGTATGTTTTTATTTAAATTAATATCCTGCATACTCAACAGTTGCACATGCATTACTAACAGCTTTTTTAAAAGTTGTTCATATTTTTCATATGAAACATTTAAATTCCATGTATTTGTACCATTTTTCCTAAAACTGTCTGAAGAGAAAGGATGAAGAGAGATGGAGAATAACAGAAAAAGATAATCCAGTCTATCCACGCATGAACATACTTTTCTCGCCGAATCTTCTCCAGCTTGTCTTTGAGCATAAGGGTCTCCTTTTGCAGAGTGAGGTGCTGGGCCTCGGCATCATTCAGCTCCTTCCTGTGGCTCTTGAGCTCAGCGACGTGTTGCGTTTCTCTGTGACACAGCTCCTCTTCATGCTGCACTCTCTTCTTTTCCAGCTCCGCTCGCAGCCACGCCACCTCCTGCTGCTGCTGCTCCGCACTCGCTCCAGGGTGCAGCGGCCCAGCCTGTTTCAACCCATACAGGAGCTTTTATTAATAAATGAATTCATTCATTTTCTGACCTGCTTAATCCTAATTAAGGTCGTGGGGAGGCTGGTGCCCATCTTAGCCGACTCTAAGAGTGATGAATGAATAAATGAATGAAATATTTAAATAATAATTAATAAAATAATAATGAAAAAAATAAAACAAGAGTTTTAAAGTTTATATTTAGATATTTTACCCATGACAGAGACAGAGGTGAGCTCAGCACTTTGAGCCAAGCTAAGTGCAGTGTATCGAACGGCATCTATTTAGCCTACTGACTCAGAGTTAAGTGCATATCACCGATACAAAAGTAAAGCATGTGCTATAAAGGTGTTTTAGTATATAATACACAGAAAAACAAACTAAAATAAGATCTTTATGCTTTATTTTTTCATTTTAATGCATGATAATTATGATGCCACCTTTATGTAGTGACTGTGACAAACTGTGAGCATCCATCGCTCTGAGCCAAGCATCCCCTCAGAATAATGTTTTTTTAAACACTGAAACAAGGTATCCCAATGCTATTGACTTCACCTGTCAGTGGTTATAATGTTTTTAATGTTATGGCTGATCAGTAAATATTTTCTGGATGTAATAAAAAAATGCAGTGAGTGTGTGTATAATTCATGTATAAAGTATGAAGCTTTAGTTCGAGCCGTATCACGTCACACCAGAATGGATTATTTTCTTCTTTAACACCCAGCACTTCCTACTAGAATGTGAAATCAATGCAATTCTGTTTTTAGTGCCATACCGTAAGGTTAATGTTACTGACGTGATAAAATGCCAAAATGTTACAGTAGTCCCATGTTATAAATCTAAAAAAAAAAAAAAAAGGCAATCACAAGTCATCATCTTTGTTATGGGATGTTTGCCCCTGACTAAAAGGTAATCGTACCTTGAACCCCTCCAGTTCCTCCTCAAGCTGTCTGCTGAACTGTTCATTTCTCTCTCGCAGTTTCCTCTCCTTCTGAACCTCAACTGCCTGCTCCTCAACCTGCACCTCCAACTGAGCAAAACCAAACCATGTAACGTTAGTTAAAGACTCAAATCATGCAAATTTGTTTAATTTACCTTTGGTGTGGCACAGTGGGGTAGTGGATAACAGGCCGCCTCATAGCAAGAAGGTCCAGGGCTCTGTGTTTCTGAGTGGAGTTTTCATGTTCTCCCTGCGCTTGATTGGGTTTCCTCTGGGCACTCTGGTTTCCTCCCACAGTTTGCTTTGGCGAGCTGTTCAGGGTGTACCCCACTTTCTCCCAGTGTTGGCTGAGATAGGCTCTAGCCTCCACACAGTCATGGTGTCGCTTGCATTTAATTTCAATTCATATTCCAAACCGCTTTATCCTTCAATAGCTTCGCGGGGAGGCTGGAGCCTATCTCAGCGGAATCCGAGATAAGGCAAGGCACACAGACACTGACACTCACACAATAAAGAATATCTAATTAGCCTAATGTTCGTGTCTTTGGGCTGTGGTAGGAACCCAGAGTGCCCGGAGTAGACCCTTGCAAGCACACAGAAACGCCCTTGCCAAGCCTAGGACTGAAACCGAGGACCTTCTTGCTGTGAGGGACAGGTGCTAACCACTACACCACCTTCAAGTAAAATATAATATTGTAAAATCTTTAAATGGTTTTGATCTGGCAACCCAATCGAAGAACTTCTTCAATCATAAGCTGAATTTCAACTCAGTTGATTTCAGCAGCTACGGTTACCATTTGCTTAATCTTATAAGGGAGAATTAAGACCTCTTACCTCATTCTTTGCTCTCTCAGCCTTACGTATCTCCAGCCGCAGCGTTTCCAGCCTTTGTGAAAGAGCCTCCACCTCTTCCTCCTTGTCTCGTAGTTGACGTGCTAACCGTTGCTTGTGTGAGCGGAGCTCAGTGAGGCGCTCGTTCAGCTCGGAAAACTCTTGCATGACCATCTTCCTTTGACTGTGTGCCTCTTTCAGCTCCTTTCCCTGGGCCTTAAACTTTTCCTTGGTGTCCAGCAGCTCCTATACAGAGCAATTCAACCATAGATTGTGTTTAAACATGTAATTGCTATCGCTTGGTACCTACCGAACAAATTCCTTTAAATATGAGATACTCCAGAACATTTACGTTACAGTGTTGTACAAAGACACAGTGATGGGAATCATCCATCTATCCCTCCATCTATTATCTGTATTGCTTATCCTCTGAGAGATTGTGGGGAGCTGGAGCCAATCCCAGCTGACTTCAGGTAAGAGGCGGGGTTATATCCTGACCAGGTTGCAATCTATTAGAGGACTGATACATTCACACCTCGGGACCATTTTGAGTAGTCAGTTGACCTAATGTGCAGGTATTTGAACTGTGGGAGGAAACCAGAGTACTCAAGGGAAACCTACACAAGCACAGGGAGACCATGAAACTCCACAGGGAAGTGCCAGCGACCCTTCTCGCTATAAGGCTACAGTTAGACTCACTGTCGGCTAGTTTGAAGAATCTAACACTCACTCACTCATCTGCCAAATTTAGATGGAGGTGGAGTACACCCTGAATAGCTTGTCAGTCCATCGTGGGGTCAACATGCACACAACCATTTACACTCACAACTGGAGGCAACGTGGAACATCCAGTTAGCTTAATGTGCATAACTTTTTTTTTTAATTCCCCCCATTTTTCTTCCCTAATTTAGTCGTATTCAATTCCCACCTATCAAGGATTGCCCTCCCTATCACACGACCACCTCCAACCAGTGAGGAGTGTAAACATGCACATGCACCCTCCATGACATGCAATGCCCGCCTTTTTTCGAACTGCTGCACATGCGTATTTTGGGGCGGTCTAACACACTCGGGAGGAAAGAGCTATCCCCCTCGTACGAATGAGCTCACAGACGCCCATGATTGGCTGGTGATCGCTGTGAGTGACAGGGAAGTGAGCATATGCCATCCCTTCCTCCTGTGAGAGCTCGGCCAATTAGCTCCCATGGATTCCCGATCACGGATGGCTGTGGCATTAATGTGCATATCTTTTGACGGTGGAAGGCAACCGGAGTACCTAGAGGAAACCCATATAATCACATGGAGAACATTTAAACTCCACACAGAAACATTCGCCCCGATCCTGGGACTCGAACCCAGGACCTTGTTGCTATCCACTTGCTAACGTGCTAACCACTACGCCACTACTAACACCCTGTGTTCAATTAAAGAAAAAAAAAAAAAAAACGATATTAACTAGACAATGGAAGCTTCTAGATGTTCCTAAAACCAGTATCCAGTTCGTCTCTCCATCTGGCTGCCTGCTTATGAAAACTCTGGTTGTTGTTATGAAACATGCAAATGTTTTTGTTCTGGTTTGTCATGCACTGCCTTATGAACTACATTTGAAGAAGAAGGAACCTAAACAAGTTATAGTAAATTTAATGTAAAATACATTTTCTTCATCCAGAATAACATTATATGTTTCATCATGATGTTTACCATGATGAACTTTTACCATGTTGTACTCACTCACTCATTTGCTGAACTGCTTCATCCTACTAGGGTTGCGGGGAGGCTGGAGCCTATCTCAGCCAACATGGGCAAAGGCTTCACCAGCTCATCAGACCATTACAGGACCAAACACAGAACCATTCATACTCACACCTAGGGGCAATTGGGAACAGCTAATGTGCATGTCTTTGGACTGTGGGAGGAAACCAGAGTACTCAGAGGAAACCCACGCAAACACAGGGAGAACATGCAACTCCACACAGAAACGCCTTAACCGGGGACTCGAAACGAGATCCCTCTTGCTGCGAGGCAGACATGCTAATCACTACACCACCTTGCCACCACAATGATGTACTATTTTGGCAAATTTCTTTGACTAAAGTGTTGACATCTGGTATTTGTGGTGAGCATTTGGAAAAAAGGTTTTAAAGTTTTCTGTTTAGTGAATATCTGATGTGTTTTATCTTCTATTCATCTATATTATCACTATATTATCAGTTAATTTTGGTTGAATATAAAAGTTTCCTGGTGAAACCACACCAGCCCACAGGGCTTAGTATCTCTTATTCACCTGTTCTACATCTTGTTTTGGTTCTGTGTCTGTTTACAGTAACAATAACGAGACGGCGTGATCGGAGGAATGATCTTGTGCATGTGTGATAACTTGTCAGCGCAACAGCGATTGGTAGAAAGTGGAAAAGTCTGAGATCGAGTGTTAAGAAACAGAAGAAAGGAAACGATTTCAAGAGAAACAAAAAAGATGGTGATGTTAATAATATCATGGCGGTCGGTGCAGGGGGTATTAACACTCGCGTACAGGAGGAAACAAATAGTTTCAGAAAGACATTGTCACAAGACACAAGATTTACCTTTGTACTTCATCTTTATTTAATATACCTGGATAATAAATGGGCCCCTTTAAATTCACGTCTCCAGGGAAATATTTCAATCTAGTATAGCTTGAGAAAGTATCACCCAAATTTGGTGCTTATATCATCATGTCAACTATTTTGTCAGGTTCCTGCTCCATTACTGCTACAAGTATCCGGAGGGTTTCGTCCTCTCCAAATTACAGTACCTACCTATAGGGATGGATGATAATAACGGTATATGTTAACATTAGACCATAATTCAATACCTAAAAAAAGACCCTTATGCTAAACTACAGCGTAGGGTTTTTGAAGTGACAGCTGTTTTTTTATTATGAAAATAATTTGCACCTTGTGCAGGCTGTCTTTCTCCAGTGTGACACTTTGGAGCTGCCTTTCCAGGGTCTTTATTATCTTCAAGGAGTCTTCTAGATCTTTCTGGGCCAAACTGGCTTCCTTAAACTGCTGCTGCTCTGGATGCTGACCTGAATCTGAGACACACCAGAAGGATTACGTTTCCATTTTTAGAAAAGTCACACATTATCACTGGAGATTCAGACCAGATATTAAATCGGTTGTATGTTTGGTGCATTTAGTCAATCTCTTACCTGCTATCTGCTTTTTCAAGATGTCTATCTCACTCTTCAGGCTCCTTATCTCCACCTCTTTGTTGGCACCAGGTGGCCCATTTGAATTAGGATGCTGCAAAGTCTGTACCGTCCGCGTGGCCTCTGCGACATGGAAGATTCATATCATTAGGCATCACACTGAGTGTACGATTATTTTAGGGGACATTTTGCTTGGGTTCACACTGCACATAATTAAACAAACCAAAACGTGAAAATAAAAACCCACAGAAATCACACAAGCGCATGAAGATAAGGCCAAATAAATGCTTACATGATTAAGTAAATATAAAACCTTTGTGGCGGCACGGTGGCGCAATGATTAGCATGACTGCCTCACAGAAACAACGCCCTGGGTTCGAGTTGTGGGCTCGGGCGTTCGTGTGTGGAGTTTGCATTTTCTCCTCGTACAAAGACATGCACATTAGGCAACCTGGCTGTTCCACATCGCCCACAGGTGTGAATGTGAATGTGAATGGCTCTGTGTGTTGCCCTGCAATGGTCTGGTGAGCTGTTCAGGGTGCACACCACCTTCGCGCAGTGTCAGCTGAGAAAGACGCCAACCTCCCCGTGACCCTATTAGGATTAAGTGGTTTGGTAAATGAATGAATGAATTAATACAACCTTGGAGAACAAAAAAAGATTGAACTAGTTATCCAAATACTTTGTATGAAGGGGAATGATTGAGGCTTGAAATGTGGTGGCAGCATAATTTTATTTTTAAAAATGAAAAAAATTCAAATCTGGTAACAACTGGTTCCTCCAGCAGGATGATAATCTTGAAAATTGCCCAAATATCATCAAAATGACTTAAACGACAACAAAGGGAAAGTACTGTATGGGAGGGGTGTCTTACCTGAATCCCACAGAAGAAATTATGGACTGAAGTGAAAAATGTGTCTGAGTGAGAAAGACCACAAACTTGCAGTACACCAGTACAATTGGAAGGAGTGTGCAAAACATTCCAGCAATGTCGAGAGAAGAGTTCACGAGTTTAATTCAGGTTCAGCAATTAAAGACAATACTGCCAATTACAGGGTGGACCAATAAAACCGCCCACATTTCAAAGGTAAAAGAAAAGAAATGCTGAAAATAATCAAATTATTATTTACAGAAAATAAACTTAATTCAGTAGGTTTTATTTGGATGGAAGTGGAGGTATTTGTGTCAGATTCTATTTGAGGTTTTCCAGGAAATCCCTACATTGCTAAAGATAGATAGAGCATGCTTCCGCTCAGAACATCTCTGAGACTGCACAACAGATCACCTCAACGCTTCAAATTTCTTTTGCGGACGAGCACTCCCAGGACGATCAGGTGATTTTCTTTTTGAAGCTGAACCTGTTGCTCTGCAGATCTCAACCTACTGCAAGGTGGTTTTCTGTTCTGAAATGTTTTGGTCCTGTTTGATACTGAAATGTCTTTGAAAGCCCCTCTGTGTGGCAATCAGGGAGTGGTTGTTTGAAGAATGCTTCAACAGGAAATGCACGGTGTACTCCGAGCCTGATGTCATTCCGATGTTGCCAACTGAGGACAGTTGAGGTTGGGCTACTAACAGAACTTAGCACCGCCTCTCCTCCATCACTAAGTTTCATGTGTGCAAAAAAAAATTATTATCTTTAACCTTTTTTGTGCTTATTTTTTAGCTTTGAAATGTGGGGGTGTTTTGGGGTCACCCTGGCGGGTACAAAGGCATAACATGAGTAGTAAGAAAAATGTGACCTCTGTGATTAAATGACTGAAGTGATGTTTTGTTGAAAGTGTTGACTTCAGCCTACACTCGAATATAAAAAAGAAGATATAATAAATGTAATAAAGATTATGTCATACTTATGTTTATTAGAATAAACACTAATAAAAAAAATCTTATCTGTATTTACTAAAGTGTGTGTTTATGTGTGTGTGTCATCATGCAAAATAGTTTGGTTGTGAAGCACGGAATTGAGCATGCACGGCGTGGGGGGGGGGGTCTGGGTAAATTAAGCACTTTATTTATTGTACAATAAAAAAGTTGTAAAAAATGTCAAACACATTCGTATCACTAAAGGGTTAAATCTCTGAAAAATCTCCCCAAATACTGATGGATTGAACACGTTCAGATCAAAGAAGAAATGATTATTCTACATGCAAAGAAAAGGCACATGGCTCTTTTTTCATGCAACAATGGAAGACCACGTGATGAGAAACACATCTCGACCACTGTTATGGTAAACTGATTTATTCCGCTTTGGAAAGCCATCGGTTTAAACAAGGTAAGAAGATTTTCACACAAACTAGCCCTGTATTATTTTGTAGATTGTATTTATTATTTTTTGAAGATTTGAAGTTAAAAGGCTAAAACTTCACAGAGAGAAAGTAAATGTCACGAGAAACGTTGTGTATAATGTTTGGAAGGTCGTGATTTTAGGATTTCTGCATCAGATCATTGTTTTAATTAACAGTGTTACAGCTAACATCCTTATTTATTTTATCCAAAAAATATTTTGTTCTCGAAATGCTTGGAGTAAAATATTGGGATGAATTTAGATATAGTTCTAAAATGATTAAATCAAGCCCAAATTATTGGTTATTGGATTCTCTTTTAAATTCTACACAGCAAAAGCCAGTTAGTTACCAAAAGCATCACTGATTTTGTGTTACGCATTACACAGGAATTGGGGCAGATTTTACAAAGTTTAAAATAACTAGATCACCAACTAATGATCTCCTGAGGTGATATCTAATGCAAAGTTAAATCAAATATAGAGCAACTAATATGGCAAATTTCAAGGTGATATCTGTTTTGGTTGTCCAAAACTTTCAACATTTTTACGCTGAATCCTGATTGTATCCCTGGATCATGCTTTTAACAAAACCTGAAATTAACTGTTATTAAGTACTTTTCTTAAAATGCTCTTTGAATTGTTAGCAGCTCTTATTACGTAGAAATTTATTTTGTTTAAGAAAACATTAGAACCTTGCAGTGGAGGTTCCACTTCGTCTTCCAGATATTACCTTTATCTAAGAGTGTATACATGTGTATTTTCCCACCCTGGAGTTTGCGACTGAGCTCAGTTTTCTCCTGCTCCAGTCGGCGGATCCGTCTTTCATAAGCCTCTGAGGCCAAGCTGTCCTCCAAAGTTCTCTGTACACAATCCACCCCTGAAGAGCCTCCAGAGTCTTTCAAACAGCCCCGATCTGACAGAGAGCTACACACACACACACACACACACACACACACAAGGAGAAAGTGGCATCAACTAAAGGACTGCTCCTGAACCACTAATCACAGCAGGAAGAAGACCACAAGCCACACATATCTAATATCAAAAGACTGTCAATTATAGACAAATATGGACGCTGTGATTTCGCTTGCTTTACCATTAACTTTTCAATAATGAGGGAAAATTTGCACCCAAAAGCCACATCATTCCAAAGCAAAGGCTATAGGGTTACATATAACTCAGCATGAAGCTTGAATGTATTAGTTTGTAGCTGAGCACTGGATTGTGCCACGCTGACAAAATTCCTCCTTTATGATAACACGCTTCAGATCACGGCGGATTTCACCAAAGTGTTCAGAAACAAAACAAGAGCCCACTCACTGAACACTTACCATTCGCTAGTGTAGGTGAAGCCAAGAAACGGGAGATGGAGTCCAGAGAAGGCCGCGTGGGAGGGCGGCGGTATCGATTCCTGTGATAACGAAGCTCGAACAAATCAACATTTTCAAACTTTCTACTATAAACAAAAATATATTCTATCAGAATGACCTCAGGGGGTGACAGTGGCTTACAGTGATATTTAACTGTTGCATGTTTTCAATGTATTTCAACCTGAAAGAATCACCAATCTTGGAGGATGTTTAATTTTCTAAAAATAAATACATACATAATCACAGACATGTTACAAAACAATATTTATACAAAATTCCAACCTTCTGGATGGTTGGATCAATGGGCTGTAACTGTCAGATCAATGGGACTGTTGGAATACAGGGCTATAACCGAATTTTCTGCGGCATGGACTTAACTACCGAATATACTGACGTATTCTTCATCAACCTAATATTCTCTGACTGCTGTTGCTTGATCCGTTTTGTGGGTTGTAGCCCTGTCATAGACCATTTTCTTCAATTTCTACCATAGATTTTCAATGGGATTGAGGTCCAGCCAATTTGCAGTCCATCCTATTGACTTTATGTCTTTCTTGAAGGAAAGTTTGCACATTTTTTTGCAAGACACATTATCATCCTGCAAAATGATGTCATCATCACTAAACAACCTTTTAATTAATGGAATAAGAAAAGTCTCCAAAGTTTCAATGTAAACTTTCTCATTTATTGAAGATGTAGGCCATCTTTTCTGTACCTTTACCTGACATGCAACCCCAGATCATCAGGGATTTTGAAAATGTCTGTTTCCTTTAGATAAATTTCACTGGAATGGCACCAAACAGAAGTTGCAGCATTTTCATCCAGATATCCACAGTCCATGCTTACTTTTCTTTAGCCCTCTGGAACCTTGTTTTTTTTTCTGTTTCGGTGTTAATGATGGCTTTTGTTTGGCTTTGTAAAAATGGATGTAAATCTCATTTCCTTTAGATGATTTCTGACAGTTCAGCCACAGGCATCAACTCCAGTTTCCACCCATTGGTTCCTCATTTGTTTTGCTGTTTTCATGACTTTTTGCTTTATGTTTTTAATCTTGATGCTTTGACGTCCTCCTTGGACTACCAGTGTGCATCCCCTTTACAACTCTTTTACAACCTTGCCATTCTGTTTGCACTTGATCCAGAATTTCGACAAGAGCTGACTGGGAACATTTACATTTATGTTTATGGCATTTGACAGATGCTCTTAGACAGAGCGACTTACATTTTTATCTCATACAACCAACAAGTTTTTATTTAATTCCCTGATAATTTGCTTTCGTTAAGAAGTTTTATAATCCTTTCTTTTGTTTCAACTGACATTTCTCATGTTGGAGGTATGACTCATGTCAGTCCCCAGGGAGAACAAGCATTCTTTTTTATCTGCAGACTAATTAGCAGATTGAAACTGATGTACGTATTTGTTTTAGGACTGAAAATTACAGGTTTTTTCTCTGCTTGATCCAATATTATTATTATTATTATTATTATTATTATTATTATTATTATTAACTAATTTATTTATTTTTACAAAATTAAACAATTAATTGAGCTTCCACAAAGACTGGTGATTCCAACCTTTTTGCCAGAGTTGTAGCTTACGTCAGTATTGTTTGCATTAGTATTTACCTCCTTCACTGTGGAACCAAAACATTAGTTCACATCATCTCGATATACAGTAAAATCCTAAACACTTTATACTTTACCTACATACCTAACATACCTAAACTAAGCCAAAAAGCTTAACCATCATTAAGCAGAGAAGTCCAGGAAAGAATCAGTCACATTTTTTTTTATAATAATAAAATATTCGAGGGCTCCTGAGTAGTGCATCGGCAAATGCATGATTATCAACCTGGAGATCCCATGTTCGAATCCCGGTTGAAATTACAGCCATCTGTGGCCAGGAATCCTGTGGCCGGGCTCTCACAAAAGGGAGGGGTGGCATTCCCTCACCTCCCTGTCACTTACATCGACAATCATAGGCGTCTGTAAGTTCATTCGTACTAAAGACGGACATCGCTTTCCCTCCAACTGTGTTAGGCTGCCTCTGAATGTGCACGCACAGCAAAGATGCAGGTGTCAGCATCACGTGTCATGAAGGGGTCACATGCTTGCTTATGCCCCTTCTTGGTTGGTGGTGGTTGTATGTGATAGGGAGACAAAACTTGACAGGTGGGAACAGGCTATGGTTAAATGAGGAAGAGAAAAAACAATGGAAAATTCTAATAAATAAATAAAATGTGAAATTTTATACACCCTACAGAACTCCACTCTCATCTCACTCACATGCCGTACCAATTAATCCTATGAGGGATGCAGGGAGGCTGGTGACTATCTCAGCCAACACTGGGCAAAGGTGAGGTACACCTTGAACAGCTCACTAGGCCATCGCAGAGCAACACACATACACACACACAACCATGAACACTCACACCTAGGGGCAGTTTGGAACAGCCAATTAGCCTGTCTTTGCATGCTCTTTGGACTATGGGAGGAAAACAGAGTACCTGGAGAAGACCCACGCAAGCACAGGGAGAACATGCAAACTCCACACAGAAATACCCTCTCAGAGTCCGGGACTCAACCGAGGAATTTCTTGCTGTGACGTGGACGTGCTAAGCCCTACGCCACACATATCCCTTATTACAAAATAAAAAGATTATGACAAAAACCTGACTCTTTAGTTTGCATTTTTTGTTTTGACGTATACATTCTGTGTCCTTTGTGCTAGTTGTTATTTGCCCCTGATACCCTGATTGTGTCTTGCCGATGCTTTTTTGCTATACTGTATTAATCCTGCAAGGGAAATTATTGCCTCTGCATTTAACCCATCCAAAGTGAGCGCACAGACACACTCAGGGCGATGGGCTGCCACACACATTGAGGGTGCCCAGGGAGCAGTTGGGGGTTCGGTGCCTTGCTCAAGGGCACTTCAGCCATGAAGGTGGAGGAAGGGAAGGTGCAGCTCACTCCGCGACCAACACGCATTTTTCCTGCTGGTTCGGCAACCAAAACAGTGACCTTTTAGTCCCGAAGCCACTTCTCTAACCATTAGGCTACGGCTGCCCCTGTTTTACCTTCTTTTCTGGTTTTGTTTGCCTTTGTGTCTGCAATACACTCTCTGTTGACTTTACATCCATCTTTGCCTGCATGTACTTTAATTCCAATTTAGCACAATCCACACTATGCAAAAATCCAGGGGGGTGAATACTTATGCAAAGCCCTGAAATGTAATGTAAATCTTATTAGATAGGTGAATCTGAGTAATTACAGGACTGAAAGTCAAATCTCTGTTACGGTTCTGAATATGTCAGAGTGAGAGGAATAAATTCCTACATTGCTGTCTCAAAAAATGGCAAAATACAAACAGCTGAAAAGATTGACAGGATAACTAGGCTTTATAAACCACTGGGGTTTTGGGTAATGAAATACCTGGAGTTAGGTTTAACTGATCTTAGTGAAGGAAAAAGAATGAATTTCCAACACATACCGAATTCTTTAAGCAGTCGTCCTCCACATCAAAGTTTGAGGTATCAGTAGGGCTGCTGACTTCAGGGATGTAGGGGGCCTCACAACTGCGGATGTCGTCCCAGTTGATGCCTGAGAAGAAGGGGTGGCTCTTGAAGTCCTCTATGCCGTTCTGGCCCAGCCGGTGCTGACGAGAGCAGATCAGCCTCCGCATCAGGTCTTTGGCCTCCTCAGATACATCAGATATCTGTGTGGGGAACTGAAAGCGCTCCTGTGGAGAATTAAATAGGATAAAATAAAGTCTAGAACATAAATTATGACAAATCAAAGTAGTATACAGGATATGAATGCTATTTCTACTGTTCTGGTACTTCGACTGGTCTTTAAAGTATAAATTTAAGCTTAGTACATAAAAGGATGAGGTGACAAATCCAGAAAAACTTAATGGCTTAAAGACTTAACGAATATAAATACATACATAAATATTTTTAATACATTAGATATTTAACACATGGCATGCCCACCTTATGGTTCATGATTTTCCCGTATGTCTCCACCAGTGACTCGGCGTAGAAGGGCGTCTCCCCATAGAGCATCTCGTACATGCAAACTCCCAGAGACCACCAGTCACACTCGGCCCCATATTTTCCTTTCCCGTCCTCCATGGCCCGCAGGATCTCAGGAGAGATGTAATCCGGTGTTCCCACCGCGATTGAGGATTGCACCTGCGTGAACCACAGCTCAGGGTTACTTACAGAAACCATCACTGAGTCCCATTCGCTAATCTCTGAGGGAGCTCAATAAAGCACCACCAAAATTTCTATATGGATGGACTTACTGTTCCGTCCTCCATCAGTTTAAGACAAGAGCCGAAGTCTGCCAAGCGAACATGACCGTTCATGTCCAGCAAGATGTTGTCAGGCTTAATGTCCCTGTGATTTCATAGACACATGAAAATTAATAATAAAAGGCGACATGGTGGCAGTGTTTAGCACATCCATCTTACAGCAAGAAGGTGTGGGTTCGAGTCCCGGGCTCAGTAAAGGCATTTCCTTGTGGAGTTTGCATGTTGTTCCAGTGCTTGCGCGGTTTTACATTGGGTACTCCAGTTTCCTCCCACAGTCTAAGATATGGACATTAGACTAAATGGCTGTTCTCAATTGCCCCTCGGTGTAAGTCTATAGGGTTGTGTGCGCTGGCCCTGCAATGGATGGCTAGCTGTTCAGGGTGTACCCCGCCTTCACCTACAGTCAGCTGAAATGGGCTCCAGCCTCCCCATGTCTCCAGTAGGATTTTTTTTATATAGCAGTCCTCTGAAATTCATGTTTCCAGATCATATGCAGCATAATAACATAACATGGAAACACACTGACAGTGTTATAGAACAGACACTGACTGTAAGCTTTAAAGCTCGTGATACTAAAAAAATGCCTTGTGCTTGTGTGATGCTGTGTTATTGAATGTTGCTGTGCTATTTTCAACATTCATTCCCTCATTTCTTCTGGTCAGGTTTATTGTGTGCAAACAAAGCATTAAGTGTGTGGGCTTACTCAGAATTCTGACACGAGCTGCAGCAAGGGACCCTTACAAACTGTACTCTGTAACCCCGAAAAGTGGCGATAATCCGTCTGGAAACCTATGAATTCTTTTTATGGACTGCAACCCAACCATAATGACATAATTTTCAGCTGATTTTCAGTTAATTTTCACCTGAACTAACAAATGAACCTATACAGATCTACAGGCTGGATTTTATGTACTGAATATCAGACTCTTCTTGTGTGATAAAATATAAGCCAGTGTTTATACTGTGGTGCTACATGCTGTTTGTGGATGGTTTACTATATTGATTTAGGGACTGTCTAAAAGCAGAGCTCCCGGTAGATGTCTCTTGATAGGTGCCAGGAGCCTTTCTGATTTTCACTTTAATTTGTATCAGCTGTCTTGTTAGTTTCATTATCCGTTTAACAAGTTCATGTTCTGTCATACATCTGATTTAGGCGTTTGCTCCATGAAAATTTATTTACTTGTGTTATTAATGAGTGAGCAATTGGTTGGGTATCCACACCATTTCATGTCCACAACAGGCTACACGTATATTGTATGTAGTCCAAGAATATGGACCAGTATCTAATCCCTGAGTAAAGGAGGATTCACAATTTCCAAATGTTTTTCAGTCGGGTGATGTAAAACACGTCACAACCATCCGCTGTAAGCTTACTTATCCTGACGTGCACCACCAAGCCTTGCGGAAACAATGCCATAATTATGGTGTACTTAAGGACTCTGATCATTAAACTTCCTTGTGGAGTGCCACACTCATGTCTCAGTTTCCTTCACCACGTTATCACATTTAGTAAAATGTTCTGTTGATCTGCTTTAGGTTATATTCATTATTTAAAAAGTGCATTTCTGTGACTGCACATGCCCTATATGACACCACCAATCATATACCAATCAAAGTGCAAGAATAAAAGTAAATGTTACGATTGGATGACGAAAAGCACACCAACATCAACAAGAACATTAACAGCCTTCAGAAGAGACATCTGTGCTGTAAAGTATGTAGTAGAAGAAAGAGATAGGAAGAGAGAATGAAACAACACTGAAGAGGTTGGGCATAGAAAAGAAAAGAGAGCAGGACCAGACAGAATGACTGGTGAAAGTAAATATATCAACATTCATTCGTTCATTCATTCATTCATTCATTCATATGCCTAACCACTTAATTCTTACTATGGTCACGGGGAGGCTAGACGAAGGTGGAGAACATCCTGAACAGCTCACCAGCCCTCAGCAGGGCAACACACACACACAACCATTCACGATCACATCCACACCTTGGGGCAATCTGGAATAGCCTAATGTGCATGTCTTTGAACGGTAAGAAAAAACCCGAAGTACCTGAAGGAAACCCACCCAGGCATGGGAGAACATGCACACAGAAACACTCTCACCAAGTCCGGGACTCAAACCTTCTAGGACCTTGCTGTGAGGTGGACATGCTAATCACTACACCACTGTGCCGCTGCAGACAAAAACAATTTTTATAAAATGTAATAACAAAGTGAAACGGCTGTTAAAAATATAAACCAAACTCATTTGCTTGTTAATTTGTTGCAAATTTAGAAATGCAGTAACCTTATTTTAGTATTAAAAAACATCATGCTCCAGTGCCACTGAATTCACCAGTCTGACTGGTTAGAAGGTGCTGATGACTTTTTTATCGCAGCAGCTTTGGCAGTACAGCGGTGGTTGAAAGACTGTGAACCCTTAAGAATTTTATACATTTCTGCATAAATTTGACCTAAACATCATCAGATTTATTCAGTAATAATAGTAATGATTCGTTAGTACTAAAAGTAGATAAAAAGAACCCAGTTAAATAAATGAAACAAAAGTATTTTACTTGGTCATTTAGTTATTGAGGAAAATGATCCAATATTTCATACCTCTGAGTGGAAAAAGGATGTGAATTTAATTTCAGTATCTGGTGGGACCCCATTTTGCAGCATTAACTGCAACTAAATGTTTCCGGTAACTGTTGCTCAGTCCTGCACATCGACTCTGAGGAATTTTAGCCCGATCCTCCGAACAGAACAGCTTCAACTCTGAGATGTTGGTGGGTTTCTTTGCATAAACTGCTTGCTTCAGGTCCTTCCACAACATCTCAGTTAGATTAAGGTCATGACTTTCATTAAAACCATAAAAACATTAACTTTATTCTTATTAACCATTTTTTGACTTTTAATGCTTAGGATCGTTGTCCTGCTGCATGAACCACTTTCTCTTGAGATTCAGCTCATGGATAGATGTCCTGACATTTACCTTTAGTATTTGCTGGTATAATTCAGAATTCATTGTTCCATCAATGATGGCAAGTCATCCTGGCCCAGATGCAGCAAAACAGGCCCAAACCATAATACTGCCATCACTCATGAACATTGACATTAGCCAATAAGATAGAGTCCTTCAGTTGCTTAGAAGTTACCCTGGGGTGGAGTGATCTTATTTGGTCGACCACTCTTGGGGAGGGTAACAGTGGTCTTAAATTTTCTCCATTTGTACACAATCTGTCTTACTGTGGTTTGGTGGAGTCCAAACTATTTAGAGAATCTCCTTTGTTCATGCCATAATACACTTCCACAAGCATGTGTTGACACTTTGATAGATCCGTGTTCTTTAAATTAAACAGGGTGTCCACTCACACCTGATCATCATCCCACTGATTGAATCACCTGACTCTAATTTCACCTTCAAACTACCTGCTAATCCTAAAGGTTCACATACTTTTGCCACTCACAGATATAAATATTATATATTTATAATAAATAAATGGCCGAGTAAAATATTTTTGTCTTATTTATTTAACTGGGTTCTCTTTATCTACTTTTAGGACTTGTGTGAAAATCTGATGATGTTTTAGGCCGAATTTATGGAGGAATGTATAAAATTCTTAAGGGTTCACAAACTGTGCCCTAATAATGTAAAAATTATATGAAAATAATAATAATAATTAATAAATAATAAATAATTAAATTTATATAAATGTGTTGTGACACTTTACTGTCTCTACAGTAACATCTCATTCCCAGCAGATGCTCATGAACTTATTATAGTACTACTATTATTATTTTAAAGCCCATTTATTCATATTATTTTTGTTTATATTTATGCTATTTATTTTTGTTTTTGTGTTTCCAGACTGCTTCCAAATTAATACAGCTTATATTATAAAAGAATTTTTTTTTATTAAATATATTTATTCTTTTTATTCATTCATTCATTTTCTGAACCGTTTGTGGGAAGGCTGGCGCCCATCTCGACCGACTCCGCGCAAGGGAAGAGTACACCCTGGACAGCTCGCCAGGCCATCACAGGGCAGAAACACGCTGGCAGCAATACTATGGCCTACAACGGCAATGGATCGATTACATGCCTCTCACCACAGTGAGAGACATGGCCGGCATTTGATAACCCAGTTAGCTGCACTGAGGGACACACAAACACATACACACAAACACATACACACAAATACATACACACAAACACATACACACGAACACATACACATGAACACATACACATGAACACATACACACAAACACATACACACAAACACATACACACGAACACATACACACGAACACATACACATTAACACATACACACAAACATACAAGCACATACACACAAGCACGTACACACAAACACGTACACACAAATACATACACACAAACACATACACACGAACACATACACATGAACACATACACACGAACACATACACACGAACACATACACACATAAACACGAACACACAAACACATACACATTAACACATACACACAAACATACAAACACATACACACAAACACGTACACACAAACACGTACACACTAACACATACACACAAACACATACACACAAACACATACACACATAAACACGTACACACTAACACATACACACAAACACATTAACACATACACACTAACACATACACACTAACACATACACACAAACACATACACACTAACACATACGCACTAACACACAAACACATACGCACTAACACACAAACACATACGCACTAACACAAACACATACACACAAACACACAAACACATACACACAAACACGAACACCTAACACACAAACACACACATAAACACATACACACACGAACACATACACATAAGAACACACACACAAACACATACACACGCGAACACATACACAAACACACACAGATAAATATAAACACATACACACAATCACATACACACAATCACATACAGATGAACACATACACACATAAACACATACACATTAACACATACACACAAACACATACACACAAACACATACACACAAACACATACACACATAAACACGTACACACTAACACATACACACAAACACATTAACACATACACACTAACACGTTCACTTGAACACATACACACAAACACATACACACAAACACATACACACAAACACATACACATGTACACACAAACACATACACACAAACACATACACACAAACACATACACACAAACACACTAACATATACACATTAACACACAAACACATACACACAAACACGAACACCTAACACAAACACACAAACACACACATAAACACATACACACACAAACACACACAGATAAATATAAACACATACACACAATCACATACACACAAACACATACAGATGAACACATACACACATCAACACATAAACACATACACAATAACACAGACACACACGTACACACAAATACACAAACACATACACACAAACACACACTCAAACACATACACATACACACAAACACATACACACATAAACACATACACACAAACACACATGAACACATACACATACACACACGAACACACACACAAACACGTACACACACAAACACATACACACACGACCACACATACAAACACATACACAAACACATACACACAAACACATACACACTAACACATACATATAAACACATACATATAAACACATACACACTAACACATACACAAATACATACACACAAACACATACACACGAACACATACACACGAACACATACACACGAACACACACATGAACACACACATGAACACATACACACATAAACACGAACACACTAACACATACAAACAAACACATACACATGGATCCATACACACACAAACACATACACACACGAACACACACTCAAACACAAACACATACACACAAACACATACACACGAACACATACACATACACACACGAACACACACACAAACACGTACACACACAAACACATACACACTAACACATACACACAAACACATACACACAAACATACACACAAACACATACACACAAACACATACACACTAACACATACACACTAGCACACAAACACATAGACACATGAACACATACACACAAACACATACACACATACACATGAACACATGCACACAAACACATACACACTTACACACAAACACATACACACAAACACATACACACGAGCACATGCACACAAACACACACACACATGAACACATACACATGAACACATACACATGAACACATACACACAAACATATACAGTACGCCTACACACCTTTAAATAGTGCTATAATAACACATCATTAAGCATCATTATTAACAGCTAGAAACAAATGCAGTGTTTGTATTGTTTGTACGCAGTGTTTGTTGTAAATTAAGTGTGTGTATGTTTGTCCCATAATGAAAGAAAAGAGTCAGTATATGATGTTTGTTTATTTTTCTACAGCTTTTGATTGTTAAGTTTGCTGAGCATGAAGCACTGGAGTGTTTTGTGTGTGTGTGTGTGCGTGCGTGCGTGCGTGTGTGTGTGTGTGCGTGCGTGTGTGTGTGCGTGCGCATGCTGAATTGAAGTGAGATGAGGATTGCCACCTCCTGCTGATAAGCTCTTCAGTGGAGAAATGTGTGGATTCGAATTGAGCTGTGAATAACTGTAGGTCTTTTCTAAACCAGAACTTCATTAGCAATATATATATATATATAAAATAGAAACAGTACAGGATCGGGAACGCACGAGTTCTAAACAAAACACATGCCCAGCACAAACAGGCGTACAGCTAGTGGATGTCTTTGCCCAATGGATTCCAGTCCAAGTTTTGTGCTTAAACAAAGCTTTCTGCCGGATTTAACGAACCTCAAGGCAGTGGTGGCTCGGTGGCTAAGCTGCTGGCTTACTGATCTGAAGGTCAGGGGTTCAAGGCCCACTATGGTCAGGTTGTCACTACTGGGTCAGTATCAGCTAATATTTTGTCTGGATCTTAGAAAAAGTGGAGTTGGAATATCTCGTCACCCAGTGCTAAAAACTCCATTCTTCAAATATGAGCATGTCAGTCAATGCATCATTACCACATCTGTTCTAAAACACGTGTTAAAAAATAACAGCCTGAGGTAGAGAGCTGCCAGTATACCAGCTACCCAGCTGGAAGTCATCACCACTGAGTCATCAACAAGCACAGAGTAAATAAACAAACAGGCGCCCGCTGGAGTAAATACATTACCACGGGTGAGAATGAATCGTCATTGCACCTGAGCTGATGAGTGTAGGAGCACTTCAGGACTCGTCACAAACATGCATACATGACTACCAATAGAACAGATTTACAACAGACTCCTCTAATGTGTTCGAGAGCACATGCAAACACAGACCATACAGAGTAATTACAGAGTCATTACAGACTCCATGCATTCAGAGTGTCCTGAAAAATTATTACACCTCCCAAATTTTTCCACAGGGTTTATTAAATCCTGTCCATCCAGCAATAAGTGGCATCATTTGAGAGGAGTAAAGTTAGACTGTACAGGGTGTAGACTGTTCAGGGTCATGTAAAGTACATTAACATTCATGCATCTGCTGTAAGTGTCTTATCCTGGTCAGGGTAAATCTTACGATGGCCAGTCCATCGGAAAGCACAATGCAAACACACATTCACACACTCACTCACAACTACAGATAATCATGTCTTCCAGGAATTCACACTGTCACAGTCGTATCAATTCACTCAAATTCAACCAGTCCTCCTGTATTTCGTGCAACCTTGCAATTTTAACTAATCACCACAACTTTTCTGCAAATTTGGCCAATCACTGTATTATGGTGTGAGTTTCACAGTCTGTCATACAAACATTAAGCATATGTCACCATATTTCACTCCTTGTTTATGCTTTAGAAGACATCAAGAATCAGACATGTACGCAACTACTCATCATCTATCATTTCCCAAACCACTTAATGGGCGAAGGCGGGGTACCCAATGAACAGTTCGTCAGACCATAGCAGGGCCAAAACACACACACAACCATTCACATTCACACACACACCTAGGGTTAATTGTGAACAGCCAATCAGCCTAATGTGCATGTCTTTGTACTGTGGGAGGAAACTGACTCCTGAGCCCAGGACTTGAACCCAAGATGTTCATATTCAGATATGCCAACCACTACACCACCATGTCACCCCGAGAACCCAACTTATTTTATGTAATCCTGCAATTTCATTGCAATAAATCCCTAAAAACATCACAACCTACAATGCAATTTTTGCTAAAAATAAAAAATAAAAAATGTCACTTTAGACCACAACAATCACCAAAAAAATGCCTGTGAAAGCCTGGAGGGACTGAGTAGTTTATCAAAGACAAACCACCTATCCGCATATTTTTGGAAGATGGAAGGAAACTGGAGAACCTTGAGGAAACCCGTGAACGAAGTCTTAGAAGAAAAAAACCAAACAGGAGACTTAAGGAAACAGGTGACAGCATTAAATATAAAAATATATGCGCGTCTGCCCTCTAGTTGTTATTCCAAGCTTTCAGGTCCTACATGACTAGCAACACCAAATCAGCAGTCACCCCTTGCCGGATAGTGTAAATGGATGTTTGAAATGATCCGGTGGTAAAAAGATCTGTGTTGCTGCTCTAGGCTCTCATGATACCCCGGAGGCTGTACTTCGCTGTCTGTTTGGGACCTGGTAAAGACCCGTTACATGTACAGTAGGTATACTGTACTTTTCCTGAAGTCAGCTTTGTCCTGTGGACCCCCGTTACACATCTGTTGTTCATCAGTTCACATGCGCTCCTTGTCAGCAATTGTTCACTGAATATGCAGACTATGTCTGGCACATCTCCAGTTCACTTGTAGCATGCCAGGTTCTAGTCCGGCCGTGAGTGCGGTGCAACAGATATTAACAGATGTGAACTGACAAGTACAGGATCTGGAACGCACGAGTTCTAAACAAAACACATGCCCAGCACAAACAGCCGTACAGCTAGTGGACGCCTTTGTCCAATGGATTCCATTCCAAGTTTTGTGCTTGAACAAAGCTTTCTGCCGGATTAAACGGACCTCAAGGCAGTGGTGGCTCGGTGGTTACGGTGCTGGCTTACTGATCCGAAGATCAGGGGTTCAAGCCCCACTATCACTGGGTTTTCACTGCTGTCCCCCCAGTGCAGCTAACTGGGTTATCAAAGGCCAGCCATGTCTCTTTCTGTCTGTGGTGAGGCATGTAAAAGAACCATTGCTGTCCAGGGTGTACTCTGCCCTCACCCAGCCTCCCTGAGACCCTGATTAGGATTAAGCTGTTAAGAAAATGAGTGTATAAATAAGCAGACCTTATCTGACAAGGATTAAATTCGCAATACAAGAAACGGACAAGAAGCGCATGTGAATAGAGATGAACAGATTGATAAATCTGTCGGACATCCATTTACACCATCCGAGGTGTGACTGCTGCTTTAGGTGCTTAACTTTGTTTAGCTCTGAGTGTCTTTTACTTGGATAAAAGAGCAGTTGTGCAACTCGTTACACACTACGCTAATGCTATAAACCTGTTGCTGGAGTCCCTTTCTCTGGAGTATGTTTTTTTCTTAAAGCAGCAATGAGAGTATGGGATTGATGGGTGTGAATCATCACAATCAATGGCCTGGGAGAAATTAGTCAACAAATGCTAACAAAGTTTTTTACAGGAGATTGAAACCAAAAGAATTCAAATACAGCGTGTAACTAATATCTAATCAACAGAATGGAGACAGACATAACACACACTGCTAGGTTACTGATCCTGTTGGTCTTAATCCATTTGTTAGAGCCACATGGGTGTACTTCCCGTCAACCAGGCTTCGAAATACAAAATAAATAAATTAAAAAAATACACTGAGAACGAGACAAAAGATGAGAAGGGTGTGAGGGAAGGTGCTAATACTGGCCTCTTTGGTAATGGAATATCTCTGCTTTGCTGATATATGATTAAAGTTGCAACACTGAATCCATTTCGGCAGCAAATAAACCTCTTGCTGAGCTCGTCTGCATGCGCTGTGACTTTTTAAAACAAAACACGCTGCAGCCTGAGGCGGCGCCTATACCTTTCAGTCTTTGCTAGGTTATCTGCATAGCTGGCGTGAGTCATGCAGTGCTGTTTTAAGGAGCAGTCGTTAGGTTTTGTTAACCAAAACTGAGTTCGGCTGAGCTTCTGTGAGCACACACATGGCACTAATCAATAATACAATGCGCATATGGCTCAGGTCGGTGTCCTGCAGTACACACACAATAGAGTGGTCACGCACCCCCAAATACACATACACACACACACAAATCACAACACACAAACACACAAAGAGGCAGATGCAGCTGTGTGGGTTGGAGTAGGGCTCGGTTGTGGCTACGGAAACTTGGGCCACTCCTCTTTGCTGAGGGTTTACTGAGAACAGCAGGAGCTCATGCAAATATCTGGGGCAGGAGAGCACAGCTCTTAAACACTGCACTTCTCTCTCTGGGCAGGCCATGTTTCTGCGCTGATCAAAGAATTAGCATCATCACGTCATTGGAGGCATGATGCCGGCGTGTGGGCGCATTGAAATATTTTTTAGGCAAAATGAAACGTTTGTGACAAAGTAACTAAAGATGCACAGAGGAGAGGAAGTGACTTGATCCTGTACTGTAGATTACCTTACGCTTGGATCACCGTCCTGAATAAACATGTCCTCATTTCACAGAGGAGTCATTTTTTTGTTTTGTTTTTTCCCCTCGTGGCACAGTTGTAGTGAAATTGGTTGGGTTTCCTCCATCCTCTAACCCATCACTAAGCCTTGCTTTGTTTATTCAGAAATTAGTTACAACTGAGACCTTCATCCCCCTCCAAAAGTACTGGAATGACAAGGCCAATCCTTTCATCATTGCTATATCCTGAAGGCATTTGGGTTTAACATAAACAGATGAATGTTTTTTCCCCTGATTTTCCATCTCATATATGAAATACCTGGGGCAGTGGTGGCCTGGTGGTAGGGTGCTGGCTTGCTGATCCCAAGGTCGGGGGTTCAAGCCCCACTATCAGCGGGTTGTCACTGCTGTCCCCCCAGTGCAGCTAACTG
>JAQMYF010000002.1:1610354-1628909 GCA_030014195.1 Neosilurus mollespiculum | reverse complement strand
TATGTAAAGCTGCTTTGTGACAATGTCAATTGTAAAAAGCGCTACACAAATAAAACTGACTTGACTTGACTTGACTACCAGTACTTTCCAAGCTTTGTTTCTTTTCTTTTCTGCAAATTCCTGTTCTCTGCCCAGCATGTGATACTGTCTGTTTTGTGCATATACCCTTCCCGTCTGATCCCCGACTGTGAGTTTGCCTCTTCGTTGATGCTCTGTTTGCCTGTTTGTTTGACCTGTAGCTGCCTCACATTGAACCTGGACTGTGTAACCGGACACCTCTGCCTGGATTAGAATAAACAGCTTTTTAAATTACGTTCTGCATCTGTGTATCCGCATTTACTTCTGCTGCACACTGGTGTGACAGACAGCGTGAACAAATTTTGTGATTTTTTTTTTTCGTCCTGATTATTAACCTTGTCTCTGGTGAAATACCAACAGGAAAACATTGCGCTTCTTTAGAGGCCACCTCCACATCAACCACCCAACAAACCACAGGCACTAAATGTCATGTAGTGTGGGATTTCAAAGGTCGTACAGTGTCCAGCAGGCATATAGTAACACAACACTAATTCCTTGGCAGCGTATTTGCTCCCTACATAGTGATTTGATCAGGGAGGGAATGCTCTTGGCTCTTTACTCATGGTGGAACAACTTCAATGCTTCTCTTTTCTCCCTAACATTTAGAATACCAGTTCTCATTCTGAGGCTTTCCTCAGGCCACTTCTATAAAACAATTAATACCTAGAGGGTTTCATACGAACAGAAAGAGGAAGGCCCTGCTGGGGGTCCTGTCTGGAACTGCACTCTTGTCAACAACTCTTAAACAGTTTGTTTTTGTGAATGCCTCCATCTTTAAATTCTATTTCACTCGAACTTCCCCAGTCATGTTAGCCTCATAAATTCATTCATTCACTCACTCACTCACTCACTCATTCATTAATTCATTCATGGTTCGAGTTGGCTGGAGCCTATCTCAGCCAACTCTGGGCAAATGCGGGGTACACCCTGGACAGCTCACTAGTCTATTGTAGGGCTACATCTACAACCATTCACACTTATCCAGGGGCAATTTGAAAGAGGCAATTAGCCTAATGTTCATCTCTTTGGACTGAGGGAGGAAACTGGAATACCCAGAGGAAACTCACACAAACAGATTGAATTGCTTGCTATTAAATATATACTGTATATACAAAATAAATAAAAATAAAGTAGAACACCTGCTAAACACTGACTTGAGTTCCAAACTTGGGGTCACTGAAATATCCCAGGCCTACTGAATCCCCACGAAGAAGAACATCTTCCAGACTTTTTGCCTTAAAAAAGGCCTCATGATATAAAAAAGTGCTGTGTTTTCATATGTTGCTGGTTCCAGTCAAGTCTGACAGGAAGGGCGAGACTCAGAATGCACCTAAACACCAGGGAATAAAATGCCATGCTAATTTGCTGCAGGTTGTCAAATCATTTGAATATTTTTTACACTAGCGTCAAAATGTTTTCCATGTGTTAAAGCAATACAAGCTAAACTGGCACAGACTGAGAGACGGAAAGCAATTTTCTGAGTTACTGTGAAACAAAACCCCAATAAAAACGGCTGTTAATTCAGCCAAGGGGACTTTAATACAGGGCTTCTCTCCAGTTCACAGGGCCAGTGTGCAATAGCCAGGTCTCAGCATGTAATCCTAAAGCACTGGCTGTCTTGGCTCACCTGCCTCCCATGCATTCATGTTCAGGGACATTAGCAGTTATTTTACAAAAGTACTGAAGACTGCTCTTTACTCATCTTTGGAGTATAATAAAAATCCCTGCTTATAAAGAATCAAGAATGCACTTTTAAGATCTCGACCAAATATGGTTTTTGGTCTCTAAGATAATATTCTCCATATTTCTGAATTATGATCCCACCGGCTAATGCTGAGAATCAAAAGAAGAAAATGAAGAAGAAGAAAATTACATAGGGTAAGGACAGCACATTGTGCAGTGGTTAGCACGTCCGCATCGCAGCAGGAATGTCCTGGCTCGGAGAGGGCATTTTTGTGTAGACTGTGCTTCCAGCGATTGAGTGGGCTTCCTTCAGGTACTCTGGTTTCCTCCCACAGTTCACATATTTACACATTAGGTTAATTGGCTGTTCAAAATTGCCCCTAGGTTTGGGTTTAAGTGTAAATGGTTGTGTGTGTTGGCCAGTGACGGACTGGTGAGCTGTCCAGGGTGTACCCCGCCTTCATCCAGAGTTGGCTGAGATAGGCTCGATGAATGAATGAATGAAAATTTACAAAGGAGCAAACTGTTGCCTACCCTAGCCAACTTAAACTAAAAGAACACATGCAGATACGCACACGTTTCATTCGTTCATTTTCTGAACCGCTTAATCCTAATTAGTCTCAGAGAGGCTGGCGCCCATCTCAGACAACTCTGGGAGAGGGCAGAATACACCCAGGACAGCTCACCAGGCCATCGCAGGGCACAAACACTTATGTAAATACAGCACCCTCCACAATTATTGGCACCCCTGATTAGGATGTGTACTTAGGCTTCTTATCATATTTTTCCCCCCAACAATACAAGATCACAATGAAAAAAAAAAAGAGAGAAAAATCCTAACTTTAATTTATGCCCATTTATTTATTGGAGAAAAAAACCCCACATTAAGAAATTTTTTTTTTTTTTTATGAAATCATGTGTCCCACAATTATTGGCACCCCTGTAATTAATACTTTGTACAACCCCCTTTTGCCAGCATGACAGCACTTAATCTTCTCCTGTAACACTTTATAAGGCTGGAGAATACAGAGAGAGGATCTTCAACCATTCTTCTTTGCACAATCTCCCCAAATCATCCAGAGTCCTGGGTCCTCTCTTATGTACCCTCCTTTTCAGATCACCTCACAGGTTTTCTATGGAGTTGAGATCTGGGGACTGAGATGGCCATGGGAGAAGCTTGATTTTTTGTCTACTGAACCATTTTCAAGTGGATTTTGCCATATGTTTTAATAACATAAGTCATAAGTGACACCCCATGTTCAGTCTTCTGGCTGATTTGAAATGTTCTGGTATTTCAAAGCGTTCATGCACCCTAACGAGCATCCCAGGGCCTCTGGAAGAGAAACCAGCCCACAGCATCATACGTCCACCTCCATACAGCACAAGGTGCTTTTCTGCATATGCATCGTTTGTGTTACGTCAGACCCGCTTAGAGTATTTGGTGCCAAAAAGTTCAACCTTGGTCCCATCTGACCAAAGTACACTGTCCCAGTACCCCACTGTTGAAGGCCCAATACTGCTTGGGGAACTCCAGATGTTTTTTATAGAAATTATTTGGGCTGCCAATAATTGTGGCACCGGTGATTTTATTAAAAATAATTATTTCTTAGTGATGGATTTTTTTTTATTCACTTGAGTTAAAGGTCAGACCTAAGTGATATTAGGCTCCTACAATAAAAAATGTATTCATTTTAAGGCTCTTAACACATTTTTTACAATAATTTTGAAGAGTGCTGTAAATTCATGATCAGTTATTCTGCAGCACATCTGGCTGTTTATGTTATTGGTAATAATTATAAAACCATCATTAAAGCATTCCAAAGTTGTTTTATATGACCTGCTCCGTTGCTAAAATGTTACTGTGGGCTTCATGGGTGAAATGGGAATGAACTAATGACATGGTGTATGCATACCTCTCCGAACGCTCCCCGTCCAATCACCTTCAGGATCTCAAAGTCCTCCTTGTGCAGGCGCATCTGCTTCACTTTTGAGGTGAAGGGTTTGGCTGTAGAGTAAGAAAATTTTATCAGATAAACATTCATTTAAAAATGTAGAACTACCTCAATACTCAGTGCGAATAAACAGTGGATTAAACGGACACATTTTTTTAAAGGTTGTACCAAAAACCAGCAATTAACAAATGGATATCATTAAATATCATATAAGAGACCGCAAATCACATGTGAGGATCTGGGATTAAAAAAAGGATTCACAGGACAACAAGGACTTTAATCTGTTTAAGCAGCTTCGCCGCTAGTCAATAAACAACAACTGTAACCTGGCAGTAGAACATTTATCAATTTATACCCAATACAAAACAAAATCATTAAAGAGAAGATATTCTGCATTTTAAACCACAAACGCTGTTTGTGTTGAAAAGCCATGTAGGACGATACCAGTGTGTGCGATAATGAGGAAAGCACATGGTTAATTTTTTCCTCTGGTCTGTTTAAGCTGATTGTAAACAGAAGGTATTCGCTGTGTTTCTTTTAGGGCACACAAGTCATCTTTGTGCCTTCTGAGAAGAAGATAATATATTTACATATTATGCCTAAATCAATGACATGACACAGGGTGGAGATGGCGGGTTTGCTACCTGTTGTGCGTATGCCATATGCATGGTGTGTATGCACATGTTGGTAGGTTTATAATTATAAATTATAAAGTGGTATTCACAAATGATGTCATATAGATGAAAGCAGGGATTATTTGAAAAATACTCATAGCAACTGAAAAATACTGACAGGTTGTTTTTTGGGTTTTTTTGAGAATACTGACTGGCATAATATTGGGGTGCACAGGACTTTCGATTTTAATTAAATGCCATTAACAGTCTTTTGCCAGAGTCAATCCATATGAAAAGAAATCACGACTATGAATGGAAATTACACACACTACAAGGACATACATATGTAAACCCAGGACAGCTCGCCAGGCCATGATTGGATTGATGAGAAAAAATACTTGGGCACCAGTTTCCCCGCGATCCTAGTGGGATTGAGCGGTGTATGATTGAGTGTGAGTGATGATAGATATCAAGACCAGATACCATACTAAAACAGTAAACACTTCTATTATTATTACATCCAGGACAAAGGAGCCCAACTCTCTGGCGGACAGCAGAAAATGGAAACTGAAAAGGCCAGGCGCTGGATTTCAGGCTGGTTCTTCTCGTAAAGAAATAGGTCACTTTTACCTGCAGTGCAAACATGACCATGCTGCCTCTTGTGTTTAAAACAACCATAAGTCTTTACACGTGACCTAGGAAGGACCCTGCGTTGTTTTTGCTATGTGGCTGCAAGAGGAGCTTTACAAGCTTTAGTAGCAGAGGATCAAAATCCCTCATTTAACATTTAAAATGGGTGGAGGTGTGTGTGTGTGATGGGGTGTCATGCACTGCCGTTATACACTTCCACACTGATTCAACTCGCATGGAAGCACTTGAACAGTAGCTACATCAACACCATTTACTCTTGTAATAATGACGTACAGGGTGGCACCACAGCACATTATTTCCAAATTCACAGAAACACATTTGATCATTGTCAGGGATCATTTCCTTGTTATGTTTTGTAAAAGGTATTTTTGGAAACATACATTCATTCATTTGCCGAACTGTTTCATCCTTCTAGAGTTGCGGGGCAGATGAAGCATATCTACTGAAGCCAACTTCCATGAAAGTCGAATACATCATGAACAGCCTGACAGTCCATCACAGGGCCAATACACACAAACACACATTACCATTCACACTCACACCTGGGCCAATTTGGATCAGCAAATTAACCTCATGTGCATGTCTTTGGTTTGTTGGAGGAAACCCAGACAAGCTCAGGAAGAACATGCAAACTCCTCACAGAAATGTCCTCGCCGAGCCCTGCACCCGAGCCCAGGACCTTTGGTGCTGTGAGGAGGACATGCTAAGCACTACGGCACTGTTAGGTTTTACCGTTTGCTTTTGTTTACACTGAATATTAAGAGGAAGAGACTTGCCCACATGTTCAGTTTAAGATACCCCTTCCCCTGCTCAGACATGACCGTACCTCATCAGAGCTGAGGAGAGCACCGGACATGGGCTCATGGGTTCATGGTCGATAATGTTCTCTCTTTATTTTATGATTCTTCAGACTTTTTATACACGTTCAGAGGGGTAAGGCAACAGAGGATAGGTCAGTTCAAACGAAGTGCTACATGAAGTTCACACAGTGTAGGTTAGTTAAGAGTTTGGTCAACAGGAGAGGATTTGCTAGTTACAGTGCATTCATTCTAGTGCTTTAAAAAAAAAACAAGGAGTGCGAGCCCACCTTTACCTAACAGCCATCATGCCACTCTTTTTTTTAAACAGTTCTTATAAATATATATCATATATCAAGGTACACACCTGATCCAGAAATGATCTGTTTTTGTATATAATTGACTGTTTCCTGTTATATCATGAGAGCGTCACCAAATTCAACTGGAGTTATTCGACATCTCTGATGTGATTACTGAGGACTGATTCAGGCTGTAATCTCACAGTATAAAAGACACTCATTCATATATATATATATATATATATATATATATATATTACATATAAAAGTATATTACTTATACTATAGTATTATATATATATATATAGAGAGAGAGTATATTACTGTCACAGCCAACATCACAGACCAGCCTGATCCATAATTACAGAAATGTATGTATATTTAACAGCATTCGTATCGACCATTCTGCAAAATTGCAGTTGAAGAATATCAGTATCTACCACCTGTATTCAAAGTCAAAGTAACCCTAGTGAACTCGCTGCAGTGTGAGACAGTGAAAACATGACGGGAGACGGTAAAAACATGTTCACAACTGGCTGAGGGAGCTTGAAGGGTTTGTATGCTCATGAGAAACACTGAGCGCTGATGGAAATTTGGCTATGAAGTCTATGAAGTGTTATATCCATGTATCTCTTTGTGTGTGTGTGTGTGTGTGTGTGTGTGTGCTGTCCTGCAGATCTGGCAACAAGACATCTGGAAGCCATAAGAGAAATGAGTTACGGCCGTGGTGAGCTAAAAGCACAAAAATGCCGCCTTGAGGAGAATGAAGGACTTGGAATTGGCTTCTCCTGCCACCTTCCAGCGTCTACAAGCGTTTTATGAGCGCAAAAACACACCAGTAACTCCATGAACATATTAATGGATCATTCCGCTGACTGGGTGCCATTTGTGTCCCCAGATGATTATTGGTGTAAACATGCACGAAAAGTAACTGCACATTAGTCAAATATTCCTTTAATTATATGTTAAAATATAAAAATATAAAGAAAAATCATTCATTCTCTGAACCGCTTAATCCTATTTAGGATCGCAGGGAGGATGGCGCCCATCTCCAGCGACTCTGGGCAAGGGCAGAGTACACCCTGGACAGCTCGCCAGGCCATCGCAGGGCAGAAACATGCTGACGGCTATGCAGCCTACTGTTGACGAAAATCAGCAATGGTTCTTTTACATCCCTCTCACCACAGACAGTGAGAGACATGGACGGCCTTTGATAACCCAGTTAGCTGCACTGGAGGGACAGCAGTAATATCCCGCTGATAGTTGGGCTTGAACCCCCGACCTTCAGACCAGTAATCCAGCACCCTACCACCGGGCCACCACTGTCCCTAAAAACTAATCAGAACACTGAAAAAAAACACCTGTCCCCACTCTCTAACACCACACTTTACCATGAAATATAATGTTTAAAATCCTTCAGAAACCGGATTATTTTTGCATTGTTGTGACGCTCCATATACCAGCCAAAGAATAGACACAAACACAAACACAGATCAGACCAGAATAATCAGGGATCTGTGAAGCTACAAATGAACTGTGAAACAGCTGGAACACTTTTCTGCAGTATTTGGTGCCTTGGTTCTTTTTCTTATGCTGTTTTAACCCAATGGCAGCACGGTGGTGTTGTGGATGGAATGTCAGCCAAGAAGCTCCAGAGTTTGAGCCCCAGGCTCAGAAAGGACGTATAAGCAGGCTGATTTTCAGGATATGTGGCTGACTCTAAATGTGGCACGGCTTCATCTTTTTTATTCAGATTGCCATGCGTGATAATGAGTGGGTGGTCTGTTCTCTTGGACTTGTTCTCTTGGACTATTTTCTTTATCTGGCCTTTACAGACTGGGAATAAAACAGTCCACAGTGAAAAGCCTAGTATGTCTCCAAGTCACACCAAGAAACCTTAATTCAACTAAAAAAAAAGTTTCTTACAACATATCTCCTCATAGGAGGTCATATATACTGTAACAAGGTAAGATTAAACAACAACAACAACAACAACAACAACAAAAACCCTTTTACTAAATTAAATAAAAATTTAATTCCATATTAAGTCATGCAGAAATTCATTAGGAGCAGGTAGGATCTAATATACTGAGAAGAAAATGTACCACGTGTAGGGTTGGTACATACCGTCTTGATGGTATAATTTGTCCACCAGTAGAGATTTTGCTGTAATGTTTTTACCACTGAATCACTATGGTTGCACCACCACAAAACATTGGGGAGCCAAAACCACAGCAGAGTGCTTGCCCACGTGCCAGCTTTGCTACCTGTTGTGCGTACATGAAACAGGCAATTACTTCTAGTTTTTGTTTAGCATTCCTACATTTTCCCGAAGTCTCAGGTGCAGAGGTAAATATACATAACCTTAGCAAAAAAGCGGAAATTAACTGACATCACTGTCAAGGTTCAAAAAGTTCAAAAGTATAGATGACGAGCATGAATGTGTAAGCAGTGTGTAAGCAATGCAATGATCCCAATCTGTGCGTACGCAAGTGCTTTTGCAAAGTAAAAAAAAAAAAAAAATGCTCTGCCAGAGGAAATCCATACCCCCACCATTTTCTCCCTAATTTTAGTCATAGCCAATTGCCACCTATTAGTGGAGCAGATAAGCCAAACAATTTTCCATTTGATGATACAAGCATGAAATCTGGCAGAAATACTCATTGTTGGGTAGACATTAAGAAAATAGTGCAAGCCACTTAAAATTCCAATATGGCGGCCATTTTCCAAGATGCCGCTATATGACGCTTATCATGAAAAAATGTCAACATGCTGTATAAATAGCCAAAGTGCAGATATTATTGAGATAAACTTTGTGTTTCTTTGCCATAACATTACTGGCTTGAGAACAGTTTCGCCCATTCGGGAATCCAATATGGCAGCCAGTTTACAAGATAATATGCAAAATTCCATGGTATTCCTACATATTTGTCCATAAAACCTAATTGTTATGACTATTTATAGTCGTTTGTTCAGAGAAACACTGAAAAAACATATGATAGGTATATTAATATGTTAATTAATGTCAGAACTCAAGAATTTTGAAAATGTTAGCGTCCGTTCTCTATCTATCATTGTTTAATATAGACTTACCCACTGTGAACAAAGGTTATTATATGACACACAGTGTCATAGAATAAATCAGATAACTATGGTTCTTTTTCAAGATGGTGTAGGGCTAGAAAACAGCTCTATGCTTAGAAATGCTTTGACTTTTTTTGTGGGTTTTGTGGTATTTTTGAGTTTTGTGGGTTTTTGAAGGATGGAAAGCAATTTACAGTGGTGCTTGAAAGTTTGTGAACCCTTAAGAATTTTCTACTTTTCTGCATAAATTATATAAAATATTGACTCATTTTCCTCAATAAATAAATGACCATGTAAAATATTTTTGTCTCATTTATTTAACTGGGTTCTCTTAATCTACTTTTAGGAATTGTGTGAAAATCTGATGATGTTTTAGCTCGAATTTATCTAAAAATGTATTCTTAAGTTTTCACAAACTTTCAAGCACCACTGTATCACATGGCAAGAACCTACTATGCTTTGGTTGGTAAATGGGTTCACCAAGTGTTTTAGTTTCCTGAAGATGCCTAACAATTTCGGAGTTTTCCTTCTCCTAGATGAACTGCCTTTACTCAACTACTGAGCTTCATCTGCCCAGAGGAACTGGACAGAGGTCAGTGGGTTTTTTTTGGTTTATGGTCATTTTTGGTGCGCTGGTGGCCATCTTGAAAAAAAATGTTTTCATTCAAATAACTCAAATTGTTACTTACAAAGAATATTCATACCAAATTTCATGCTTGTATAATCAACTGAATGATTCTGGCCAAAAATTACAATTATCTGCTCCACTATATCAAGTCTTGCCTTCCCTATCACACGACCACTACCAACCAGGGACGGGAGTAAGCATGCACATGCCCCCTCCATGACCTTTGTGGATTTAATTATAGGCTCAAAATGGCCTGAAAAAAAAAAACTAAAAATCTTTTCCCCTAAAATTCACTTGAAGTGGTCGTAATATAAAATCACCTTTGAAAATTAGCAACATTTTTAAAAAGAGCAAAAATGTTATCAAAGTTCTCTGTAAAAAACTAACTAAAAGATACCTTCATGTTTTGGATAAAAGAGTAAAGCACTGGTCTACAAGAAGTGATACTGATCACATCGGGCTGACCAATAAGAACCTTCACATCAACTGAAATGATCCATCACATCCACATCACACACCTGTGAGAAATAAAAAATAAACTTGTGATAGAGGAGGCCACAGTGGCCTTATGGGCATATAAATAAATATACACAAACATCATGGGAACATTTTCTTTGCAATCTTCAAGAAGAGACACTTTCTAGGCCACAGCCGATCCCTCAGGCTGGAAACAGAGCACTAATTATAACCTGCAGGAGAAAGGTGTCATGGCTGGGTCATACACCCACAACAGCCCTGAAAATATGCATTAGGGGATAACATGTCCTGACAAGCGCTTCAGTGAAAGGAAGCGGGAGAGAGAAAGAGAGAGGAAGACAGGCAGAGATAGAACAGACAGACAGAGAAACAAACAGAGAGAGAGAGAGACACACACACACACACACACACGCAGACAGACAGATAGACAGAGACACAGACCGAAAGTGAGAAAGAGCGACAGACAAACAGCGAGGAAGAAAGAGCTAGAACAGACAGAGAAAGATAAACAGAGAGAGACAAAGACAGAGAGAGAGAGAGAGAGACAGACAGCAAGAGACAGAGAGAGAGAGAACAGAAAGACAATGAGTCAGAGACAGACTGACAGACAGAGACAGAAAGATAGACAGCGAGAGAGAGACATAGAGCAATAAAACAGATAGAAACAGAGAGAGAGAGAAAGAGAGAGAGAGAGAGAGAGAGAGAGAGAGAGAGAGAGACAGACACACATCAAGAGAGGGGGGAGAGAACAGACAGACAGAGAGACATAAACAAAGACAGACAGAGAGACAGACAGAGAGAGAGAAAGAGACAGAGAGAGACAGAGAGAGAAGAGACAGACTGAGAGACAGCCAGAGAGAGAGAGAGAGAGAGAGCTAGAACAGACAAACAGACAGACATAGAGAGAGACAGAAAGATAGACAGCAAGAGAGAGACATAGAGAGAGATAAAACAGACAGAGAAACAAACAGAGAGAGGAGAGAAAGAGACAGACAGAGAGAGAGAGAGAGAGAGAGAGAGAGAGAGAGAGAGCAGTCAGACAGAGAGACATAAACGGAGACAGACAGACAGACACACATAGAGAGAAAGTGAGAGAGAGACAGACAGAGAGGGGGATCAGCTCAGAAAAGGGATATTGCAAAACAAAGGGTTGGAAGGGAGCATGTCATGGAGAAGAGAATGCACACACACAACATATTGTACTTCTATCTTTGTGGGGACGTCACTGACATGATGCATTCCCTACCCCCTAACTCTAACCTTATCCATTATAACTAAATGCCTGACCCCGACGTAAACCTAACTCTAACCTGAAGCCTAAAACCGCGTCTTAATCCTCAAACAGCCCTATGAAGAAGTGATGACCTCTCAACAAATTTCCTCAAAGTTGGTTACAAAACATGTTCTTGTCCTCAAAATTTACACACCCACAGTCCTATGGTATCATTCCAGTAGCAAAGATTTGCTGGTTTTGTCATGTCAGTAAAACACAGGCTTATGGACAATTTAATTCCCCAGCATTATTAAAACTACCCTCCTCTGCAGCAGGTCAGAGACTCACTCAGCACTCATAATGAGACAGAAACCATCTCTGACCTTCATATCACAGAAGTGACAGGAACCAAACCTGACCTTCGCAATGTGTGTCTAATTTTTTTAAATCAATCCTAATAAGTGGGTCATTCCATGTAAATTACTGGAGGCATACTGCACATGGATGACAACGTTCATTCATTCATTCATTTATTTATTCATTCATTCGCCGAACTGCTTAATTGTACTAGGGTCGGGGGAAGACTGGAGCCTATCTCAGCCGACTCTGGGTGGAGGCAGGGTGTACCCTGAACAGCTCCACTCACAGGATGTAGTCTTTAGCACATCCACCTCACAGTAAGAACGTGCTTGGGTTCGAGAATTCGGCTTGGCGTGGGCATTTCTGTGTGGAGTTTGCATGTTCTCTTGTGCTTGTGTGGGTTTCCTCTGGGTACTCTGGTTTCCTCCCACAGTCCAAAAATTGGAACATTAGGCAAACTGGCTGTTCCAAATTGCCCCTAAGTGTGAGTGCGAATGGTTTTGTGTGTGTGTGTGTGTGTGTTGGCCCTGTGATGGACTGGCGGGGTGGAAATTAACTAGTCCACTGGCCCGTGGTGAGTCAACAATCTGTAGGACGAGGGAAATTAGCTAGCAAGTCATCCTGCTGGCGACCTGACAAATCCAACAGTCAAAGAAGATCTAGTGCTCCTGACCAGTAAATATGAATGAGGACTAATAATTTTATAATTTCACTATCCCTGTTGGCCGGTAGCTTAGTTTTGCTAAATTCCACCCCTGGACTGGTGAACTGTTTAGGGTGTACCCTGCCTTCTGAGATAGGCTTCAGACTCCACGTGACCCCAGTACGTTGGATGGAGCGGTTTGGCAAATTAAGGAGACATAAACATGGAAAAAATGTGCAAAATCTACACAAAAACCCTCACCGAGTCCAGGACTCCAACCCAAGACCTTCCTGTTGTGAGGAGGACATACTGACCACTACGCCACTATGCCGCCCACACTACAAAATTGATTGTGGCTTGTCTCAGAATGATGTTAGAAAGATCACACTCATTTAACTACGCCATCTTTGTTACACACATCACATCATCATACGTGTGGAATTTACTCCTTTTTAAAACACACATAAGAACGGCAATGGAATACATTAGGACATCGTGTGTGAAGAGATGGATACATATCTGCCTTCATACCTGTGTTCATTAAAATAAAAGTCAGAGATGCCACATGAAAGCCCACCAGCCAGGGGACAGTTCAGCAACTAAACCGCCACAAATAAACAGTGTCCGTTCAGCATTCTGTCCATGCACGGACAACAATAAATCCTGCCTGCAGTAAGGATTTCAGAGAGTAGCACACCACATGGACACACTCTCTCATGGTAACATGAACACACTTCAATGTTGAAATAACTTCATATAATGCAGCTGAACAGGTACATAAAGTGAAATGCATAACAATCTGGCAGGTTGAAAATAAATCAATCATCGCATACTAGACGATAAAGTGTGTCTGGGTTTGGCAAGAGGGAATTATTTAGGATGCAGAAGAGCATCGTCCTGCATACGCTACAGCATCCCTAAAAATAGACTGGCCGACCCTGTGCTGCAGCAATGCACTAAAAAGAAGGGCATAGCAGTAGGAGATCTACACACACACACACACACACACACACACACACACACACACACAGAGAGAGAGAGAGAAAGAGAGAGAGAGAGAGAGACAGAGAGAATTCAGATCAATCAAACAACAGCACAGCCAGCTGATCCCTCCTTCTCGATAGATCGAGTCAGCAGATTTAGAGGACATCGAACAGCACCAGATCTACAATACTGTCAGGACCATTCGCTAAAGGAGACCCAAGACAACCACAAAGACAAACAGACTAAACCAAGCATACACACATCCATATGAATAAAAAAAGCATATGAAAGAATACATGAATAAATATGTAGACACATAGTCTATATGTTCGTCATATACATATACATACATATCTATATATGTGTCTGTGTGTGTGTGTGCATTTCGTTCACAAGAAGGGTGAATCCAACAGCTGTGTGTATTGTGCGTGTGCTTGTTCTGCACACTGAAGCTCTGAGTCAGCGATGTCCTCTCCCCCACCCCCTTACAGAGCTGCTCATGCCTGAAGAGAATGCATCACACACACACACCACCTGAACCCCAAACCATGAACACTGTCCATAAATACAGCTCTAAATGCAGTTGGGGTACGAAGGCAGAGTGGTTCGCATGTTCGCATCACAGCAAAGGGGGTCTTGGGTTTGAGTCCCGGCTCAGCGAGGGTATTACTGTGTGGAATTTGCATGTTCTCCCTGTGCTTGCATGGATACTCCGGTTTCCTCCCACAGTCCAAAGACATGCACATATAAATAGAAAATATATTTTTGAAAGGGAAAAAATACATGACTACGTTCATTCATTCACTTGCTCACTAATTTGCCAAGCTGTTTAATCCCACTAGGGTCACTGGAGCCTGGAGCCTGGAGCTCTCAGCTGACTCTGGTCAAAGGCAGGGTACACCCTAATCAGCCTGGCAATACATCACAAAGCCAACACACACACAACCTTTCATTCACACTCACACCTGGGGAAATTTGAATAGCCTATACAGAAATGTCCTCACCGAGTCTGGGAAAGTCTGAAACCCGGGACAGTCTTACTGCGAGGCAGACGTGCTGACCACTACGCCACCATGCCGCACGTAATTACATTCTTGTTGACAAAACGCCTTTGAGAATGATGATATGATATCTTTGCTACATCACCCAGCCGGAGCTCATTGCGCTTCAACTCCTGTCTGGTTTCCGTCAAAACAAATATATCAGTAATAAAGCAATAAAGCAATCTGGATGTAGATCTCACAGAATTACGCTACAGCGTTTGGATATTCACTCATTTTCAGTGATGGCTTTATCATGGTCAGGGTCGAGGTGGATGAACTCATCGTTTCAGGGGTGAAATAATAATCAGGACCAAACGGGAGACCTGGGGGCTAGATTTGGTGAACATAGAAAAGAGCACACTGGGAATGAGTGGTTCATCATGTGCGGTTTAATTTTGGCCCTATGTTTACACATTGTTTACTGCATTCCACAGAGTTTTTCACTTAAGCACCGAATAGAAGGCTCTTCCATGTGTGCAAGTGACTCCAGTTTTTCACCAATGAGCTTTTCAAGACTCCACTTAATCCAGACCCTGGGCTTAACTGAACTGATCTAATGATTCATGCTATAAGAATAGCGCGGTTCCTTTAAGGCCTGAATCAACTTCAGTCCCGGAGGAAATAAATAAATAAATCTCCCCTGTGTTTCCTGACTACAGTGTGGAATGAAAGCAGGAAAGGTTAACACTGGGTTTTCTTTTCAATCTTTCTCTAACTGATCTTCACATTTCATGTTTCGTCATGAGTTCATGTTCCGTGTTGTTTTGCTCAACGCAAGTTTGTCTGTCTACCTGAGTTATATTAGTACTTACCGAATATATGGACGCTGCCTTATTTTCATAACCCTAACACTATGCTGTGTGTGTGTGTGTGTGTGTGTGTGTGTGTGTGTGTGTCAGGGGTGGGGGTTATGACAAACTCAAAGGACCAATTCCAAAACTCAATGGGCTTTTCTAGAAAAATAATGAATGATGGATTAAAATTTTCACCTCCCAAAGCATTTTATTCCTCTTATATTACAGAGATTTTCTAAGTATCGTTAGTATAAACTACACAAGTATTTCATGATCTGCTTGGTCCACTCTCTGGAAATAAAAAATACATTATTCTGAGTACTTAATGCTTGAATCAATCTATCACATCTTTAGCTCACTCACACTCACAGGACTCACCCTACACTTCCCATCAACTATTTCACTGCTCATAGTCACCTGATTTCTCACTCACTCGTCATTCACTCATTTGCTGACCCGATTAATCCTCGGTCGCGGGGAGGCTTGAGCCTATCTCAGCTGACACTGGGCAAAGGCGAGCTACACCCTGAACAGCTCACTAGACCTTGCTCACTAGGGTTATTTTGAAACAGCCAGTTAGCCTAATGTGCATGTCTTTGGACTGTAGAATGAAACTGGAGTATCAGGAGGAAACCCATGGGGAGAACATGTGTTCTTGTGTGGGCAGAGTAACGCCCAAGGCCCAAATTAAACCCAGGACCTTCTTGCTGTGAGCAGACATGCTAACCACTATGCCACTGTGCCGTCACACCTGATTTCTGACTCACACATCACATGACCACCAGCACACGTATTCTCAATCACATCTGATCACTATAAAATGACTTTAACATATACATTGTAAAGTTATAAGTATTGTTATTCTCATTATTTCTTTTCATAACCCAGTTAGCTGCACTGGGGGGACAGCAGTGACACCCAGTTGATAGTGAGGCTTGAACCCCCGAACTTGGGATCAGTAATCCAGCACCCTACCAGTTAGTTTGGTCAGTAGTTCCTAAATGGTTAATATGCTGATACATATCATACTCATCTGGAGTGCTTCTTTTCAAATTCATTGTGGAGACATAAACGAAAGAGACAAACGTATGAAAAGTGTGTTATTGTCCAAATACTAGTGGACAGAAGCAGAGGAAGAGAGATGCTTTGCTTCAGGGGAAGAGTGGAGCAGGATAGGGATGGAGACGGGATGTTAGCGTGCACCCAGGGTCCACTGTAGGGACTAGTAAACTGATGTCTTTCAAGAACAGATGATGAGGAAAAGGTGTTGTAGTGGTTAGAACATCCACTTCACAGCACGAAGGTCCTCTGTTCAAGTCCTAGGCTCGGCAAGGCCGATTCCGTGTTGGGTTTGCATGTTTTCCCTGTGCTTGTGGGGGTTTCCTGTTTCCTCCCACAGTCCAAAGACATGCATATTAGGCTAACTGGATATGTTTGATTGATCCTAGGAATGAGTGAGAGTGTGAAAGGTTGTGTGAGTGATGCCCTGTGATGAACTGGCAAGCTGTTCAGGGTGCACCCTGCCTTTGCCCAGAATCGGCTGTGATAGGCCCCAGCTTTCCTGTGACCCTTATAGGATTAAGGTGTTTGGCAAATTAATGGATGGATGAGGAGGGAAAGCAGATGTACTGTAGTACTAATGCTTTCCTTGACTGAGGAAAGAAAAACTCATCTCTGGCTTCCTCCACCTCAATGTTCCTGAAGCCCTGGCAGACTGAAATATCACGGATGTTACACATAGGTTGTAAATGCTGTGCTGTAAACAGACAGGACACACAATCCCTGGTGGAGTCACTGAACCTCCATCACCTTAGGACATTCATTCTGGAGTGACTGAATAGTGTGCGTGTAAGAGGGTCCAGTTAATGAGCTCATGAGTTAAGGATCTATCCAGAGGCTCTTTGAATAGTCGGGCACACAAATGGGACAAACACAATGTGCAGCCGTTTCCTCGTATGACATCACTGTGTGTCCAGTGACCACTGGCTGCTTCCTGACTCTGTCCTGGTAACATTCCCACAGGAAAAAAAGCACAAAAATACATTTAAACCCTCACACTCACTCTCTCTTGAAACTTTAGGCTAAAGAGTAGCTTCTCACCAACGTCCCTAATGATGTGTTTCATACCGAAGGGAAACCTTTACAAGCTTTTCTTTCTATTTAAACTGTCCTCCTTCCCAAGTATATAATAAAGGTTTCAGTTGTCTACTCAACAACAGTACACCCTCGGACCGGTGACCAAGCCCATGGAAGACCTGGACCTGGACTAACTATTTTCAACTACTGATGACACAAACCCGACAAGCCCACAATGTAAGAAAGTGAAGAGACTGGTGGTTTGACTCTGGGCTATAATTAAATGACAATGAATACAAACTACATGCAGCATCAATCAGCACCTGTACCTCCAAATCAAACAGCTTCTGTCTTCTTTCATCAGCTAAATGTATCTATTCATTCTTTCTTTCGTTTGCCATACTCATAATGCCTACTAGAGTCGCAGGGAGACTGAAGCCTATCTCAGTCGACTCTGGGAGAAAACAGGATACACCCTGAACAGGTCGCCAGTCCAAAGCAGGCCCCACACACAACCATTCACATTCATACTCACACCTAGAGGCAATCTGCAGCAGCCAATTAGCCTAATGTGCACGTCTTCGGAGTGTGGTAGGAAACTGGTGTACCTGGAGGAAACGGGAAATAAATCAGAGGTTTACTATGCCACCATCTTACTATGAATAGTGCACTCTGGGACTAATGAAGTTTCATGGTTGCTCATCCAGAAGCCTTTTTACTACTAGTAAAAGTGAATATTTCACGTACGGTGGTGAATTGGGGCAAAAGAAATTTGTTAAAATATAAACGATTTTTAAATCCTCTTTGGTGAATTTTTACCACGGCAAATAGGGGATTTTCTGAAGACATCCAATTCAACTGATCTCGAACTACTCACCTCAAACTTCTGAAATATAGCTGTGTCTGATTTTTGTCACCAAGAACTGGTCATTTCTAGAATTCCTACACTATTGTCAAACATCGCTAACTTCCTACTAAGGGATCCCCATTTATTCGCCTTTTTTGATTAATACAAAATTCATTTTCCTGAATGTTGGGTGAGGTGTTAACAACCTTATGGAATAGATTCGGCGTGTTTGGGGACAGTTTGGAGTTTATTCCCTCTGATTTGTCAGGAGCTTATTTTTAATTTAATTTTTAATCTCAATTTCATTTTCTAATTTTCAATTTTCAAGTCTA
>JAQMYF010000002.1:1599306-1610254 GCA_030014195.1 Neosilurus mollespiculum | reverse complement strand
ACCCACACAAGCACAGGGAGAACATGCAAACTCCACACAGAAACGCCCGAGCTGGGAATCGAACCCAGGACTTTCTTACTGTGAGGCGGATGTGCTAACCACTACGCCACCGTGCTGCCCTGAATCAGTCAGTATTGTGTCTCAAAGTGTGACATCACGTTATCACAAAAATCTTAAACAGGTGAAAATCACATTAAATCTGATCATATACAAAGTTTTATTTATTATTCAGGAGTTATACACCAGACAAGCGAACCAGGATAAAAGGACAATGTGAATCATGGTTGTAGCAACGCTAACGCTACATAGAGGGAAACAGAGATCTCTTTTAGTCCATTAGACACTCTGCTGTTAGCACTTTGCTCCACAGTATCTTTGGAACTTGTGTACTTGTATATATATATTTTAATGAAAACCAATACAGAAACTATGCTAAATACTACCCAGTTACAATATCTAAGGTAGCTGACCTGTACCAGCCCTTATGCTAATCACTCCCAGTTTATTCCTACCAGTAGCAGAAAATTCCATTGTGAATCGTAAACACCTTCATTAGAGCAATCCGTCTTGGTCTGGCTACCAGACTGTTTATCTGGCTTTCTGCATGCAGGCCCTGAACATTCGTGCTTAAGAAACACAACCTCAGCTACGTCACTTTGGAAATCACAGACGGCATATTTCAATAAATTAACCCCATCATGGGTGGCACAGTGGCGTTGTGGTTAGCATGTCCACTTCACAGCAAGAAGGTCCTGGGTCCGATTCCTAGGCCCAGGCGTCTCTGTGTGGCGTGTGCATGTTCTCCCTGTGCTTGTGTGGGTTTCCTCTGGTTACACTGGTTTCCTCCCACAGTCCAAAGACATGCATATTAGGCTAATTGGCTGTTCCAAATTGCCGCTCAGTGTGAGTGTGAATGGTTGTGTTTGTTTTGGCCCTGCATTGGTCTGGCAAGCTGTTCAGGGTGCACCCCACCTATGCCCAGATTTGGCTGAGATAGGCCCCAGCCTTCCTGCGACCCTAATAAGATTAAGCGGTATGGTGAATGTAAGTAACTCCATCACCCGTAATGTTCGATAAGCCTGTTTGTGTTTCTACATTGTCAAAGCAGACGTCAACAACACAAGTCTTGTCGGTCACACGTGTCTCAGTAGCGATTTCAGAAGGCATGGGTACGTCTTTGGGTATCTTGGAGATAGAACACACAAATTATTCTAGAGACTCCTGTCTTTGGCATCGTTTGGCATGATCCTCGCTATTTATGCAAAATTGTTTTTTATAGGCGAATGGGTGAATACAATCAGAATGACATCATCGTTTATCTTTCTTTAATATCTCCAAGAACCGGTGAGTCCTCTCTGTAGATCTGTAGTGTTATCAAATGATTCTGGAGTAAATATCTAAGAATACAATCTTGGATCTTGTCCAGCCTGCATGCCCCTGCGCTCTTCTTCTGACTTGATCCTTCGGAAAATTGCTGAAACTTAAATCTTCTTATTTCCTTATAACTGATCACTACAGTTTTATGCTACACTATAAGGCATATGAACATGTATGGTAGTGCAAACCATCAGTGCAAAACGCTCACCTATATTATTTTTAAATAAAAGTAACCAGGCTTCTTGGTGTGCAACCGTGAAACGTCATCAAACCCAGAGTGCTAAAATGCTAAAATAGTGGCAACCTTCAAAATTAGGAGTACAAAAAGCTCTTACTTTTGTCATTTTATTTAAAACAAAATATATATTTTTTTGTTTTCCCAAAGGATTCTTAATCAGGACAGTACTGCAATGTTTTAAAAGATGACTGGTCAAGTCAGGCCGATCCCTTTAACACTGTCAGGACAGACCATGCCATGTGCACCAAGAAGAATGAGTGCAATACTCAATAAAGGACACATTTGGTGTCTAAAGCTGAGACTATTTGAAGTTATTTTTAAAAATTGTGAACGCTCTTTGCTACTTTCATTAGATTCATTTGTTACATGTGAATACTTGGGCAGTGGTGGCCTGGTGGTAGGGTTCTGGCTTACTGATCTGAAGGTCGGGGGTTCAACACTGCTGTCCCCCAAGTGCAGCTAACTGGGTTATCAAAGGCCAACCACGTCTCTCACTGTCTGTAGTGAGAGGCATGTAAAACATCCTTTGCTCTCATTCGTAAAGAGTAGGCCATTGGATTGGCGCCCATCTATGCCCTTGCCCAGAATCAGCAGAGTCAGACACCATCCTCCGCTGTGACCCTATTTAGGATTAAAGGGTTCAGAAAATTAATGAATAAATACTTGAAGAGTTTGTTTAAAAAAAACAACAGATAAGTCCAATTGTTTTAATTATGAGAAAAAATAAGTAGCTTTACAAAAAAAAACAAAAAAAAACTTTTCCCAGAACCTTTCAAAAACATTTCTTCAGTAGCTTTAAAATAAAGCGACTGAAAAAGTTATTTTTCTCATAATTAAAACAAATGGACTTATCTGTTTTTGAAAACAAACCCTTCACTTGCTAAAGCAACCAAATTGATTTATTAAGTCTTAAAATTATTAAGTGTAAAAATATGACAATGTGAATCATGGGATAATGCATTTAACATCGCAGGTATCTGCAAATGCTCTGTCTGAACACCAGGGGATCCCATCTGCGCTATCCACATATACAGACAACACATTAGGCCTCATAGCTCTGGATCACAGTGCAACAACATGCAGTATAGGGTAAATGGATGCAGAATGTTTGCTACAGTCTTTAAAAACATCTGTTATGTAACTTTGAAAAGTCACCACCCCTGAACCTCTGCAATCAATATTGCCCCGAGAAAGAGAATGCAGAAGACAGCTGTTTTAGCCGACACTGGAGCTCTATCATCGTTACATTGAATACCTACAGAACTGTCACTGAACAGAGGAAAGTCTGGAGCACACGGATCAATCTTGCAGTCTTTTTATTTGTGCAAAGAAAAGACTAACGTTTCGACACACTGTGTCTTCGTCAGAGTCGTGATTAACAGAGTTGAGGAACATTTTATAAACTACAGCATCATTAGATAAAGAGTCCAAAACAGGTAATTGGCCTTATCACTGTTAATAAATCACACCCCAGGCAACAAGGCAAGATCAGGGGTGGAAAACCCTTCGCACATTTTAAAGAGACAGCAGGTCACTTCTTAGCACAAGTTACAATACTGGTAGAAAAAGCACCTTCCACAGACATCACAGCAGCAGTGAACATACATAAAAAACATACCAAATTTATACCCAGAGGTTCCACAGTATTCGGAGTGTGTATCCAAAAAGATTCTCTTCTAAGCAACAATTTAACTATATTAACGCCCCTACAAGTTAGTCTTTCGTTTGCACAAATAAAAAGACTGCAAGATTGATCAGTGTGCTCCAGACTTTCTTCTGTTTTGTCCTTTGTCGTACGGAGAGAAGCACCTGATACTGCAGACATTAAGGATTAATGTGTGGAGTGCCCTATTTTTATGAGAACTGTCACTGATTCAGTGAGTTGTTTTTTTTTTTACAATTCTGTGTGAACTCTAGAGAATGCTGTATGTAAAAATCAGCAGATTCTGAAATGCATAAACCAGCTCTTGACCTGTATCTGCATGTCTTTTTTTTCTGCTACCACATGGCTGACTGATTGGATAACGGCATAAATGAGCAGGAATCCCAGTGTTCCTTTAAAAGTGGATGGTGAGTGTTTATAGTAGAAAATGTCAAATAACTGAGCGCATTAAAAAAATGCGTGTCTGTACACAACTACAACAGGCTACCGCTGCTATCAAATAAACCACATATCCCAGAGTCTCAGGCCTTCAACTAAGAAAAACAAAACATTAACTTAGGACGATCTCCTCAACCCCGAATTCAGGAACTGATGTCAAATCAACATGTCCACTCAGCATCAGCAGTAAACAAAGTAACACCTCTTTACCTGTACATGGATTACACTATATATACAAGTATTTATGTTCAATTAAGTCAGCAGACAGATACATTCATCATTCTATCCATCCATTTTTATTGCTTAATCCTTAAGCCAATTCTGGGCAAAGGTGGGCTACACCCTAAACATGTCATCAATCCATGGCGGAGCTAACATACACACACACACACACACACACACACACACACACACACAACTGTTCACACTCTTATCTAGGGTCAGTTTGGAATGAATTAGCCTAATATGTATTACTTTGGACTGTGGGAGGAAACCAGAATACCCGGAGGAAACCCACACAAGATGGGCAGAACATGCAAACCCAAAAAAAGAAATGCCCTCACCGAGCCCAGGACTTGAACCCAGGACCTTCTTGCTGTGAGGTGTACATGATAACCACTACGCCACCGTACTTCATATAGGTATAATCTATTGTATAATTTAACTCTGACTCTTCGGTTCACTGTACTGAGAAAAAAGTAGACATCACAGATCACGGTTAGATGGCTTGTTTGTTGCTAATAATAGATGAGTACAGATCCATGCTTCCCCTTTCTAGCTTGAAATCACAAAAGTACAACAGTAAACAAATTATGGACTCCAACATCTCACCCAGTAAGTTAAGAAAAGTGAAATACCTCTGACAGACAGCCAGTTATCAAGTCTTTGATACTTTTAATGAGGATGTCTACAAGGCAGAGGCTCATCACTAGACTAAAGTATGTAAAGATATACATCAACAATAATATATTTCAGTACAGATGGTTGTGATTGGCTGTGGACTCCAGGCCATGTTCACACCTGATCTCAACAACCATCTCAAGAGATATAAACATTTGAAACACATACCTGTTCACACCTAGCATTCTGAACACGTCTCCATGGAGCACTCATGATGAACGGGTGTTGCGCACATTTATTACTCCAGTCTCCTCCTAAACTCTCATGCTATCTCATGTACCTGTATGGACTCTTTCAAATGTTTCCATCGTTTGGGCTCATTAAACGAGACGTACAAAAGGAACTAGCGTCACGTTTATCCATTAGACTAGTGATGAAGAACTCCACAGGTTCCAAATTGCGTATTTTCCAGCAAGGGCAATAACACGGTCACTTTGGCTGTCATTTGTTGTTTGTCTATCCGTGACACTTTTGTGTTCAGATTACAGATAGTACGCAGTCTGTAGGTGGAACGCAGCACTATCAACTAAGGTGTATGAGTCAAATAAGGTATGAACTGAACCTCTGTCTAGTTTTGATTACAGTTTCCCATTCAGTTCCAGGTAGATTAAATAAAGGTAATATACACAGGAATCTCTTGGAAATAAAATGGAATCGGATCCACAATGTCTTTCTGAAACCATTAGTTTCCTCCTGTACGCGAGTGTTAATGACCCCTGCACCAGCGCCATCATATTATTCCCATCCCCATCTTTTTTATTTCTCTCGAAATTGTTTCCCTTCTTCTGTTTCTTAACACTCGATCTCAGACTTTTCCACTTTCCACCAATCGCTGTTGCGCGGCCAAGTTATCACACATGAACAACATCGTTCCTCCGGTCATGCCGTCTCGTTATTGTTATTTTAAACAGATATAGAACCAAAACAAGATCAGGTGAATATGAGATACTAAGCCCATGAGCTGGGGTGGTTTCACCAGGAAACCTTAATATTCATCCAGAATGAAGTGATCATGGAAGATAAAACTCACTGGACACTGAATACTCACTAGTGAATGAGGACCTTAAAGGCCAAAAACACCACTAAAGGGTAACAGCGTTAAGGGAGGTGTTCACATCCCACTTTGGTGAATGAAGTATTGGGTGAGTGATGTCATGTAATCCCCCCCCCCCTCCCTGGGGTCACACACAGTTCCCAGAGGTTACCCACCATGCAGTGAAACCGATTCCCCTCCATGTCCAGGAAACAGCTGAACATGCACCATAATTCACACAATAAAGAACAGCCTGTGACAACCTTCTTTATAGAGAGCTTTCTTTTACCCCAGTCTAGAAATTCCAAGATGTTTTTCTCTCGTCTGAGGGGTGAGTTGTGACACTCGTCGTAGAGACAGACGAGGACATCGAGCAGCGTCTCCACGCTGAGACACGGTCCCCCCGCGCGCGCCGGCCCGTCCAGCACCAGCTCCTCCAGCGTCTTCAGGCGCACCTCTCCCGACATGACGCGCAGCTGCTTCCGACGGCCTTAACAGCCGATTTCCCGATTACACCCGATTACACGACTGGCACCTCCGACCAACCTCGGCATTTAAATGCTCAAGTGCTGCTCAGCTAAAACAGTTCGGTCATGATCCGACACACACACACACACACACACACACACACATTGATGCCTTGATGTAACGTCCGTGTGACACATAATATCATTTTCCTGTCATGTGGTCATGTGTCAGTCCGTGATGCCCGGTAGATCTGACGCCTCCGCCGACTCACACATCTCCATTCCTCCCCAAACTGATCCCCCCGAAAGGACGCAGCAAAAATCCACCTCCTCAGTCCAGGATAGATTTTATAGGCGATACACGCGCCATGCACACACACACACACACACACACACACGCGCGCGCGCGCTAAAGCATACGCATCAGTCGGGGATCTGCAATGCTGCAGAAGCGCGTGCGCCCCTCCTCTGCAGAGCGCTTCACCAGTTCAGTTCTGGTCCCTTTTAAATCCCAAGTACCAGATGATCTGATCCTCAGACACGAGGTTATTTATCCCTGAGAAATCCATCCGTGCTCCACTGAATACACGTTCCTTATACTTTCTCTCTCTCTCTCTCTCTCTCTCTCTCTCTCTCTCTCTCTCTCTCTCTCTCTGCGTCTCTGCTGCAGGCAGGATCCGGCAGCATCATGGCTGACGTCATCATAATAGCGCTGCGTCTACATTATGACGTAGACGGGCATCGGTTTTCCTAAAGTTTCATTACATTTCCATCTCTTTATTAGTTACCTGCGATTGAGGAAGAAGATGTGCATGTAGTTCAGACGAGTCGGTGGTTAACAAGATAAACATCAACCAGTTAATCAGTAAATGAGGAAAAAAAACAACAGCAATAAGGTGCAGTAAGAAAAAGGGTTCATGCAAAGCAAAAGGAATCACACACACACACACACACACACACACACACACACACATTCTCACTTACATTCACACCTAAGGGCAATTTGGATTGTAGAGGAAAAGTGAAGTACCCAGAAGAAACCCATAAAAGCACTGGGAGAACACAGGGAGAACACAAGGAGAACACAGGGAGAAAACAGGGAGAACACAGGAAGAACACATGGAGAGCACAGGGAGAACAAAGGGAGAGCACAGGGAGAACAAAGGGAGAGCATGGGAGAACACAAGGAGAACAGGGAGAGCACAGGGAGAGCACAGGGAGAACACTGGGAGAACACAGGGAGAACATAGGGAGAGCACAAGAAGCAGTCTGTGAGGCAGATGTGCTACCCACTACATCACCATGCCTCCTGCATAATATACATTTATTTTTAGTATCATTATGTTTAATTTCGGTTCTCTCTATTCTGTATCAATCCCCCCTTTTTTCTGACCCCTAATCTTTCTTTGTGAAAATCATTACTCCAGGCTCCTAAGTGATGTGTCTGAAAAGTGTTTGCCCTGCCAGTCATCACAAGCATCATATCCAGACAATTCCACAAACATCAATGGCTGTTATCAATGCTCGAAGATTGGATGGGTTGGCCTACTCTCTGTCAGCCTGTAACCATTCATGAGGATCTGTGTGCTAATCCATGGAAAAGGACGTACTGCACCCCCTGTGATCATATGATTGTTTTCACACGTCCAGATTGGCAGTCATTGTTTTTAATTCCTTTTTTAATGTAATCTAAATAGCATTTTATGTCTGTTTCTTTTTTAGACTGCAGGAAAAAGTAAATGGAAAAAATGTTTTGTCCATTTACAGGCACATTGTCTGCACTTTAATTTTTATTTTTTTCATTACAATAAATTCTGATGATTTGCTTTAAAATAAGATCTTGGCAGCTACTGAGTATTTTATGAACTAGTCCACTTTGGTAACCTTGTCATTATGTGTCTTGTCTTCCCCACCGAAAAAGCAAGCATGGGGCAACATGATTCTGCTTTGACTGACTTCTCTTAGCACTTGTTGCAGCTCTTATTTTTGACCACTAAGATAGAACCTTAATCAAACTCAGTATCTCACTAATACTCTTATAACTGAATAAAGACAAATCCTGAGCGCCACAACCCCAAAATCTAGAGTGGATTCTATTACAACAGCAACGGTGGGAATAAATCTGGAATTCAACAAACACGCAGTTGTGATTGGTCAGGTTTCCACATGTAGTGCACATAAAGTGGGAAAGACTGATACTCTCAGTCCATGACCAAATATCAAAATGTAGTTATTCAGCTTGTGTAATTTACTTTCTATACAGTACATCTAGCAAATGGGATACATGTTAACGTAATGTCAAGGGTTCTGCATAAGACATCAGCACCAAAATGTGATAAATACGTTCTCATACTCATTAAACCATCAAGCAACCCCTGTTCCCTGTGATTTGCGGCACTGTAATGCCAGAAGAGACTATTTGATTTGTGGTGACTCTGCTCTAAGAGCTTAAGTGAGCTCTTCCTTTGTCCACGCAATGGTCTGGTGAACTGTTCAGGGTGCACCCTGCCTTCACTCAGAGCCAGAGTCATTCAGAGAGGCATTACTGTTCAGAGCTCTCACCTCACAGCAAGGGAGTCCTGGGTTCGACTCATATGGTCAGCGAGGCTGTTTCTGTGTAGGGTTTTCATGTTCTCCCCATGCTTGTGTGGGTTTCCAAAGACATGCACATTAGGCTAATTGGATATTTTGGATTGGACCTAAGTGTGAATCTGAGTGTGAACGGCTGTTTGTCTGTGTTCACACTGCAGTGGACTGACCCCGAGTCAGCTGGGACTTCCTCCAGTTTCTTGGTTCCCCAAACAGGATAAGCAGTATGGATAATGAATGAATAAATGAATGAATGTTAAGTGGACCAAATTTAAACAGTCCCTTTAAATAAAAGAGAGCATCTTAGTTTGGTTATAATAACAATTGCTATCCTAAAGTCCTGTACCATCTCAGATGTCTTAACAGGCCTCGAACACATGATCATTCCATACAACTCATAGTTTATTTTCATGAGAAACATGTACACTGCTGCCATCTTCTGACCAAAGCTAGTTAATGCATTTTAACATGCAATATATAGTTAGAATATAACACAATAATAGAGATATTCCGTGCTGCCATAAATAAAAACAAATACCTACAAATGTGTAATCCTGAAGGGGTTTACTATCTACATTCTGAAGAAGTCTGTTTTTAACCCTATGTCAAATTTGACTGAGGACTATTTTTAATGTTTGCTCATTTGGAACACATTCATCTCCAACACCACATTTTAAACATTATGTAGCATAATTTAGAATGAAAGTATTCATTCATAGCATAAATGAATCAAATGTCAAAGCTAGAATATATATATATATATATATATATATATGTATGTATATTCACACTTCTGTTTTTGATGACAAAAAATAGCTTTGGAGTGTGAAAAGAATGTTTAATGTGTGGTTTTTGCTAATTTTGGTGTATTTTGGCACAAAAAAAAAATCGCCTTTTTGATGAAATGGGCCTCTGAACGTAACGTCTGTCAAGACCCATATATTTGATATCTTGGTATATATGATGTCCATATTAAACTGGACAGAAGGTAGCATTGGTTTCACTCAGTAAAAGAATTGTACTAAAAAATCCATACGTATCGTTTTATCAACATAAAATATAAAACACGGGTGAAATGTCTGTCAAACCAATTACATGTTACGTTCATTTATAAACTGGTTCACACGTCACTGAGAAAAAAACCCCTGAAGCCAAGACTGAGTCTCGTGAATATTTATTACTTGGGGACATGATCAGTGGACACTTTTCCCACTTCCTTGGTTTTAGTCACAGGTGACCTGATGTGTCCGTCAGAGTTACGTGACATTAAATTAAAGTGGCTTTAGAATTTATTCTGTGGATAATATTATCTTTTAATCAACATTACTGTTTTCTTTAGAGTCCTAACTTTGTAAATTGAGAAGAATTTTGATTGTTTTTATGGTTTAAAATGTTTAATAAGACCAAATAATGTTGATCTGAGTAACATTCTCTACTTCATACAGTACAGACCGCATCTATCTATTCTGATCTCTTTGATAATTGTTAATTTTACATTAAAACTTGCATAAATATCTGTAAACAAAAACAGCTTACTGTACAGATGAAGTAAATGTGTAGCATTAAATGTGTAAACCCCCCCCCCCACACACACACACACACACACACACAGATTAACAAGGTGCTAATCATGTCTTTCGTGTCAAAACATTTGATGTAAGATCTCGTGTAAGGAGTTGACTGAACCGGAAGTGTGTTTATTACCTGTAGCCCCGCCCAGGTGTGGTGTAGATGAGTTAGAGAGGTGCTGGTGGGGTGGGTTCTTTTGGGGTAGTTGTACGTTGGCAGGAAAGAGGGAAATGTACCGATTTGTAATCTGTTTCACGGCGTTACATTTCAATGGAGCGCCATTGTGTGTTGTTTTTCCAACCAGAGGCGGGATCCGTGTAAACAGAGGCGCTTTTCACATGCAGCAGGGAGGCGCTCATTAGCACGTGTTTTGTTGATTGCGGCTCCTCTCTGAGCTTTGATTAGAGACTGTGGCATCCGCGAGAAGCAGAAGTTCCCCGAGTGGACCAAAGGGCCTGGGGATAAGTGACAAGGGAAGGGGACAAGACTGACACAACCCACAGGGATTCAGGCTCTCTAACATGCTGAGTGTGTGTGTGTGTGTGTATTGTACAGACGAGGAGCAGAGCAGGGTAGAGTGGATGATTTAACCCAACATTGATCTCTCTATATAAATATATCTATATAAAATCACTATCTATCTATCTATCTATCTATCTATCTATATATATATA
>JAQMYF010000002.1:1579357-1599206 GCA_030014195.1 Neosilurus mollespiculum | reverse complement strand
TAAAATATATCTATATAAAATCACTATCTAATATATCTATATAAAATCACTATCTATATATATATATATATCTAATATACCTATATAAAATCACTCGAGCTTCATTTAACAATAACTTTAAGCCTAAAGCTTCGGTTGTGCTCCTGAATGAAAAGTGAAGATATCATGAGTTTGATTTTTGATGTTGATCAATACTGGTATTTATTACAATATATAATATGACTGTGCTGCCAGTTTGAATGGTATCATGATGACCCCTAAAGCTAGGGTAGGGTGATGGGTGTCATCCCAGATGATGGGGTGATGTGACCTAAAAAAATCGATTCTTAAGGAGAGGTGACATTTCTTCTAAATCACAATATTCAGCTAACTGTGTGTGTGTGTGTGTTTGTTTGTTTGTTTGTTTATTTACCCAGTATTATACAGAGAGGCATTAAAAATGCAACAAGCACAAATGTACACGTTGTATATAAACATGAAAATTTTAAAACAAATTTAAGTACTCAAGTGTGGCATAGTTACCCATTTCTCATGAGTAAAAGTGAATGCCCATGTTAACATCTGCACGTGGCACAATCACAACTCTGATACCCACTTCTTAATTAATCCGCAGAGTGGAGCGTGAGATCAAAACATGTCAAGTGGCACCTCTGGCTATAAAAATCCTGGTAAAAAAAAAAGTTCACGTTTGTGAAAATTGAAGATGTAACAGCTGCCACAAGCAAGCAGAGACATAGTAACATAATAAAAAAATTATGGAATTATTTTAATGTTGCGATTTTAATGCCTCTTAGTATATTATACCAGTCAAAAGTTAAAACAGAAAACATTCTGATTGAACTGGAAGGTGTCTCCAAATGTCAAGTCAGTAGGAAATATTTTACATTTCCAAACATTACTTTTCCAGCACAAAATTAAATACTATTTTTTTTTATTTTATATAAGAATGTTTGTATGTCACTAACGAAAGCTGCATATTATATTAGACACCACCTTACACACACACACACACACACACACACACACACACACACACACACACACACAAAATGAAGGCTGCTGGATTTTGCTGTGAAAAATAAGAAGCAAATGTGGCACTCAAAACTACCACAAGACTCATGCCTGGTTCAGTTACATATTGATGGAATATTGACTTTATTTATTACTGTTTACTTTTATTTCAATATCATAGAAACATTTAATTTTATTATTTTTAAAGGTTTTTTTTTTTTTTTTTAACAATTTATAGATTAGGTATAACTGCATTTTATGTATGCATTTGTGCTACAGTGATCCAGGGTTCATGCATGTATGCACCAGGACCCAAAAATGTCCTATATTTAAATATAAATAAAGTCTAACACACAAATTCCAGTGCTTGGCCATGTCAATAAGCTTGTGTCTGTATGTGGGTTCCATTCATTCTTTCTCAAACCTCAAGAAAAGTCATCTGCCCTTCTTCCTTGGCTGCAAGCTACCTCAGTCTGTCTGACATCTCAGAGCAAATAGATGGGCCAATACACAAACTCAGACAGTGGCCCCTCACTGCCAGTAGGCCCTTTTCTTATGTTTGTGTGACCAAACAAGGCATGGCAAATTTGGCAATGGAATCAGATGATCACCAACCTGTGAAGAGCTCCCCAATCCACATCCACACGGTCTCCCTGGATTAGCTGTCTGTTTGGCTAATAATTTTAATCTGGGGATGTAGAAACAGGGTGGTAGTCTTGGAATAAACATCTGATTGCTCCAACTTCCTTCAAGACTTATCAGATGATTATGTGCCTTATGGTTAAAGTTGATCAACAGAATTGGCTGCCAGACACATAAAGTCGAGATGTCCGCTCGCCAGACTAGGAATGTTTTACAATGTCCGGGGGAATGTACACGTCAAGAACTAGGGTGGTACAGTGACACTCGTACAACCTGGACAAGAAAGAGAATCCAAGGTTCACTGTGTCTGGATAAATATACGATCAATAATCTGAGATGATACAGATGCTGAATTATATTTATTTGTCAATAGATGGCTTATATTACATACGTCCGCACGAGTCCTTTCTTAGAACAAGGAATAGTTTTAATTTGTAAATGATTGTGATATCAGACGACAGGGTGTTCCAAACATTCGTAAAGCCTAAAGGTAGGGAGGTGTGCAAATTAATTTGTCCTAATTTCATTTTCACCAGCATTTTTTTAAGGCTCAGATCTGATATGCAGTAGACACAAAGATCTTAAAGGAAGGTTTTGCCAGTAGAGCAGCTTTAACTAATCATGTAGGCTGTCTGGTTCAGGTTTGTCTTAGATGACATATAAACTAATGAAGGGTTAATTAACACTAAGTAATTGCTCACAGGGGGAACCATTAGATTTTTAGATTTAGGTTCCTGGATATTCAATGAATCATGGACCAATTTTACACGTTGCATTTAAGCATTTTATACATGTTTGCATTTATGTCGCCAACTACCCCCCCCTCCCCCGACACCCACATACACATACACATACATACACACAGCCTCCTCCCTCCTTTTACACCTTTGTCAGCTCCTGGACGGTTGGGGGTCGCGGGTGCATATAAGGTGCGAGGCTTGATGTCAAAGCGTCAGTGTTTCATCTCCTCTCGGTGCTAGAAGGACTAAGAACTTCAGAATTTCTCCGGACCCGTAACCATGGCTTCTGTATTCGTCTCCTGCTTCCTCTGCGCGCTCATCCTAGCCCTGGCGGAAGCCTTTGCGCAGGACGGCATGAAGGACGCCCTGCTGGAAAAACTCGGACTCAGTGAGGTTCCTCAGATTCATAAACGGGACCTGGAGAACCTGGTGGTACCGGCGCACATTAAGAACAAATACGTGTCCATGCTGAAGCTTCATCACCAAAGGAGGCGCCGCTCGCTCCCCAGTCTGGCAGGGATTTTACGCGGCATCCCAGGCAATGCAGGTGAGTCTGTTTTTATCATCATCATCGTCATCATCATCATTATCATCATCATTAGTGTTGTTCTTGTTATTATTCCTTTAGAAAAATAGGTATCACCAAGATGTCTAGGTCGTTAAGTTATTAAGTGTTATTTGTTTTAGACATCTCTGGGGAGTTGGTGTATTCTGACACGACACGTCAGCGCGTGGTGTTCGAGATGAACTCGAGGATTCCGGATAACAGCGAGGTGACGATGGCCGAGCTGAAGCTGTTTAAGAAAGCGCCGCACAAGCGCTCCATGCCCGAGAGGAAGGGCCAGAGGCCAGTCAGCAACGCACGAGTCAGCATTTACTGGGTGGAGGTGCTCGGGAACGGCTCGAACCGCACTTCCCTCGTGGACTCCAGGTAGGCCGGCGAGCGCGCACGCGATGCGACGCATTAACACGCTTCCTATGACTAGTGCGCACGTTTTTCCTGGCGCGCGAGCCGACACTCACCGTGCGCACCCTGCACCCTCTCTGTCCAGGTTGATTCCCATCCATGAATCGGGATGGAAGAGCTTCGATGTCACGCAGGCTGTGCATTACTGGTCCAAGAACGAGCGGAAAGCCCCCATGCACCTGGAGGTGTGGATCGAGGCGGAGAGACCCGGCAGTTACGCGGCGGAAATGGCCAAGAGCGTCCAGTTTAGCACCCAGGATCCGGGCGACATGCTGGGGAAACCCGAACTCGTCCTCTACACACTTAACCTTGAAGAGTTTGGGTAAGCACAGCAAACTGTCATTGATTCGATGTATTTAAATGGATCCAGCCACCATGCAGGAGTTTTCCTTGGTGCTCATTTTTATCTCATGTGGAAGTGTAGATGCAGTGACTTTTCATTTAGACACATTTCACCCATTCTAGGTAAAGATAAAGGTCGGAAAGTTGTACAGCACATACCTGTCCACCACTGATATTATATTTTAATACATTTACTGTAGATTACATCATCACGTAACCAGACATTACATAACAGCATTTTTTTTTTTTGTTTATATAGCAAACTATTGATTTATAGCTCTATAGGGCCCCTGATAGACCTGCACTAACTTAACCTGAACAAGAAACTAACAAGAAGAAAAAAAAAATCACCTTTCGGGATTTATTTGATTATAATTATTATTTATTTTATAATATGCACTTATTTACTAGAGATCTTTACTTGCTTTACTTGAATAGACTTCATGTTTATTCCTTAATTTAAAATGATTGCTGATCTTTGGTGTAAAATATGAATGGATAATGTTCTTTTGATCAGATAATCATTTCCATCCTTTCGGTAGTTCCCAGGGCGACTGCGAGTCGAACAGAAACAAGGACATGTGCTGCCGTGAGGAGTACTTCATTAATTTCCGAGCCCTCACCTGGACGCAGTACTGGGTGATCGAGCCTGCGGGTTATCAGGCGTTCCGGTGTGCGGGAGGCTGCCGGCAGCCACAGCGCGGGCTTTACGCTTACGGCCAGAGGAAGTGCGCGGTGGTGGAGAGTTCCCCGCTGCCCATGATGTACCTGGTGAAGAAGGGGGACTACACCGAAATCGAAGTGGCCGAGTTTCCGAACATGATCGTGGAGAAGTGCGGCTGCGCCATGGACAACGTTTCACTTGTGTGACTCTGAAACCGCCTTAAAACAAACGCACAGTACTTAAGCATTCTTTTAAACTGGTTTTCCTTTTCTTTTTTAAACAAACAATTTCCTTCTTCCCGGTTGAATTACTACCTCAAGCACTTTGTAATAAGTTTGTATGTCTTTGGTGTTAGAAAATGGATTATTATTTTTTTTTAATTTTTATTATTGTTATTATTCTTATTATTATTATTGTTGTTGTTGTTGTTGTTGTTGTTTTGGAATTTTTTGTATTGGCACCTGACAGGACACCACATTAAACTGGATTATTAAATTATGAGTTCTGTTTTGAACTGCATTTTCACTGGTGGTGTATGAAGCAAATTATTTTTCACTGACGTGTGTGTGTGTGTGTGTGTGTGTGTGTGTGTGTGTGTGAGAGAGAGAGAGAGAGAGCACGTGCTGTTGTTTTGGAAGTGCAGCTTTGGTTACTGCTGTGTTTGTGCAGACTGTTGGCACACAAGTCTATCACAGCTTTGTTTACCCCGTTCTGCATAGGCCTAGACAACCTGCACCACATGTACCCAAACACTTTACATGACATTTGTGGGGGACACAACAGTTAGTTTTCTCCAACTGTGAATTGGCACATGTAGTAAATAAGTAATAAATAAATAACACTGCAACCAACAGTTTATGGACACCTGATTATAGCACCATATGTACTTCTTCCCCAAACTTACTCACTCAAACTCACTCATTCGCTGAATCTTACAGCACTTAATCCTACACAGGGGAGCTGGAGTTCATCTCAGCAGACACTCACAAGCCTGAATGGCTTGCCAGACCATTACAGGGCCAACATACAACCATTCACACTCACACCTGGGGCAATTTGGAACAGCTAACACTCGCCCAAGTGCCTAACTTGAAGTATCTCGTTACCACAATCTACAGCGATGGGAGAACAATGAACGAGATCAAAAACTGAATTGCTCAGGCCAAAAAAGCATTTTCAGATATGAAGAATATACGTTCCAGACATAATGCCGATCCTCACATACATGTACGAGGCATAGACCATTAACAAAGCAGCGGAAGCCAAGATCAATGCAGCTGAGATGTGGTTCCTACAACGGATGATAATACGTCATACATGGTCCACATTACAAATAAAGAGGTCCCGGATTGAACTGGACAGCAATGCCATCTCAAGAACATCCACAAGAGACAGGCAAGATTCTTTGGGCATGTAATGAAAAGATCTGGATTGGAGAACTTGGCTACCACCGGAAAGCTAGACGGAAAGAGAAGCAGAGGAAGACAAAGAGAAAGGTCTCAATGGCAACTGTAGCTGGCTGAAGAAAGATTACTCCACAGAATCTATCCATTGTGTAAGAGATCGTGAGAGAGGGACGGCCATGATCGCCTACGCGTTACAGCATGGCACCTGACCTGAAATAGGTCTAATGTGCATGTGTTTGGGCTGTGGGAGGACCCTGGAGTACCCAGAGAAAACCCAAGAAAGCATCTAGATGAAATGCACACTCCAAACATAAATGCCCAAACCTGGGACTTGAACCCAGGACTTTCTTGTTATGAGGCAGGCGTGCTAACTACTATACCACGATGCAACCCTCCTCCCCAATCTGTTGCTACAAACTTGGAAGCACACAGTAGCATTACCACGTCCCTTTACTGGTACTAAGAGGCACCAACATGTTCCAGCATGACAATGTCACAATTAAGCACCAAATAAACTAAAACTCATTACTCACCTTATTAATGCTATGCACCAAATCATAGTGGAAAGCCTCCTCAGGAGAGGATTGGCGAATAATGAAGAATAAAATTTGGAATAGGATGTTATGGTCATGGGTCAGCAAATGTTTGGCCACATATTGGATACTGGGACAGTTTAACTGTATGTTATTAAGCCCTTGTGGTGGAACTTAATATAATAGTCTATGGTACACTGTGCCATGACAAAAGAAGTAAAAGATAAAGTGCCTGGTGAGCTGTCCAGGGTGTACTCGGTCTGAGGTGACTGAGCTGGGCGTCAGCCTCCCCGCGACCCTAATTTGGTTGGAGGATGATTTAAGAAGCAACATATTTCATGTGACATCATATAATGGGTGTGGCCCAGCATTAAATAGAATGTTTTACCTAAAAACGCATATGAAAAACGACATAAGCTATAAGTTAGTTAAAATTAGGCATATATGTTCACAATTTAATCATTTTTTAAAAAAGTTTTGAGACAGAACAGGCTATTTGCAGCAGTCTTAAAGCCGGCCGGGAATATACTTGATACGACAGAACTCGTGAGCTTGTGGATGCCTCCATGACACCAGCTTTGCACTGTCTATACTAACATGTGTACTTTATGTAAGTCTGGAGGGTGCCACTAGGTGGCAGAGAGAGAAAGCATGGTGAGATAATGCTCAAAGAAAGCGACTGTCCAGGCTGCTCTAGTGATGCACAATCAATTAAGTTTATCCCTGTATCCAAAATTGCTCACTGATTCACTACCCCCTTTCACTATATAGGGAATTAAATGCAGAGGACTATATAGTGAGTTTAACAATAAAGTGTTAAAACACTTTTGGACATTACTCCTTGGTGCCGTTAATAACGTAATGCATAATTACAACATTACATATCGCTAATTAGTTTACTAACTGTGCTACTGGACCATTCATTAGAAACACTGCTGCTGCTTTTTATTACATTCAGTTTTAGGCTTTGGACCCATTTCTTTCACTGCCTTGTTGTCTTTTGACATTATTTTCATGTTAGAACTCATAAATGTCTTGCACCTCCAGTCATAAAGGACACAAAGCATGATGGTATATATTGTTTGGTTTAGTTACCATTGGATGTACACTACTTTTCATGATGCATAATGGGATACAATGAGCACCCTATACAGTGTATAATAGCAGCGCTCCATACTTATGCAAATGTCATAAAGCCATGAGCTTAATTTTGCTGTCACTTCCATGCTCATGATCTCACACAAGCATCCAAATAAATGAAGAAAATGGCAGGAAAAATATATCATGCGTGTGCTGCGTCCATCGGCGCTGAGTGCACTTGCACTTCGCAGCTTGTTCTCTTATTTCACATATGACTGTTTCTCTAAATTTTCACATGCAAATGTTTTCGGAGCTCCACTTTTAGGCAGTGTATAAACATTTATAATAAATCTCACTGTACATTCAGACTCCGGTACAAATTGCCGACCTCACTGAAGTCTGTAGTACGTAGTGAGTGATTTCAGACACAGGGTTTGTTTATGCTGTTTCTTATTATCAACCCCACTGTGGTTTAGAATGTAAATAATTGATGAGATTTTAAGTGTGGAATTTAAATTATGATGGTTACTGGACAAATTTGTGAAGGAGTGCTGAAGTGTACTTATATGCAGTACCAATTTAGATATGAACAACAGTTAAATCTTAATTATAAATCTTAATAGTATATTTGTAAAATATTGAAATCACAAATGTATTTTATTTTATTTTATTATTATTTTTTTTTTTAGCTCTAAAGCTGCTTTTTGATTATGTTTAAAAAATGGCATATTGATGATAGGGATTAAATAAGGCAATTTATTTATATTCACTGTATTAACTAAAATATTTAAACATGCATTATGAAAGCTATCATGCATATGAGCCAAGCAATGGCCCAGACAAACTTTATATGTTCAAGGTCACTGTGCCTAGGTCAAAGGTCCCATGTGCAATTTAGCCACCCCATGCACAGTTTTAGGTGACAGGGAGTGCCTATGCAAAAGTTCACAAAGCTATCATGCATATGAGCCGAGCAATGGCCTGGACATACCTTATATGTTCAAGGTCAGTGTGCCAAGGTCAAAGATCACATATGCAAATTAGCTACCCCACGCACAGGTTTAGGTCATATGGAGTGCCTATGCAAAAGTTTAGAAAGCTGGCGTGTGCATGAGCCGAACTACCGGTTGCTAAGTTATTATGCTAAGTTATTATACAAAATGTGTAAATTTGAATCCTCTTTAAAAACAGCATTGCTAAAACATTACAGACTATGCCATGGACATGGTGGGCAACCTGTGCCATGTCTTTACCATAACTATTGTTGCTCCTTTAAAACATGGGGTACACCTAGTCAAAAAATCACATTCAGGAAACTAAGAAAAGAGTCATTTATGAAGAACATCTCTCTTGTACTTCTCAGTGTTGCAGTGCCAGTACAATCGCTACCGAAAAAGAGTATTTTCAACACCTGCGGCAACATTTAAAAAATGTCAGAGCATCACCGGTTTTTTAAGAATTGTAATTTCAGCACTAACATTTATATAACATTTGCCTCCCACAGAAGCTGAAAGCATAATCCTCAATCACTGCAAGACTTTAAAGAAGACCAGCTAAAAAGGTATGAAAATTGTTCAAATAAAGATGATCACAGTGATGTGGATGCTCAGGATGATGAACTGTCTATTACTAGTGATGATGGAGATAATAAAAATGTGAGACATCTACCAGACCTCTTAGAGGAAAAATGGTTTTGGCGTTTCTGGAGAGCAATTTTTAATGTATCTTACTGGTGTATTTGGTGAAGTTGTCGAAGAACTGAATTTGACATTTTACAGTTCTGTTTGAGAAAGCACAACTGTGAGATTGATGAGTCTGTTGTGTCAGACATGATAACACAGCTTTGTGATGCCGACCCCTTTACATCTGCCCTGAGTAGTGGTGGTCCACTTTCTTCTACGTACAAAAAAAAGGGCTTACTTTAAAGAGACGTCTGCTGTTGTGGAACCAGTTGAGTATTTACTCAATAGAGAAGAACACAAAAACTTCCAGTATGTCCCTATTCTTCACTCACTGCTTCAGGTGTTGAGCCAGAAAGAGATCCAGGATTTGATCTTGCGTGACGGAGAGGGTCAAAGTAATGGTGAAAGTCAGTACAGGTCATTTTCTGATGGCATTTATTATAAATCAAATGAGTTGTTTTCTGGAAATGGTCTTAAAAATTGTATTTTAATTTTAAAGAAATTATTTTCTGAAGCCTGATATCTGCTTTTATGAATTTTATAGATTAATGAAGAATTCAAGAGAATTACTACCAAGAAGCTTGAGTCTACCTTTATGGCTAATCTTGACCATTGCACCCCAAATCTGATGGATGTAGTCTCATCAAGGGGAGGAGCTACCAGAATGCGAATCAGACAGATCAAGGACATGATTCTTGAGGTAAGGTAATTAATTTACCTTACATTTAAAATGCAAGTTGATCACAGCCACCTAGTCAATTTACTTTAGATTTCCACCGGATAAACTGCACTGACCAACAGTTGACTGTTAACATTAACAACCAGCTATCACTGTTAACACTCATGAACTTTCAAAAAAAAAAAAAAAAAAAAAAAAAATCTAAATTGGCAGAACTAATTTTAAAACAGCATTGTGCTCTATCCCCGAGTGGTTAGCTTGTTAGCTTATAACCAGTTAGCTAATACCCGTTCTTACACTAGTACGTTGGCTCACTCATTATACCTTCAGCAGCAATTACATTATAAAATACTTCTCATATATGTAATATATGTAAAATATGGACATTTCTGTATTTAGCTGATAAGATTACTTAGACATGAAGGCTTACCTCGGATTACAGGTGGTTGGTATAGGGCAGGACATAATCCGGATGGGCGGGTTGGACGGGCAGGTTAATCCACTGAACTGTATTATAAAACTGGAACGGTGGTTGGTCGGTTTGTACATTATTTGGAAATGCGACACGGAGCCGCCATATTGGAAACAGGAACATGGTGGTTAGAATGTAAGTGAATGATGGGAAACCATGGCTTTCATCCTGAAAAAAAAGCAAAATCAACGAATGTTATCTTGTATGACAAACAAATCGTTCCATTTGACAAATCAAAGATGATGTTTAAAGAAATACATATTTTACTCATAGAGGGCACAGAGAAAGATACAGAAAATGCTGTTTTTGTGTTTTGTTAATGAATGTTTTTGGTTTTCTCAGGTGATTACCGGATGTTCTGTTGCACTTTACTTGGCTTTTATCTACATGGAGACTCATTGTGGCCTCAACTGGGCCACAGTTGTAGGTTGCATTTAGATGTGTTCCAAAATCTGTTGTACTACCCTTAAAACTGGCTCAGTCTTTTATACCATGATAACCTTTAATCCTTATAGAGGTGCACCGATGAATGAGCAAACATGGATTGTTTCCCACAAGAACACTGAATTTCTTTTAAATGGTCTGGACTATATTGTGTAAAAAAAAAAAAAAAAAAAAAACAACCCTCTTCAGGGCTTTGTGACGTTCACAAGTAAATGCTCATATTTAAATGGTAGTCGTTAGTGTAGTTTTAGAAAATTATTTTAAAACTGGAGTTAACATTTTTTCGGAGTTTACATTTACATTTACGGCATTTGGCAGGAGCTCTTATCCAGAGCGACTTATAATTATCTTTTTTTTTTTTTTTTATACAACTGAGCAATTGAGGTTAAGGGCCTTGCTCAAGGGCCCAACAGTGGTGGTAATTAGATTGACCCCTCAACCTTCAGATCAATAACCAATTGCCTAAACCACTAAGACACTACTAGTTTTGTAGTTATAAAGGCCTTTAACCTTGCTTTGATTTGAAGTGATGGAATGACCCCTTAATCAGTTTACCCAGAGAAAACCCACCCAAGCATGGGGAGAACATGCAACTCCACACAGAAACGCCTGAACCCAGAAATTAAACCCCGGACCTTCTTGCTGTGAGGTGGACGTACGCCACCGTGTCATAGTGGTTAGTACATCCACCTCACAGCAAGGTGGTCCTGGGTTCGAGTTTTGGGTTCGGGCGTTTGTGTGTGAAGTTTGCATGTTCTCCCCATGCATTTTGTGAGCCCCTGAAGAAGATGTGGACACGTTATAAAATATGCTTAAATATTTTGTATGAGATCAGAATATAGTCTAATATAAACTGGTATCAGAGAAATAATAAACAAAAACAAATGTTTTAAATTTGCTTTTATAACAATTAGAAAAGTGACATTTGTCACACATTATAGATTCTATAATCGAATAGTACATGTACAATACAAGTTATATAACTTATATTTTCATTTCAAATGATGTATTTATATCCCACAGAATAATTAATATAAGGATATATTATGATAGAGATTATACATATCTTCTTTTCATAAGCTTTGATCAAATATTTTGGAACGTCATTATAATATTTCCAACAATCTTCCAGTAAACTGTTTCTGCAAAGAAAGTTCAGTACCTGCAGATATGTTTCATCTTTACAGAAAATTCCCATTATTTGTTGGAAGTCATTTTGAAAGAGTGTGTAGTTACGTGCACTTAAAGCTTATGAAAAGAAGATGTATATAATCATAATATATCCTTATATGAATTATTCAGTGGGGATGAAAATACGTCATTTGAAATGATAGAGTATATAATACAGAACTTTTGATTGCAGATCCTGACAGAGTGGGTCGTGTTTTGTTGGTATACAAAGTTTCAGCCCTATACAGTAATTATTTGGGGAGTTACAAGCTTTCAAAAATGCCCAAAATGGCAAATTGCAAATCGCAGGCCGACAAATGGGTCCTTTAAATCTTTAATCTTTAAGTGAACATATCTCGGAAAGTTTTTGAACTAGGACCTTGAAATTTTGCATGTGTTAAGGTTGAAACATGTTCTATATCTGGTTAAAGTTTCGCTGAATTCTGAGATGGTCATCTGGGACGCTTTCTGAAAGCTAAATGACATGGAATGACCCTGTTGTGTGTGTCAGTCCCACAATAATCATTCAACTTATTCAACGGCAACAATGCACGGATTTGGTGTTCCTGAGGCAATGATGAAATACCAAGAATTATTTGTTGGCATTCAACCAATCAGAAAGGAGAAAATCTCTTGAATGAATAATACTATTTCTCCATTTTGTATTTCATTTTCTACTCAATCCACTTAATCCTAAATAGGGTCGCAGGGAGGCTGGAGCCCATCTCAGCCGACTCTGGACGAGGGCGGGGTACACCCTAGACAGCTTGCCAGACCATTGCAGGGCCAACACACATACAACCATTCACACACTCTCACACCTAGGAGCGATTTGGAACAGCCTACTGTGCATGTTTTTGGGCTGGGGGAGGAAACCGGAGTACCCAGAGGAAACCCACGCAAGAACGGGGAGAACTTGAAAACTACACACAGAAACACCCCGAGAATGGGAATCGAACCCAAGGCCTTCTTGCTGTGAGTCGGACATGCTAACCTCTGCAGCACTGGGTTATCAAAGGCCAGCCATTTATCTCACTTGCCATCAGCGTGTTTCTGCCGTGTGATGGCCTGGCGAGCTGTCCAGAGATGGGCGCCAGCCTCCCCGTGCCCCTAATTAGGATTAAGCGCTTCAGAAAATGAATGAATGAATGAAAAATAAACTACAAAATCTAGTTTTAGCTTGCTGTTCTTATGCTACCATGTAGCATATACTAAAATAATTTGCTTCAATTATTAGCTTAGATTCTGCAAGGCAGAGGCACGATCTGATGGTTAACCCTCGTTCTACCAAATCGAGCTGCACACGGCCTGATAGCCTGCCGTATATCCTAAGGTTGTAGTGAATGCATCATAATTTTTTATTTTGATTCAGTACAGATTTTCTTGGTGTACATCAGGGGTGTACAATGTTACCTGTAAAGGGCCAAAGTAAGTGCAGGTCATCATTCCAAATGAAAACGGAGGCGACACCTTCCACCTGTGGCTCCTGTTCAAATGGAATTACAATCTGCACCCACACCGGCCTGTTGTGAATGAAAAACATTTTTTGAATGATGATACACTTGAGCCATGTACATAACATTAAAATTGTGCCACTTTGCTATAAATGTCTGTACTGAATGATAATCAGTAAACTGGCACACAAAGGAAGTAAACATATGGAGTCCTCACCCCTTACTAGCCTCATCCAGACCCTTGCCAGCATTCAACAAAGCCAACATCAAGCCCTCCACAGTGAGCTTTAGTAAAGCTTCGATGCTTTTCTCCAGGCATACACATAAAATCGACAAGTGCTTCAGAGCTGGGTTCCGTCCACTGGTACTTCAGGAGCAGTGACCGTGGCTGCAGTACCTCTGACCTATATCACACTGACGAAGATGGAGCTCCTTAATGATCCAGAAACAATTTTGGGGCTCTTGGATTGTCTGGAAGCTGCACAGGGATGGCCAGAAATAGCAGGAATTCCATCTGCTAGCCCTACTATCAGGGGAAGGCCAGCTCAGGATTGGTCGAGAACCTGCTGGAGTACCTGGAGCTTAACAGAGCCGTACTAAAACAAGTTGGCACGCAAATCTAATTAAAATAACAGTTAGCATTTGGTCTCATTTTTGTCTTCACCAAGCTGGCAGCATATCTCCCTCTTTTACAGTTTACATCACAGCTGAACCAAAACGATATATTTTTTTTTTATTTTAAATAAACTACCAAAATCATTGCCACTGTTCAACCCGTCATGAACGTAAACAATTTCATGTAAAGATGAAATATAACCTATGAGAAAAATTTTGAGCACATCCTTCTCTGATACCTCACCACAAAGTGCACTGGTGTTCATATCAGAGTATTTGGCTACACCTTCATAAAATCCTCACTGAGGGTAATCTATCCCAAGAACGTTCTTGCTTCCATCAGGTTACTTCTCCTTCAATAATGGGAACCCTACTGATTATTCAATATTACATAGTGTCCACTTTCACACAAACACTTGTACCAATGACAGACACTAATGGGGCACCAAAGTCCAATTCCCAATCCAAAGGTTCTTCAGGAAGCTGCTTTCCCACCTCCCCCAGAAAGACTGATTTTGAGTGTGCACCTGATGGCCTGTTTGGATTCCTCCTCCCATTTATGGTCTTTTGCTCTCTGTGCCAACTCTGCTCTGCTTGGTCACCTGAAAGCTCCATCCTCAGTGTGCTGGGAGGTAGACCAGGATTTGTGGAGATATTAATGTGCCCTTCTAAGGAAAAAACCTTACCTTATTTGGCACTCTGGCTTCATCCAACACTAACAACATTTATAGGATAAAAATGTGTAAAAAGCTTAATTTCTCCCATTTAATGCAGTTTTCTAATGTACCAATCATGTGACAGCAGAACAATCCAAAAACTCATGCAAATACAGGTCAAGAACTTTCGTTACTTCTCACATCACACTTCAGAGTGGAGCGAAACCTGAGCTCTGGGACTTCCATCTAGAATGATTGTTGGTACGAGATGAGAACTCAGAATAACCAGATAAGGTCAAGCGGAGAAGAATTCTACATTAACTCAATCATTCTTTACCACCATGAGCAGAACAGCATCTCAGCAGCCACATAAAACCTTAGGCACAACTGTGGGATTAAAAATTCTGGTCCTCCTAACCCTATGCCAATATTATGAAGTAGGCGTGGCTCCAATACTCTGCAGAACAAGATATACGGGAACAGTGTAGTGAACATTTGCACTTTGTGTACATCAAAGAACGTGCTACAGGTTTCATGTAAACGTTTTTTTTTGCTATCGTACTGGTTTGCTTACAATACATCAGCATTCTGAAGAAAGCAGAGAAGTGGTGAAGTGAAGCAGAACAGCACCAAAGGCAACCGTTTCATATGTTTATTACAGTCATAAATGCCATGGACACCTTCGCAATATCAAACTAGAACAGGTTAACCTTGTAAGATAAATAGCACAATACAAATCGTTAGGTAAATCAAAGGACACTTAACTCATCAAACTAATATCTCCAACACCCATTCATCTAACCCCAGCTTGTATTAAAACGCATAAACTAATCAATTCAACTCTCATCTTTCCAAGTAGTATATTCATACAGTATTTATAGTTTATAGGGAAAAGACCTAATTAAGGTGGAAACACCAGTACACTCCATGGTGAAACACCCAAATGTAAGTGTGATGCATGTTTTCTAATTAGTTAATAAAATAGCTGCCAAAGATACTTCTGGTTGTTTTCCACCAGTCACACCAGTCCAAGAAAGCATTCAAATACAAAAAAAAAAAGGCTTTTGATTAACATCACATTTTTATACTGATGAGTTTAAATTTTTGTTTGCATTGAGATGAATTCCTGAAACCAGTTAATAACATTCCATCAGTGGCAACAAGCAGGACAACAGTGCACATTCCACTCCTTCCTGTACTCTCAATAAAGTGAAATGGGGACATGGACCTGCATATAAAAGGAGAACAGGTCATCTTGATGTATCAAAGAATTGCAAAAAAAACAGGTACATCTTTGCTGAGAAAAGAAAAAAAAAGTTTCATGTAACAAACATGAAGGTGTGTATTATACTTAAGAAGCTGCAGCTTGTGTGGCATATTGAAAAGGATACTAATAAAAGTGAACTGGCTTTAAAAACAAAACATATTGTAGGGTGTAAAATAAACCCTGATCATTTGGTGCAACACGGTACGGTATGGATCAGGTAACCATGTATATGATTTCTCTTAATGTTTCATATTCTAAAGTTGAGACAGTGAAAGGATGTGTAATCAACTTCAAAAGTGAGCTCATTTAATGTACCTGGAGGTTAAAAAACACATTGTACAAAATCAAATAACCCATTTATTGTAAATCTATGGAGTTTAACTAGTACAATATCGGACTGAATCACAAAATGAAAAGCAAGGGGTAGGGGGTAAAACAATGACTCTGATCAATGAACAGGCATTTTTGCTGCTAAATCACTACCAGTGCCTTGAATAGCCTCTAAAATGTGACCATCAGATCTGCAAGACCTGATTCTGAAATGCCATTGATTCTTACACAAAAAAATGTACTTGCAAAATAATAATTTACATTTCGTAAAAATGACAATAAAATCCACAACTCTGAAATTCAAAAGCGTCCCATGCAGAAGAAACAGAACAAATGTGGTTCCTGATATTGTATCAAAACATGAGAGCTAAAATAAGGAGACAGGGAGGGAACTTAAAAGAAAAAAAAAAATATTACAAACAGGTATGAAAAAGGACAGCCCTCACAGCTCTTGGGGACCCGACGCTGGGATGTGGAATGCACGTCCACGTGTACATTATCTTAAAACACGTTTCAAATTTTTTTTTGTTTTAAAAGACAGTAAAAGTAGATCATTGGGGCTTTGTGGCCACAAGAGGGAGCCCTCCATGCCATCAGTCTTTAATACAAAAGCCTGTTTAGTAATATCCTGGGTGGTACTGCTGACTCCAAGGCTTCTGGCTCCAGAACTAAAGAGTAAAATAAATAAATAAAGACATATCAGAACATGTTTAACACTAATAGACTAATTACTCTGGTAGTTTGAGATTAGTAACGAACAATTAATCTAGGCCCTCATGTAGCAAAACACTCCTGACAGAAGCATGCTTGTAAACACTAACCCCCTGCTGCCAGCTCTGATTGAAGGCTTGGACTTTATTCATGCCATAGTTTCCGTTCCTGTTACCAAATCCACCACGATGCTGCTGGCTTCCTCCGCGTCCATGGAATTTCTGTATTTAAAATAAAAGAAACAACCCACACACTGCTTACATACTGTTGGTGCATAAGTACTGATACTGATATTTAAGACCAGGTTAAGGAATCCTTGCGTGTTATCCAGCCTTACCTGGTTGAAATTACCCCTGCTGGGTCCACCACCATGCCCACCACCACGGTTCATGTTGCCTCTGTGAACTGGCTTCCCACGGTTCATCCCACCTCTGTTTGACATGTTCATGCCACCTCTGGATGGAGGTCCTCTAGGCACTAGGTTTCTATTAGGGGGTCCTCCAGCCATCCGGCCATAGTTTCCAGGCCTTGGAAAGCCAACTCTGTAGGCAGGAGGTGGCAGAGCGACTTGAGGCGGCCGACCGTAGCCTCCACGGGGAACGGGCACTACCAGAAAAACAATACAACCTAAATTAGTACCGAGTCGACATGGTATTCACACCTTCCTGCAGGCGAGGGGTACAAGGAGACCACCCTTGCAGCAGAGCCAAAGGTCCTGGGGGGTGGAGTCAGGTCCAAGCTCTGTCATGTGTAAGAACTGTAAATGTCCAACAGGTGCCAGTATACAGATCAATGTTAAATACTTGATAAATTTTAAAAACTTGAAAAATGGCGTTTCCTGGTAATTATCCTTGTTAAATTTCTGTGTGCAGTCGCAAAGCAAACGGTGATAGTGATCTGCTCTTTCATCCTAATGATGTTAGAATCATTAAACTTGGGTTCATGGCTTCCCTAAAGTTTAAACTAAAAGTTTTGCGGCATCTGTCAATCGATGGTATCTTTAAGCTCTGAATGGTAATCACTCGCATCGCATTGCATGAAAGGTCAGCTGTTTAACTTCGTACCCGCCTACTCCACATTGCTTGAGGCCTTATCGGTCATTGCGCTGCTGTTCATTGACTTTACATGATTGCTTATCGATCCCCGCGTGGACACCCCTTAACACTGGTTCTCTACTGAGTGAGTGCATAAACCTGCTCTATCAATAAGATCATGTGGCTAGTCGTAAACCTTCTCAAAAAACGGCATCTATACTTCTTATGCAGCAGATTCAAGAGGATTCCCTTTTTTAATGGTTAAAAAAAAAAAAAAAAAAGAAATTCTACAAGCTTTCACTCAGTAATGACCTCTTACTATAACGTTAATACTGAACAGATGAATCCATCCACCTGGTGTGATGGCAGACCTGGCATTAATTAATCACAAGGGTCTTTATCCAAGGTCAGACTGCCAAACTCTAGAAAATCCACAACATTAAAGTTGAAGAGAGACACGTACTCAGGGGAAGGAGAGGAAAAAAAAAGAAAAAAAAAAAAAAAAAAAGACATCCTTACTTCCTCTGAAGCTGCCACGGTTCTGGAATGCTCCCCTGCCCCCTCTTGGACCCGGACCACCTCCCCTGTTGAACTGGCCTTTGCCCCCTCGACTACGAGCGCCACCTTTCTTGGGGGTGCCCTGGTTAGGCCTCTTCTCTGGAGGCAGGGCACTCTTGCTCTCTTCTTTGTATTGCTCCAAGAGCTTGGCAGCCTCCTCCTTCTGCAGATCCACATAAGTGACCTCTGAGAAACAGTCACCCACTTCCGGCAATGTGTATATCCCTGAACAAGAGAGCAGAACAGCAGATGATTTACATCACAGCACTATGAGGAGAATGACTCGAATTTGGGATGGCTATATAAAAAACCCACCCTAAACTGAATTTCAACAGCTGAGGGGCTGGATGTTGTTAACAGCATCACCATCACAGTGGCTGTATGCACTAACATGATAGCCTTTCACCCCCATGAAAACACAGAGGCTTTAATAAAAACGTTTTAATAAAAGTGTATATTAATTCAGTCCATCACATGGCATGACGCTGTGGCATAAAGGTTAGCACATCTACTGCACAGCAACCTTACGAAGGTTTCCTCCAGGAACTCCTCCAGGCATCCTCCCACAGTCTAAAGACATGCACATTAGGCTAATTGGCTGTTCCAAACTGCTCCTCGGTGTTAATGGATGTGTGTGTTTGTGCTGGCTCTACGATCGACTATGATGGCAAGCTGTACTGGGCGTAACCCACCTTCACCCAGCGTTAGAAGAGATCCTAGTAGGATAAAGTGGTTTGGCAAACTAATTTATCAACGATATGACCATGAACGTCACTGGCTGGTTGCAATCAATGGTAAATCGAGTGTAGCCACACCTTCTTACTTTACAATAACAATGGCAGGGGGTGCAGAAATCAAGATAGGAAAAACTGGAATTTACAGTGCAGACGGAGGGAGTTCAGATGAGATAAAAGAACATGTCAGACCTCAGGGAAATGAGCAGAGATAAAACTTGTACCGCAGCCAGCCAGCAGGGGCGCTAGACCTGCGCAGCCTCACTTTTAAGATGACCCTACCCTATTGATAACTGCACCATTAACTAAGGCGAGGTGGAAGACAAAGCGCCACCCACTGAGCCTGAAGTGAATAATTGTTTTAGTAAATATATATAACATGAGAAAAGCAAACTAAAAGACTAATGCTTTAAATTTTAGTGTCCCAGATGATGGCACCTGCTCCCAGAAGTGCGAAAGTTTCCGTCCAATCTTAATTAAGTATTATTCCTTAGGGTAGAAATCAAATAACCCGAAACTGCAATCAGACTGTACCATTCCTGTGTAGCACACAGGCTCAAGAAAATTGGCACGTCAGTGCCACTAGTTGGAGAACAATCCACCAGTGTAACCATCAACCACTGGAAAATACCTGTGAAGGCCCATGGACTTGAACATT